>CM075980.1:34867687-35106047 GCA_038087875.1 Malacoraja senta
GACCTGTACAAAAGGGATGGGTTGCATCTGAACTGGAGGGGGACCAAATATCCTTGCAAGGAAGTTCACTAGTTCTACTCAGGAGTGTTTAAACTAGAGAGGCAGGGGAATGGGTACCAGAGTAATAGGTTAGAAATTTAAAAGAGTGATGGAAAGGTGGAGGTTGGGATCAATGAGTTCCACCTCATTGGAAGGACAGGCAGGGAGAGGTGACATAATACAATGATGCTGATGTTTATTTCAATGCAAGGAGTATTGTGGAGAAAGCACATGAACTTTGAGTCTGGATCAGTGCTTAGGACTAGAATATTGTGGCCATTACAGACACATTGTTTTGAGAAGGACATGACTGGCAGCTCAATGTTCCAGGGTTTGGATTATTTAGACCTGATCGAGTGGAGGTAAAAGGTGGAGTTGATGCACTACTGATCAGACAGCTACGGCAGCACTCAGAGAGGACGTACTGGAAGGTTCATCCTCATAGGCGATACGGGTAGAGTTTAGAAATAAGAAAGGTATAAACACTCTAATGGGATTGTACTAGATGCTCCACAATAGGAAGCAGGAGATAGAGGAGCAGATATGCAGACAAGTTACCAAAAGACACCAAAGCAACAGGGTTGTCTTAGTGGGTGATTTTAACATCCCCAATATATACTGAGACTTGACCAGTGCCAAGGGCTTAGACTGGGCAGAAGTTGTGAGCTGTTTCAAGGTACCAAGAGGGTTCCTTGAAACAGTATGTGGAGAGTGCAACCTGAGAAGGGAACATACTAGACCTTGTGTTGGGAAATGAGCCTGGCCAAGTGACTGGTCTTTCAGTGGAAGAGCATTTTGGGGATAGTAATCACAACTCCATTAGTTTTAGGATTGTTTAGAATAGGGAGAAGGCTGGACCTTGCGGAGAGCTACTAAATTGGAGCAAGACAAACAACACATTTATTAGGCAGGAGGTCAGGAGCTTTGGGGGTTGCACTGGAAGGAATTGGTGTTGCTTTGTCCACATCTGACATGTGAAAGTGGTTTAAATACAAGATGATCGCAATTTAGAACGGGCATGTTCCAGTAAGGAGAAGGAAGAAGGATGGCAAAGTAAGGAAACCTTAGATAAACAAAATGAGTGTAAATTTGGTCAACAAGAAAAAGGAAGGGCATGCAAGGTTCAAGAGGATGGTCAGACAGGGCCTTTGAAGAATGTTAGAAGGGCTAAAACGGACGAGAAGGGGTCTTGCAATGGGTTTGATGAGACAGATTAAAGAAATTCCCAACGTTTTTTTACCTACACTGTATATTATAAACAAGAGGGTAGGACCACTCAATGACAAAGGAGAAAATTTACACTTGCTGTTTGGGATGTATGTAAGGTTCCGCTTCTGTTTTCACCAAGGAGAAGGACAGGGAGGACAGTGCAATCTGTGTGGAGAATACTAATATGCAAGGTGTAGCGGGGACTCGCAGGAGTCCAGCCAAAAACTAAGCAGACACAAGTTGTGTGCTTGAGACGTGTTTTAATCGGTAAGATACAACTCCCTACTCCTCAAATAGGCACGGGCATTGCCCGACCTTAAATACCCTTAATGGTCAACCCCGTGACCTGCGCCTCCCACACCGAGACACCTAACTCCTCCCTCCAGAGCCGAGGGGTCGCTCTGCCCGTGGCCAACCACCAGGTGTAGCCACAAAGGGCAGTTTGTGATTAAGGAAGAGATGTTGGGGTTCGTGAAGAGATTTAATATATTCCCCAGGACCTGATGGCATTTATACCAGGTTATTGAGAATGGCAAAGGAGGAGACTGGGGGATCTTTGATGAATAGGAAAGAACTGTAGATGCTGGTTTAAATCGAAGGTAGACACAAAATGCTGGAGTAACTCAGGCAGCATCTCTGGAGAGAATGAATGGGTGACGTTTCGGGTCAAGACCCTTCTTCAGCCTGATGTCGGGACTGGGCGGGACAGAGATAGAATGTAGTCGAAGAAGGGGGAGGGGATGAAGAGAGAGGGAAAGCAAGAGCTATTTGAAGTTAGAGAAGTCAATGTTCATACCGCTGGGGTGTAAGCTACCCAAGCGAAATATGAGGTGCTGTTCCTCCAATTTGCGCTGGGCCTCACTCTGACAATGGAGGAGGCCCAGGACAGAAAGGTCAGATTGGGAATAGGAGGGGGAGTTAAAGTGCTGAGCAATCGTGAGATCAGGTAGGTTAAGGCAGACTGAGCGGAGGTGTTCAGCGAAATGATCGCCGAGCCTGTGCTTGGTCACACCGAGGTAGAGAAGTTGACACCTGGGACAGTGGATACAGTAGATGAGGTTGGAGGAGGTGCAAGTGAACTTCTGCCTCACCTGAAAAGACTGTCGGGGTCCTTGGATGGAGTCGAGGGGGGAGGTAAAGGGACAGTTGTTGCATCTCCTGCGGTTGCAGGGGAAGGTACCTGGGGAGGGGGTGGTTTGGGTGGGAAGGGACGAGTTGACCAGGGAGTTGTGGAGGGAACAGTCTCTGCGGAAAGCAGAAAGGGGCGGAGATGGGAAGATGTGGCCAGTAGTGGGATCCCGTTGGAGGTGGCGAAAGTGTTGGAGGATTATATGCTGTTTGCTAAAGATCTTTGCACCTACTCTAGCCATAGGCGAGATCCTGTAGGATTGAAGAGTAACTAATATTGTTCCTTTATTTAGGAAGTAAGTAATGGGGCTAGAACTGATCCTTGAGGCAAACTACTAGTCACAGGCCTGCAGTCTGAAAAAAAAAAACTTCCACCACCACCAGAGCTGGATTTAGATGAAGAGAGGGCCTAGGCTATTCCCCTTGTGAGGCCCCTCCCAATCCCCCACCCCCACGACTAGAGGAAGATGGAAGAGTGTTTTAAATAATTTGATTAAAGCCAAGGATGACGACGGGTGTTTAAAATTCCGCAATTCGCAATTCCTTCTCTAAAGGTCATAAAATGTTATTGTTAAATACCGTAGTGGTTGAAAAATAATGCATAAATGTTAAAATTAACACTGTGAAAATCTTTTGCTATAACCGAACTTTGTAAACATTTTGTGGAATAAGCAGGAATTTTTAGGAAAATAAAATTGTAAGTTTACTGTTATATTAAAAAAACAAAAACAAACAAAAACGTGAGCTTAAAAATGTTATTGCCTGGGAAGATGACCATGACTACCCGACAGTGACAGTGTGACACTTTTAGATCCTACTGTATGTTGTCATTAAACAGTTGGTTTTCAAATACATATTGGATTCACCGCGGAGCGGGCGATGCCTTACCTGGATCACCGTTTGAAGCTCTGGAGTGTTGGGCCTGCTGCTTCAACATCATGGAGCTGTGGTTTGCAGAGCTCCCAGCCGCGGGCTGTGCTTATTTCAACATCGCGGAGTCCTGGGATCCCTTTGCCGAGGGCGCCAGCGTGAATCTCCGCCCAGCTCAGCCTGTGGACTTCGGGAGCCGCGGTCGATTTGGAAGTCCAAGCCACTGAGAATGTTCTCCCGTTCCGACGTCGGAGTTCTATCATCCAGGCGAGAGGGCCTGAACATCGGGCCTCCCATAGCAGCGACTGCGGGGGGCTCGGGAGACTCCGACCACGGGTGAACATCAATCAAACATCAAAGAGGAGGATGACTGAACATTGCTGCCTTCCTTCACAGTGGAAAACTTTGAGGGGATGTTTATGTTAAAGACTATCGTGTTCTGTGTTCTTTTATTATTCTTTTATTATTCGTATGGCTGTATGGTGACCCCAAATTTCACTGTGTCAATTGGTGCATGTGACAATAAATGTCTCTTGAATTGAATCTTGAATATTAAGAAATAAAGAAACTACAAATACACTAAGACTAAATTTTTTTTTCTCTAGCCTTCTTCATAGCAAAATCATCCAGAAGTTCATCAAGATCTGTTTGTCTAAGTTTGTCACTCTCAACTCACAGAATGCTCAGTGCAGAAAACCTCTCTTGAGACATTGTGGCCCCTAATTAATTTTTAATTCTTTTGAGTCTTGAAAAAGACCTCTCTCCCAAGCAGTTGGTGACCATTAAGCTAAGAAACAGCCGCAAGATTGCTTCCACATTAGGGAAGGCCATCTGAATTGTTGCCTTGTATATTATTTGATAAAGGTCTGTATGAGACAGAGAGTGCTCTTCTGTAGGCCTATGGCTTTGTCTCACGTATGAGTGAATGTGCAAAAATTCATCAGTAAGTTTCAGGTCAACATCTTCTGGGTATACTTCCATCAACAGTTCAACACCTTGCTGAATTTCTTGTTTAGATGCGGTCAGATTAGCAAGAAAGGAAAACTGTTGTGTAACTTCACTGTACACAGTACCTCTTCTTTTTAGGTACACAAAAATGCTGGAGAAACTCAGCGGGTGCAGCAGCATCTATGGAGCGAAGGAAATAGGTAACGTTTCGGGCCGAAACCCTTCTTCAGACTGATAGGGGGTGGGGAGAAGAAAGGAAAAAAGGAAAAGGAGGAGGAGGAGCCCGAGGGTTGGGGGAGGGGAGGAGACAACCAGATGGCTGATGAAGGGGAGGGGACAGCCAGGGCTAGCAGAATTGGGAGAATTCAACGTTCAGGCCACCAGGGTGTAGACTACCCAAGCGGAATATGAGGTGCATTTCCTCCAATTTACGGTGTTGCTCGCTGTGGCCATGGAGGAGACCCAGGACAGAGAGGTCAGATACGGAATGGGAGGGGGAGTTGAAGTGCTGAGCCACCGGGAGTTCAGGTTGGTTATTGCGGACCGACCGGAGGTGTTCGGCGAAACGATCGCCAAGCCTCCGCTTGGTCTCACCGATGTAGATCAGCTGGTATCTAGAGCAGCGAATGCAATAGATGAGGTTGGAGGAGATGCAGGTGAACCTCTGTCGCACCTGGAACGACTGCTTTGGGTCCTGGAATGGAGTGGGAGGGGGGAAGTGAAGGGACAAGTGTTGCATCTCTTGCGGTTGCAAGGGAAAGTACCAGGGGAGGGGGTGGTATGGGAGGGAAGGGAAGAATTGACAAGGGAGTTACGGAGGGAGCGGTCTTTGCGGAAGGCAGACATAGGGGGAGATGGGAAGATGTGGCGAGTGGTGGGGTCACGTTGGAGGTGGCGAAACTGACGGAGGATCACTTGTTGTATGTGACGGCTGGTGGGGTGAAAGGTGAGGACTAGGGGGACTCTGCCTTTGTTGTGAGTGGGGGATGGGGAGAGAGAGCAGTGTTGCGGGGTATGGCAGAGACCCTGGTGCGAGCCTCATCTATGGTGGAGGAGGGGAACCCCCGTTCCCTGAAGAATGAGGACATTTCAGATGCCCTTGTGTGGAACGCCTCATCCTGGGAGCAGATGCGGCGTAGACGGAGGAATTGGGAGTGGGGGATGGAGTCCTTACAGGAAGCAGGGTGGGAAGAGGTGTAGGTCCAGATAGCCATGGGAGTCGGTAGGTTTGTAGTGGATGTCGGTAAGGAGTCTATCACCTGCGATGGAGATAGTGAGGTCAAGGAATGGTTGGGAAGTGTCGGAAATGGTCCAGGTGTATTTAAGTGCCGGATGGAAGTTGGTGGTGAAGCGGATGAAGTCAGTCAGTTGTGTGTGGGTGCAGGATGTGGCACCAAAACAATCATCGATGTAGCGGAGGTAGAGGTCGGGGATGGGGCCCTGGTACGCATTGAACAGGGATTGTTCTACGTACCCGACAAAGAGGCAGGCGTAGCTGGGGCCCATGCGTGTGCCCATAGCTACGCCTTGTATTTGAGGAAATGGGAGGAGTCGAATGAAAAGTTATTAAGTGTAAGTACCAGCTCCGCTAGGCGGAGGAGGGTGTCAGTGGCCGGGTATAGATTGCTTCTCCGGTCGAGGAAAAAACGGAGGGCTTTGAGACCATCCTGGTGGGGAATGGAGGTGTACAGTGACTGGACGTCCATGGTGAAGATGAGGGGGTGAGGGCCTAGAGAGTGGAATGCGCGGAGATGACGGAGAGTGTCTGAGGTGTCTTGAACATAGGTGGGAGGGATTTAACCAAGGGGGATAGTATGGAGTCGAGGTAGGTGGAGATGAGTTCGGTGGGGCACGAACAGGCAGAGACAATGGGTCTACCGGGACAGTCAGGTTTGTGGATTTTGGGGAGAAGGTAAAAGCGGGCTGTGCGGGGCTGGGAACGATGAGGTTGGAGGCTCGTTCGGGCAGGGCGTGGGAGTGGATGAAGTTGGTGATGGTGCTGGAGATGGTGGCCTGGTGCTCGTCAGTGGGGTCATGGTCCAGGGGTAAGTAGGAAGAGGTGTCCGAGAGTTGGCGCGTGGCCTCAGCTTTGTAGAGGTCGACGCGCCAGACTACCACGGCACCTCCCTTGTCGGCGGGTTTGATAACCCAATCTAGGTTGTTGCGGAGTGAGTCGATGGCAGTGCGTTCAAGGGGGGAGAGATTGGGAGTGAGACAGGGGAGTGGAGAAGTTGAGGCGGTGGATGTCACGGCGGCAGTTTTTAATAAAGAGTTCTAAAGCCGGAAGGCTGCGAGGGGGGTTCCATGAGGATGGGGTGCGTTGGAGACGGGAAAAGGGGTCATCAGTGGGGAGCGAGGACTGCTTCCCATGGAAGTGAGCTGTGAGGCGGAGGCGACGGTAGAAGCGTTCCAAGTCATGGAGGGCACGGAACTCATTGAGATGGGGACGGAGGGGGACAAAGGTAAGACCTCTGCTGAGGACAGACCGTTCGATGTCGGAGAGGGGGAGGTCGGGGGGGATGGTGAACACCCGGCAGGGATGGGGGTTGGGGCCGGAGGAAGGCAGGTGGGTGTAATGGGGACGAGGCGATGTGTGGTGGGGGGGTGGTGGGTGGTCAGGGGGTGGGGGGGTGAGAGGGCAGTGGTGTGGGTGTGGAAGAGAAGTGGTCCCATAGTTGGAGAGGGATGGGGAAGAATCAGTGGAACTGCCACTGAGATAACCAGGGCTAGGCAGACTAGCTTCCACACCCACACCACTGCCCTCTCACCCCCCCACCCCCTGACCACCCACCACCCCCCACCCACACATCGCCTCGTCCCCATTACACCCACCTGCCTTCCTCCGGCCCCAACCCCCATCCCTGCCGGGTGTTCACCATCCCCCCCGACCTCCCCCTCTCCGACATCGAACGGTCTGTCCTCAGCAGAGGTCTTACCTTTGTCCCCCTCCGTCCCCATCTCAATGAGTTCCGTGCCCTCCATGACTTGGAACGCTTCTACCGTCGCCTCCGCCTCACAGCTCACTTCCATGGGAAGCAGTCCTCGCTCCCCACTGATGACCCCTTTTCCCGTCTCCAACGCACCCCATTCCTCATGGAACCCCCCTCGCAGCCTTCCGGCTTTAGAACTCTTTATTAAAAACTGCCGCCGTGACATCCACCGCCTCAACTTCTCCACTCCCCTGTCTCACTCCAATCTCTCCCCCCTTGAACGCACTGCCATCGACTCACTCCGCAACAACCTAGATTGGGTTATCAAACCCAGCCGACAAGGGAGGTGCCGTGGTAGTCTGGCGCGTCGACCTCTACAAAGCTGAGGCCACGCGCCAACTCTCGGACACCTCTTCCTACTTACCCCTGGACCATGACCCCACTGACGAGCACCAGGCCACCATCTCCAGCACCATCACCAACTTCATCCACTCCCACGCCCTGCCCGAACGAGCCTCCAACCTCATCGTTCCCCACCCGCACAGCCCGCTTTTACCTTCTCCCCAAAATCCACAAACCTGACTGTCCCGGTAGACCCATTGTCTCTGCCTGTTCTTGCCCCACCGAACTCATCTCCACCTACCTCGACTCCATACTATCCCCCTTGGTTAAATCCCTCCCCACCTATGTTCAAGACACCTCAGACACTCTCCGTCATCTCCGCGCATTCCACTCTCTAGGCCCTCACCCCCTCATCTTCACCATGGACGTCCAGTCACTGTACACCTCCATTCCCCACCAGGATGGTCTCAAAGCCCTCCGTTTTTTCCTCGACCGGAGAAGCAATCTATACCCGGCCACTGACACCCTCCTCCGCCTAGCGGAGCTGGTACTTACACTTAATAACTTTTCATTCGACTCCTCCCATTTCCTCCAAATACAAGGCGTAGCTATGGGCACACGCATGGGCCCCAGCTACGCCTGCCTCTTTGTCGGGTACGTAGAACAATCCCTGTTCAATGCGTACCAGGGCCCCATCCCCGACCTCTACCTCCGCTACATCGATGATTGTTTTGGTGCCACATCCTGCACCCACACACAACTGACTGACTTCATCCGCTTCACCACCAACTTCCATCCGGCACTTAAATACACCTGGACCATTTCCGACACTTCCCTACCATTCCTTGACCTCACTATCTCCATCGCAGGTGATAGACTCCTTACCGACATCCACTACAAACCTACCGACTCCCATGGCTATCTGGACTACACCTCTTCCCACCCTGCTTCCTGTAAGGACTCCATCCCCCACTCCCAATTCCTCCGTCTACGCCGCATCTGCTCCCAGGATGAGGCGTTCCACACCAGGGCATCTGAAATGTCCTCATTCTTCAGGGAACGGGGGTTCCCCTCCTCCACCATAGATGAGGCTCGCACCAGGGTCTCTGCCATACCCCGCAACACTGCTCTCTCTCCCCATCCCCCCACTCACAACAAAGGCAGAGTCCCCCTAGTCCTCACCTTTCACCCCACCAGCCGTCACATACAACAAGTGATCCTCCGTCAGTTTCGCCACCTCCAACGTGACCCCACCACTCGCCACATCTTCCCATCTCCCCCTATGTCTGCCTTCCGCAAAGACCGCTCCCTCCGTAACTCCCTTGTCAATTCTTCCCTTCCCTCCCATACCACCCCCTCCCCTGGTACTTTCCCTTGCAACCGCAAGAGATGCAACACTTGTCCCTTCACTTCCCCCCTCCACTCCATTCCAGGACCCAAGCAGTCGTTCCAGGTGCGACAGAGGTTCACCTGCATCTCCTCCAACCTCATCTATTGCATTCGCTGCTCTAGATGCCAGCTGATCTACATCGGTGAGACCAAGCGGAGGCTTGGCGATCGTTTCGCCGAACACCTCCGGTCGGTCCGCAATAACCAACCTGAACTCCCGGTGGCTCAGCACTTCAACTCCCCCTCCCATTCCGTATCTGACCTCTCTGTCCTGGGTCTCCTCCATGGCCACAGCGAGCAACACCGTAAATTGGAGGAAATGCACCTCATATTCCGCTTGGGTAGTCTACACCCTGGTGGCCTGAACGTTGAATTCTCCCAATTCTGCTAGCCCTGGCTGTCCCCTCCCCTTCATCAGCCATCTGGTTGTCTCCTCCCCTCCCCCAACCCTCGGGCTCCTCCTCCTCCTTTTCCTTTTTTCCTTTCTTCTCCCCACCCCCTATCAGTCTGAAGAAGGGTTTCGGCCCGAAACGTTACCTATTTCCTTCGCTCCATAGATGCTGCTGCACCCGCTGAGTTTCTCCAGCATTTTTGTGTACCTTCGATTTTCCAGCATCTGCAGTTCCTTCTTTAACACCTCTTCTTTTTAAATTGGTTTCAAGTGCATCTAGTACAGGAATAAAGGATTTTATCCTAAACTTATCTCTTGAAGAGATTTTATCTAAAGCATCAGGACCAGGTGCACTTCCATCATTTCCTTGCCGTTTCCTTACTCTTTGTCTCCTTGTGACAGTTCTGTAGTTAACATCTGGCAAGGTGGCCTTTGCTTGTTGCTCAAGCTCATCAAAATCTTCTCTAATTTTGCTTACAAAATCCTGAAGTGAACTGTACAAACTTGCACAAGTACTCAATAACAGTTTGGATTTCTGAATGGCTTTGTTGACCTTGTGGAAATGACCTAGCAGACGGGTCCATAAATGCAGCATAAACACAAATTCCAGTTCTTCCATTTTCTGCAAAAGATTGTTAGCTTGAAGCCTGGTATCACCCTTCACATTAACATCAGAGTACAAATGACTGAGGGCATCAGTGATAGCGCTGTAACTTTCCAAAATAGCTTCTGTGGCTTTTGCATGTGCCTCCCACCTCGTGTCTGACAAATATTTAGGCACTTTTGACTGAGGTTGCAAAAATGAGTTTAGAACTGCCCATCTCTTTGTGGAGGATGAAAAGAAGGTATAAATTTCATTGATAATTCCAAAACAGTTCACTGCATCAAGGCAGCAATCAACAGCTGAACGGACCACCAAATGTAATGAGTGAGTAGCGCATGGAATACATCTTGCAAATTTGTTTTTTTCGAAGATTTATTTGCTGCATACCCTTGTACCTACCAGCCATGTTGGCAGCATTGTCATAAGACTGCCCTCGGCATTTTCTAAAGTCAATTTCAAGCTCAGTAATGAGATAGTTAAACACTAAATCAGCCATGCTTTCTCCTGAGTGGTCTTTTAGCTCAAGGAAAGTTAAAAATCTCCCACTTGGTAAACTGTCAGGTGATACATATCTGATAATTAAAGTCAACTGATCAGTATGTGAAATGTCAGGGGTGGAATCCACTGACAAGCTGAAATATCCAGCCTTTTTCAAGTCAGCCAGAATTGCATCCTTAACTTTTTTGCCATGAGTTGAATTATTTCCTCACAGACAGTTTTTGACAAATAAGAGGGATTTCCTGATCCGGAGTTTCCATACCGTTTGACATGAGCCAGTAAAATTGGATCAAATTTTGCAACCAGCTCTAAAAACAAGCTTATAAACAAGCCCTAAAAATTCATGACAAAAAGCCCAGAATGTACCATCACTGCAGTATCCTGAAAAAATATGATCTGCTGAGCCGGGAAAACGTAATAAAATATGCAGATTCTATTTTGGTTTACAAAATCTTCCATGGACTAGCCCCACCCCCGTTAAAGGACTTTATAAAGAAAAACACAAATAGGTCGACTAAAGCAGGCTCCAGAGGTGATTGTCTAGTCCCATTTAGGAAAAGTGTTTTTGGGCAGTCAGTGTTTTCATATCGAGCGTGGCAGACCTGGAACACGATACCAAGTGTCACACGGGATCTGCCAACCTTGACCTCATTTATCAAACATCTAAAAACATGGTTACTGGAAAATCAATACTGCACTCATAATCTGCCTTGAAACTATCCACCGCTATCTGGTCTGTCATAAGCAGCATTGTTTGTCTGTTTCTTTATTGTACTATTTATTGTTATTTTTCTTATTTTATTGTTATTTTTTCTTCTTATTGATTGATTGATTGTGTTTATGCTGTTTGATGTGTTTAGGTTGTTTATTTAACATCAACCTGCCAAAGGGACTAAAGATGGAAAATAGCTACTGGCTATAATATTGCATATTTATGTAAATGTTTATTAATATGCACTGTCCCTGTTAAAAAAAAATAAACGAACCAAAAAGACCAAGATTATTGCCGTTATTTAGCGATCCAAATTGTTCATTGTCTGCTCTGAATGGTAAGCCTCGTTCTGCAAGAGTGCATATTACAGCGATAATTCTCTCCATGACATACCGCCAGTACTGCTGTTCTGCTTTTATTTGTTCCTCTAGCTTTGACGTTAACGTTTTCCCTTGCTTTCTTGTTAAGTAGGTCAACATGGCATTCCTGTGCTTCTCTGAGTTTTCATGAGTTTGGATAAGATAGGTGTTTCCCCAATCATCAAACACTTCAGAAGCTAAAGAATGTAGCAGAAGAATAAGATGTAATGTTTGGAAAGAGTTTACAAACAAAGCAATATATCAGGCCTTTTGAGGGCGAATACTCGCCACTCTCGGCTATATGTTTCTCCATTGAATTCTGTTGAATAAAAAAGAGCCTTGGTGCAAAATCTAGACTGCTTTTTATACACTTGCTTAGAATTTGAAAATGGTCCACAACAATGCTGAACTTGAGAGGGGCCCCTTTCTACCCAATAGGATACGTCCTCATGTGATAATTCTGTCCACAAACCAACGTCTGTTACAGTAGATCTATATTTGGCATCATCAATCAGTTCTATATTTTCATTTTGAGCCGGCATCATGGCTGCTTCCTCATATTCAGCTTGCTGTTCCACGTCCTGCTTCGCTGTTTCTGTTTCAGGGAGGTTTTCTTCTGGTTGAATGCTAGTAGTTGGCTGGATAGCTCCACCACACTGATTTCCTTGTGTTAGTATCAATGTATCTGCTTCACCTCTGGCACTTGTTGCCTCTGTCAGTGGCTGATCCAAGAAAGCAGTGATTGGTCTTAACTTCTTTACTGTATCATTTTCAAGTCTCTTTCTCTTGCGCTTGCTA
Organism: Malacoraja senta; assembly: GCA_038087875.1. Lineage (NCBI taxonomy): Eukaryota > Metazoa > Chordata > Chondrichthyes > Rajiformes > Rajidae > Malacoraja > Malacoraja senta. Next base: position 34,879,905 of record CM075980.1, read on the forward strand.
GCACCACTTTCAAATCTTTTACTCATGCTCAGATTAGAATCTGAAAATAAAAAGTAAAATCTTCAACAGTTATTAGAAGGGAAAACGTGAAGGGGCGTTCTCACAAAATGGGGTCCACTTGAGTGAAGAAAAAAAAATCTGTATAATAGTTGGGAAATATTTCTTAAAGAATTGTTCCTTATTGACAATTATATTGCAAAATCGGAATCAAATCGGAATCAAATCTGCTTCCAAAAACCATTTACAAAACGAGTATGCTTTTAAAACGTTAAAACAAATAGTAAAGACCCAACAAGAAATTAATATTCATCAGTTTCAACAAATCTAATCGATTACTAGATCTAAACATCTATCCATTTCTTAAGAAAAAGCTAACATTTTTAAATAGCCAAAGTATCCAAATAACAAATAACAAACTGATCCCATTCACACAAGAATTCACAATATAACATAATTTTTTAATCTCACTGTCATGAATTTATATGCCAAATGGAAGGAATATAATGTTAAATTCCCATAAATTAATCCAGAAACATCCACAAGATAATTAAATCATCATTTTTTGCACAATTCATCTGACTAAAACTGTAGTGGATATTTAGTATGAAAATATTGATCATGGATAGACAATAACACAAAATATAGATGATTTAGATGTTCATGACATTATTGCGCAAAAAAATAATGAATTTGATTATCTTGAGAGTGGATGTTTCTGGATTGTTATCGATTGGAATGTGGTGGCTGCCATGATTTAACAAATCGACAAGGCCGATTCGTATCGGGGCCTAAATAACAAAGGACGAAGGACAAAGGATATTTATTGTCACATACACCAATTGGTGTAGTGAAATAAAATAAACACGTAAGTAGGTAAGTAGGTAAGTAGGTAAATAGGTAAGTAGGTAAATAGGTAAGTAGGTAAGTAGGTAAGTAGGTAAGTAGGTAAGTAGGTAAGTAGGTAAGTAGGTAAGTAGGTAAGTAGGTAAGTAGGTAGGTAAGTAGGTAGGTAAGTAGGTAGGTAAGTAGGTAGGTAAGTAGGTAGGTAAGTAGGTAGGTAAGTAGGTAGGTAAGTAGGTAGGTAAGTAGGTAGGTAAGTAGGTAGGTAAGTAGGTAGGTAGGTAGGTAGGTAGTAGGTAGGTAGGTAGGTAGGTAGGTAGGTAGGTAGGTAGGTAGGTAGGTAGGTAGGTAGGTAAGTAAGTAAGTAAAAGTAAGTAAGTAAGTAAGTAAGTAAGTAAGTAAGTAAGTAAGTAAGTAAGTAAGTAAGTAAGTTAGTTAGTTAGTTAGTTTATTGGCCAAGTATTCACATACAAGGAATTTGCCTTGGTGCTCCGCCCACAAGTAAGAACATGACATATAGTGACAGTTACGAATGATTCAGAAAACACTAAACATTAATAATAAAACATTAATGATAAAACACCATTGATCAAGCATGTGAAACAACAAAATACCAGATCAAAGGGAGGCTACAGATTTTTGGCTGTTGAGTAGAGCAACTACTCGTGGATAAAAACTGTTTTTATGTCTGGCTGTGGCAGTCCGGAGTCGCCTTCCAGAGGGAAGTGATTCAAAGAGTTTGTGGCCAGGGTGAGAGGGGTCAGAGATGATCTTGCCTGCTCACTTCCTGGCCCTTGCAGTGTACAGTTCATCAATGGAGGGAAGGTTGATGCCAATAATCTTCCCTGCTGATCGGATGATTCGCTGCAGCCTCCGGGTGTCGTGCTTGTTGGCTGAGCCAAACCAGACCATGATGGAGAAGGTGAGAAGAGACTCTACGATGGCCGTGTAGAATTGAACCATCATTGCCTGTGGCAGATTCTGCTTCCTCAGCTGCCGCAGGAAGTACATCCTCTGTTGTGCCTTTTTGACTGTGGAGTCGATGGTAGCCCCCCCACTTAAGGTCCTTGGAGATGATCCTCCGCAGTCACCGCCACGGCGGCCCGATGTTTCAGACCCTCTTGCCGGATGATGGAACTCCGGCATCGGAAGAACACTCTCAGCGGCTTGGAGTTCCGAAACGGCCGCTTGCTACCAGAGACCACGGCTCCCAAAGTCCACAGGCCGAGCTGGATGGAGCTCCAACACTGGCGATCTCAGTGAGACATCCCAGGCTCCACGGTGTTTAAAATCAGCGCCGCCCGCGGCTGGAAGGTCCGCAACCACAGCTCCACGATGTTAAAGTTGGCACTTCGGAGCTCCACACAGTGACCTGGGTAAGGCATCGCCCCGATCCGCGATGGGACCTCAGTGCTGAAGCTGCAGCTCGAAGCTCTGGCCGGTCCCGGCACGAACGGCCCCGCCAATTCGAATTGAGTAATGAGGAAGGGTTAGTTAGCAGACTTGTTGTGCGTGCCCCCTTGGGCAAGAGTGACCATAATATGGTTGAGTTCTTCATTAGGATGGAGAGTGACATTGTTAATTCAGAAACAACGGTTCTGAACTTAAAGAAAGGTAACTTTGAGGGTATGAGACGTGAATTGGCCAAGATTGACTGGCAATTAGTTCTAAAAGGGTTGACGGTGGATATGCAATGGAAGGCATTTAAAGACTGCATGGATGAACTACAAAAATTGTTCATCCCAGTTTGGCAAAAGAAAAAATCAGGGAAGGTAGTGCATCCGTGGATAACAAGGGAAATCAGGGATAGTATCAAAGCAAAAGATGATGCGTACAAATTAGCCAGAAAAAGCAGCATACCAGAGGACTGGGAGAAATTCAGAGACCAGCAGAGGAGGACAAAGGGCTTAATTAGGAAAGGGAAAATAGATTATGAAAGGAAACTGGCAGGGAACATAAAAACTGACTGCAAAAGTTTTTATAGATATGTGAAGAGAAAGAGATTAGTTAAAACAAATGTAGGTCCCTTGCAGTCAGAAACAGGTGAATTGATCATGGGGAACAAGGATATGGCGGACCAATTGAATAACTACTTTGGTTCCGTCTTCACTAAGGAAGACATAAATAATCTGCCGGAAATAGCAGGGGGCCGCGGGTCAAAGGAGATGGAGGAACTGAGTGAAATCCAGGTTAGTCGGGAAGTGGTGTTGTATAAATTGAATGGATTAAAGGCCGATAAATCACCAGGGCCAGATAGGCTGCATCCCAGAGTACTTAAGGAAGTAGCTCCAGAAATAGTGGATGCATTAGTGCTAATTTTTCAAAAGTCTTTAGATTCCGGAGTAGTTCCTGAGGATTGGAGGGTAGCAAACGTAACCCCACTTTTTAAGAAGGGAGGGAGAGAGAAAACGGGGAATTACAGACCAGTTAGTCTAACATCGGTAGTGGGGAAACTGCTAGAGTCAGTTATTAAAGATGGGATAGCAGCACATTTGGAAAGTGGTGAAATCATTAGACAAAGTCAGCATGAATTTACGAAAGGTAAATTGTGTCTGACGAATCTTATAGAATTTTTCGAGGATGTAACTAGTAGAGTGGATAGGGCAGAACCAGTGGATGTGTTGTATCTGGACAAGGTACCACATAAGAGATTAGGATACAAACTTAAATCACACGGTATTGGGGGTTCAGTATTGATGTGGATAGAGAACTGGCTGGCAAACAGGAAGCAAAGAGTAGGAGTAAACGGGTCCTTTTCACAATGGCAGGCAGTGACTAGTGGGGTACCGCAAGGCTCAGTGCTGGGACCCCAGCTATTTACAATTTATATTAATGATCTGGACGAGGGAATTGAAAGCAACATCTCCAAGTTTGCGGATGACACTAAGCTGGGGGGCAGTGTTATCTGTGAGGAGGATGCTAGGAGACTGCAAGGTGACTTGGATAGGCTGGGTGAGTGGGCAAATGTTTGGCAGATGCAGTATAATGTGGATAAATGTGAGGTTATCCACTTTGGTGGCAAGAACGGGAAGGCAGACTATTATCTAAATGGTGGCCGATTAGGAAATGGGGAGATGCAGCGAGACCTGGGTGTCATGGTACACCAGTCATTGAAAGTAGGCATGCAGGTGCAGCAGGCAGTGAAGAAAGCGAATGGTATGTTGGCCTTCATAGCAAGAGGATTTGAGTATAGGAGCAGGGAGGTTCTACTGTAGTTGTACAGGGTCTTGGTGAGACCACACCTGGAGTATTGTGTACAGTTTTGGTCTCCAAATCTGAGGAAGGACATTATAGCCATAGAGGGAGTGCAGAGAAGGTTCACCAGACTGATTCCTGGGATGTCAGGACTTTCATATGAAGAAAGACTGGATAGACTTGGCTTATACTCGCTAGAATTTAGGAGATTGAGAGGGGATCTTATAGAAACGTACAAAATTCTTATGGGGTTGGACAGGCTAGATGCAGGAAGATTGTTCCCGATGTTGGGGAAGTCCAGGACAAGGAGTCACAGCTTAAGGATAAGGGGGAAATTCTTTAAGACCGAGATAAGGAAAAACTTTTTCACACAGAGAGTGGTGAATCTCTGGAACTCTCTGCCACAGAGGGTAGTTGAGGCCAATTCATTGGCTATATTTAAGAGGGAGTTAGATGTGGCCCTTGTGGCTAAGGGGATCAGGGGGTATGGAGAGAAGGCCGGTACGGGATACTGAGTTGGATGATCAGCCATGATCATATTGAATGGCGGTGCAGGCTCGAAGGGCTGAATGGCCTACTCCTGCACCTATTTTGTATGTATCTATGTATCTATGAATGGAGAGGGCGAAGATGCGGCTCAGAGGTAGGACGCATCCTCGCCCAGGTAGGGACTGGGAAAAACGGTTGCCCCCTTCCCCCCCCCCCCCCACTCCCATATAAAAAGACTAAAAAGAGTACAAGGACTCCAGAACAAATCTTTTTAACAAACTAAAAAAATTTTTAAAGGGTGAAGAATGAACAGCTGCAGGCAAGGCTGCCACCACCACTCGACATTTTTCACATCAGCAGATTAAAATGAAGCCACAACAAAAACCCAAGATAGCCAACCACTACATCAATCTGAAGAAGGGTCTTGACCCAAAATGTCACATATCCATATCCAGATGCTTGTGTTTCTAGTTGACGATCAACATGGTGTCAGTGCACTGTGTGGCCTTGTCTCCATGACTCACTCATGGGCGGAAATCCTGGGTGGGACGGAAGGACTCTGTCCCCCCCCCCATGTTTTGAGAGGTGGGGGACAATCCCCCCCCCCATGTTTTGTGAAACATGTTGCAGCAAAATCACCTTGGAATTTTACATTTTTATAAAGCAAACGATTGGAGTTGTTTATCACTTGATTCCTCTGAGACGAAAACGATTTGTTAACTACCACTGTTAACACTTGTCAACTGCCAGAAGTTAACAAGTAATACAATGTGTCACCAATACATCAATATGTATTCCTCAGTAAATATAATTGTGTTTTGAAAATTTCTTAAAACTGTCATTAAGGTCTCCGGACTGCGAGCACGGGCTTCTTCCTAGCGTGCAGGTACAGTCCTTCATTCACCTACGTTATTTAGACATTTTTACCCATCATTTAGGGATGTTATAGGAATTTAAAAAATGTAAGTATGTTTATTTTTGTTAGTTTATCTAAAGTTTCTTTATGTATGTTTTTGTTGGTTTGTGAAAAGTTGATGTATGTTGTTTTCTCTCTCTCTCCTCCAAGGTTAGTTCTTCTATTTGCCTTTATTTGCTTCAGTTTTATTTAGTGTTGTTTATCATGTTGTGGTTGTAGCTTTTGAAAGATTTAAACGGGTATCGGATTTAAAAAAATCATATAACATCCCTAAATGTTGGCAGGTGGGTCTAGTGGAGCTGGGACATGTTGGCTGGTGTGGGCAAGTCGGGTCGAAGGGCCTGTTTCCATACTGTATCACTCTATCACCTGCCATGTTTATGACCACGGCTGCCTCCATGCTGAAAATCTCCAGCGCCAGTGTCAAGAGATACTTTCACATCTGACTCCACTAATGCAGACCGGCTATGGAAGTTGGGAAAACTGGCACTGGCAGCGGTCCATGTGAAAGGTCAGCACCTACCAACAATGAAGGCACAATGAAACCAGCTGCCGCAAGCCCTTCCCACAGGACGGGGTCGGCATTAAAAATCAAAAAAGAGTTACATTGATTTACAAACAAAATGTTACATGTATAAATATTTCTTACATTCGGGAACCTGGTTAATTAAGTGGTGGGATTATTTCCCTGTCCTAACTATGCCTTTGCTTTAGCCGGTGGTTACATCCATTTCATCCCTCCCTCGCAAAGATGTGAGATTTCATTAAGAGCACACTTGGATGGATAGATGCAAGCGGCATGTAAACTTGTAAACATCTATCATCTCTTCCATGCGTGCAATGCATGAAGCCGATGAAATGAGACAACTGTCACACCAAAGATAGACACAAAATGCTGGAGTAACTCAGTGGGACAGGCAGCATCTCTGGAGAGAAGGAATGCGTGACGTTTCGGGTCAAGACCCTTCAGACTCAGTCTTCAGGTCTGAAGAAGGTCTCGACCTGAAACCTCACCCATTCCTTCTTTCCAGAGATGCTGCCTGTTCCGCTGAGTTACTTCAGCTTTTTGTGTCCATTTTCGGTTTAAACCAGCATCTGTAGTTCTTTCCTACACAACTGTCACACCAAACTAATTGTCCAGGTTGGCTTGCAGAATATTGCATAAGACATGGTCAGAAGAAGGGGGAGGTTATATATATATACTGCTTCTGTTATGGATATTCGGAAAAAAGATGAAACATGTGCCAAATATGTTATTGCTGCCTTTGTGTCGGGGAAGGGGGAAAGTTGCAGTTGAATAATTTGCAATTTCCATTTCATTCTTTTCCACTCTTTGCGATGTGGGCTGATCGATACTGCGTTGCTCGGCTATCTTTCACTGGTGCTCATGAGATTGATTTCAAGATGCTCAGATGATCTTCTAATGCGGTCATTGTTCCGAGCGCCAAATCCCTTCAGCTGTACCTGCAACTGAAGCTATGGGTGATTAATAGACCTTGAAGAGGCATTGACACTTTGATTTTATGTAGAGGGGTAGAGGTAAGGTATGTGATTTGAGAGTAATATATCGTCTGAGGGGGGAAAAAAAAGTATGACTTACTCGACACTGCTGCTAAAATAGCTGTTAAATGTGCAAAGATCAAAAAAACAAATTAACTGCAAATAAACGGAATAAATACAGATTATCTGGTGTTTTGTGCGTGGGAGCTTGTTGTGTGCGTTACGCAGGCAACCAGACGGTATTACTGTGTTTAAACAATAAATAAAATGTTCTTCTTGTTGTCAAGGGGGGAGGGGGGGGGGGGGAGTGGGAGGAGATAAAATTATTAGTTGTCATGCACACTTGTCATCGGGCCGCCAGGAAATTTGTCCCCCCCCATGTTTTAAAAGCGATTTCCACCCATGCATGACTCCATGACTCCCTGCATCCAACTTTTGTTCCTTTCTATTAAATATTTTTATCCATTATCCCTCAAGTACACTATATTTTAATAAGTTTGTGAAAACTTCTTTTATTAATTTTGAGTTAACAAATTGCTACTTAATAGCCACAGGCAGTTTAGAACAGAACATGAGAAAAGTTTCTTTATGAATGTACTGTGCTGTTCAAGCATAAATCTGTATGCTTTCAAGAGAGGGATGATTGTTAGCATTGCTTCAATAAACTCAGCTCTCAGAGGTTCTACTTTCATTGACCTGTTATTAGCACTAATGATATATTTACTTTTTGTGCATAGAACTTAAATCATAAGAGCACCAGGTTCTGAAGCCTACAGCAGATGGATGCCATGCTGCCTGCCTTGTTTCCTTGAAAATCCTTCTCCGTGTCTTGGAATGTGGATCCTTCGGCATCTGGGCTTTGTGCTTGCTTCCTTCTCAAGTAGTGCTGAGCAAAGGTACAATGAGGTGGGTACTCTGACAGTGTGGGGGAAGTTGGGAGAGCGACCTCAGATTTTCACTTTCCAGGTACAGTAAAAATCCGATAATCTGGCACCTTTGGGATGAGCAGATTTTCCAGACTACTGGTTGTTAATACACAGAACATAGAACAGTACTGCACAGGAATGGGCCCATTGGCCCATCATGTTTGTGCCGGTAACAGTGAATGCAGCGCCGGAGACCCGGGTTCGATCCTGACTTCGGACGCTGTCTGTACGGAGTTTGTACGTTCTCCCCATGATCTGTGTGGGCTTTCTCTGAGATCTTCGGTTTCCTCCCACACTCCAAAGATGTACAGGTTTGTAGGTTAATTGGCTTGGTATAAATGTAAAAATAGTCCCTAGTGGGTGTAGGATAGTGTTAATGTGTGGGGATCGCTGGTCGGCGCGGACCCGGTGGGCCGAAAACGCCCGTTTCCACGCTGTATCTCTAAACTAAACTAAACTAAACTACATTTTTAAAATATGATACACGGCGGTTTAATACATTTTTCAGTGAATCTGGTGACGTTTGCTCTGAATTCAAAGCTACCCATATTCCCATCCTCTGGTGATCCAGACCACTACTACTGTTGTATCCTGACGTCAGTCTGAAAACTATAACCCTCCCCCCGTGATGTCAGTCTGAAGAAGGGACTCGACCCGAAACGTCACCCATACTTTCTCTCTGGAGATGCTGCCTGTCCCACTGAGTTACTCCAGCATTTTGTGTCTATATTTGGTTTAAACCAGCATCTGCAGTTCCTTCATACACTCTCCTACCATTGGGTTGGTTTCATCTGCAAACTTACTAATTAACATCTACATTTATGTCCTGGTCATTTACATATATCTCAAACAACAGTGGTCCTAGCACAGATCCCTGCAAAACTCCACTGCTCACAGATCACTAGTAGGTGCAGGTTCGGCTGCAGCCCACCCACAGTCTGGCCCCCAACCTCCTCCACTGAGCTGCCTGTTCTACCACAACCCCGACCACACTCTGGATCTTTAGCTGATATTCTGAACCAATGTGTGTCAGATGCCAATCCATCAGGTTTACTATAAAAGTGAAAGATGTGAATTTGAGCAGTAAAAGGCCCGTCTCACGGGTATGCGGTTGGCACGAGCACTGCCACAGCCGCTGCCAGTGCGGCACGAGCTCCGCCACAGCCGCCGCCAGTGCGGCACGAGCTCCGCCACAGCCGCCGCCAGTGCGCCGTGAGCGCCGTGAGCACCACTAGCACCGCCACAGTGCCGTGAGCCGAATTGACGTCATCGCGTAGCGCGTTGCATTGCACGATGTCGTCATCACCCGACGCCGCGCTCGTGGGACAGGCCGTGCGGTGATAACCCGGCATACGCGCGGCAACAGCTTCCGGTAAGGTTTAATTTTTTTTTACTTACCGCAAGCTCGTGGGACCGGCCGAACGGAGATCACTTGGCCCCCGCGCAGCATCCGTGCGGCGCTCCCGCGGCATACGCGCAGCGCTCTCGCGGTAGCCGCGCGGTCCCCGCTTCCGGCGATGCGCGCTTCATCGCCAGTAACCGCCTGCCCGTGGGACAGGGCCATAAGGAGCAGGGACACACTGTAATCTGTTTATTGAAAGGTGAAGGTGCATTCCCTGACAATGTTCCATTATTGCAAACTCAATTTAATTTTTTGAGGAGGTGATGAAGGAGATCGATGAGAGTAGGACCCGAAACGTCACCCATTCCTTCTCTCCAGAGATGCTGCCTGTCCCGCTGAGTTACTCCAGCATTTTGTGTCTACCTTCGATGAGAGTAGGGCAGTGGATACTGGCAGCATTAATTTTTGTTAGGCAGTAGATATATTCTTCATGTTTGGCTGATCCAGAAGATTAAGACGCATGGGGTCCACAGGAACTTGGTCTTTTGGATTCAGAACTGGCATACCCATATGAGACAGAGGGTTATGATAGAATGTTATTATTCCGTGTGGAGATCTGTGAGCAGTGGAGTTTTGCAGGGATCCGTGCTGGGACCACTGTTGTTTGAGATACATGTAAATGACCTGGTCATAAATATAGATAGGTTAATTAGTAGGTTTGCAGATGACACCAAATTTGGTGGAGTTGCAGACAGTGAGATAGGCTGTCACAATAAACAGTATGATATACAGTAGATCCCCTGCAGAAATGGAGAAATGGCAGATGGAGTTTCAGTATGAGGTGTTGCACTTTGGGAAAAATATACATTTAATGGCAACCCCTTAGCTCTATTGATGTACAAAGGGATCTTGGGCTCCAAAGTAATTGCAACCTGAACTTGGAACACAAGTAGATAGAGTGGTAAAGAAGGTGAATGGTATGCTCTGCCAGTGACTAAGATCCAGGTTTGTGATGATGGGTGCTGTCTGTACGGAGTTTGTATGTTCTTCCTGGGATCTTGTGGGTTTTCTCCAGGTGCTCCAGTTTCCTCCCACACTCCAAAGGCATACAGGTTTGTAGGTTATTGTAAATTGTCCCTTGTGTGTGTAGGATAGTGCTAGTGTCGGGGGTGATCACGTTCAGCATGCACACGGTGGGCCAAAGGATCAGTTTCCACATTGTATCTCTAAAGTCGAAAGAGTGAGGATGTCATGTTGCAGCTTGATAGGATTTTGGTTAGGCCGCATTTGGAGTATTGTGTGCAGTTCTGGTTGCCCCATTACAGGAATTTGTGACGGGGGTGCAGAAGTGGTTGAACAGAATGCAGTCTGGATCTCAGGGTAATAGCTATATGGAAAGATCAGACAAACTTGGATTGTTTTCTCCGGAGGCAGATGGGAGACGTGATAGAATGATAGAAAATTAAGAGAACAGTTGATTGGATGGACAGTCAAGATGGAAATGTCAAAATGTACATGGATAGGACAGGTTTAGAGGGACTAGTGTAGCTGGGACATGTTGGCCGGTGTGGGCAGGTTGGGCTGAGTGGCCTGTTTCCATGCTGTATCACTCTATGAATAGAGAGCATAGCTTTAAGGTGAGAGGGGAAAAATTAGAAGCAGATGTGTGGGGCAAGTTTTTAAACAGAGGATAGTGGGTGCCTGGAATTCGCTGTGAGATGTGGTGGTGAAACCAAATGTGATAGTGGTATTTACAAGGCTTTTAGATGGACATAGAAACATAGAAACATGGAAAATAGGTGCAGGAGTAGGCCATTCGGCCTGTCGAGCCTGCACCGCCATTCAATATGATCATGGCTGATCATCCAACTCAGTATCCTGTACCTACCCCCTGATCCCTTTAGCCACAAGGGCCACATCTAACTCCCTCTTAAATATAGTCAATGAACTGGCCTCAACTACCTTCTGTGGCAGAGAGTTCCAGAGATTCACCACTCTGTGTGAAAAATGTTTTTCTCATCTCGGTCCGAAAGGATTTCCCCTTAATCCTTAAACTGTGACCCCTTGTCCTGGCCTTCCCCAACATCGGGAACAATCTTCCTGCATCTAGCCTGTCCAACCCCTTAAGAATTTTGTAAGTTTCTATAAGATCCCTCCTCAATCTTCTAAATTCTAGTGAGTACAAGCCGAGTCTATCCAGTCTTTCTTCATATGAAAGTCCTGACATCCCAGGAATCATTCTGGTGAACCTTCTCTGTACTCCCTCCATGGCAAGAATGTCCTTCCTCAGATTTGGAGAACAAAACTGTACGCAATACTCCAGGTGTGGTCTCACCAAGACCCTGTACAACTGCAGTAGAACCTCCCTGCTCCTATACTCAAATCCTCTTGCTATGAATGCCAACATACCATTCGCTTTCTTCACTGCCTGCTGCACCTGCATGCCTACTTTCAATGACTGGTGTACCATGACACCCAGGTCTCGTTGCATCTCCCCTTTTCCTAATCAGCCACCATTTAGATAATAGTCTACTTTCCTGTTTTTGCCACCAAAGTGGATAACCTCACATTTATCCACATTATACTGCATGTGCCATGCATTTGCCCACTCACCCAGCCTATCCAAGTCACCTTGCAGCCTCCTAGCATCCTCCTCACAGTTAACACTGCCCCCAGCTTCGTGTCATCCGCAAACTTGGAGATGTTGCATTCAATTCCCTCGTCCAAATCATTAATATATATTGTAAATGGCTGGAGTCCCAGCACTGAGCCCTGCGGTACCCCACTAGTCACTGCTTGCCATTCTGAAAAGGACCCGTTTACTGCTACTCTTTGCTTCCTGTTTGCCAGCCAGTTCTCTATCCACATCAATACTGAACCCCCAATACCGTGTGCTTTAAGTTTGTATACTAATCTCGATATGCAGTGGGTATACATGATATGCAGTGGATATACATGAATGGAGGCAATAAACAATAGACAATAGGTGCAGGAGTAGAGGCCATTCGGCCCTTTGAGCCATTCAATGTGATCATGGCTGATCATCCCCAATCAGTACCCCGTTCCTGCCTTCTTCCCATATCCCCTGACTCCACTATTTTTAAGAGCCCTATCTAGCTGTCTCTTTTTTTTTTTTTTTTTTTTTTTTTTTTTAATTTTTATTTATTAGAAGTACATTACATCACAGCCACATACATTAATACTCGTCATTTATATCTTCTTACAATTAATGTACTCCCTTTATTTTTTTTTTTACGCTAAAGAAAGAAAAGATTGAAAGAGAGAAGAAAGTGAAGGAAAAAGTGCAAGTGTAGAAAAGTGTAGAAAATGTAACAACAAAAAAAAAAAAAGGACGAGGACCCTATGAAAGCGAAATTAAAAACAAAAAAAAAAAGAGTTAAGAAATAGGCCCTAAGAAAAGAAAAGAGAGAGAGAAAAAAAGAAAAACAAATGTTTTTTTTTTTGAGCATCACGTAAATAGGACATACCAACTCTTCAACTATCATCCCCCCATCTAGCTGTCTCTTGAAAGCATCCAGAGAACCTGCCTCCACCGCCCTCTGAGGCAGAGAATTCCACAGATGAATATAAATCAAGGCATATGAATCGCGTGCAGGCAGAGGAGATTAGTTTAACGTCATATTCAGCAGAGACATTGTGGACCGATGGACCTGGCCCTGTGGTCTACTGTTCTATGTTCTGAAATAGGGTCCTGACCCGAAACATCAGCTATCCATGTTCTCCAGAGATCTTGCCTGACCCGCTGAGTCACTCCAGACCTTTCTGTCTTGTTTGGTAAACCAGCATCTGCATTTCCTTGTTTCTCTACAGTCTATGTTCTTTGACAGTCACACAAACTAGCACCATTTCCTTCTTCACCAACTCCAATAAAAGTGGACCTGGCGAAACTGGCTTGTGAGCACATGTTTATCACTGCATATCCTTTTGCAAATGGATTTCAACAGAACACAATGTGTATGAATTAACACCACTTCCTCCTCGCCAACCATCAGCCCAGGGGAACATCACTGCTGTTTGATCACTCCCCTGCTCTACTCACTCTACGCCCATGATTGTGTAGCCGAACACAGTTCAAATTCCACCTTTAAATTCGCCAATGACACCAGCATTGTTGGACAAATCATGGGTAAAGATAAGTCATAGTATAAAAGGGAGATTGATCACCTGATTGAATCGTGCCAGAAAAATAACCTTGCTCTGAACATCAGTAAGACTCTAGAAGCTCATTGTTGACTTTACACGTGAAAGGCCAAAGATCCACAACATGTCAACACCTTATAAGTTCCTGGGCATACATATCTCTGAAGGAGATTACATAATGTGGTGGACACTGCCCAGTCCATCAAAGGTACTAATCTCCCCACCATCAAAGGAGTCTCTTGGAGATACTGCCTCAAAAAGGCAGCCAGCATCATCAGAGACTCACTTCTGCCACCAGGAAGAAGGTACAGGAGTCTGAAAACCATGAGCTCCAGGTCAGGAACAGCTTCTTCACAATAACCACTACAAACACCAACTAAACTTTGAACCACAAACTGTCTAGATTGCACTAGAGTCGTCGGTCTTTGTTTTGTTTTGCTGTAATATTGTTTTTTGTAAATTTATTGACCTCTATTCAGTGTTTCTTGTCAAAAACCAGGTGAAACCAGCCTAGAACACACACCTTCAAGGTCTGAAGTGGGAGTGAAGGAGTGCGGGGATTGGCTGAGGAATTTAATTGGCAAATTGGGCAATTAAACAGCCAATATAAGCAAGGTTTGCTCTAGGGGAGTGGCCTGGTCGAGGGAAGTGTCTTGTGAGAAAAGTGTGAGTCTTTGGTGAGGAGAGAAGACTACGGCAAAAGTAGGAGAGGAGGAGAGGCGGTGAAGATATGATGGGTAAGCTGATTCAGTGTGAGGCTTGCAGGATGTGGGAGGTCAGGGACAATGATGGTGCCTCTGGCTGCTACAACTGTGGAAAGTGTGTCCAGGTTCAGCTCCTGAAGGACCGTGTTGGGGAACTGGAGAAGCAGCTGGATGACTGGTGTTTCTATGACCTCAGGGCCATCCGGGAAAATGAGAGATTCGTGGACAGGACCTACAGTGAGGTTGTCACGCCATGGATACAGAAAGCACGAAGGAGGGTGACTGGGAGAAAGGTGAGAAACCGTGGAGTGCAGGAGACCCCAGTGGCTGTGCCAAATGAAAATGGGTACATCCTTTTGAGGCTCTCGGGCCAGACGACACTTCCAGTCCGAGCGGCGGACAGGTCGGTGGCTCCAATCCTAATGATGAGACTCGACTGGTGAGACCGACGTCGGGCAGAGCTATAGAGGTGGGCGACTCCATTGTCTGAGGTGCGGACTGGAGATTCTGTGGCGGCAGGCGAGACTCGAGGATGGTCTGTTGCCTCCCTGGAGCCAGGGTTCAAGATATCACAAACTGACTTCAGAACATCCTCGAGAGGGAAGATGAACAGCCAGAAGTAGTTGTGTACGTAGGCAAAAACGAAGTCGGCAAGAAGAGGAAGGAGATTCTGCAACATGAGTTTAGAGAGTTAGGAAGAAGACTGAAAAGCAGGACTTTTAGGGTGGTTATCTCTGGATTGCTTCCAGTACCTCGTGCTAGGGAGGGCAGGAATAGGGAGATAGGGGATCTGAATGTGTGGCTGGGGGCTGGTGCAGGGAGCAAGGATTTAGATTTATAGACCACTGGGATCTCTTCTGCGGTAGGGGTGACCTGTACAAAAGGGACGGGTTACACCTTAACTGGAGGGGGACCAATGTTCTGGCAGGCAGGTTTGCTAGGGCTACACGTGTGGGTTTAAACTAAATAGTGGGGGGGAGCGATTGACAAATTTGGAGTATAAAGATGGAGTTAAAGGGGAAGTGACTACAGGAAAAGTTACAAAAGACTCACAAATTAATGGGAAGGAAAGTTTGAGAAGGGATAAGAGAGTAAGGTCACGGCCAATAGTGACCGGTGTGAGAGAGAAGGTGAATACCAAAGTCAAAGTGTTGTATATGAATGCGTGAAGTATAAGAAATAAAGTGGACGAGCTTGAGGCTCAGTTAGAAATTGGCAAGTATGATGTTGTGGGAATTACAGAGACATGGCTGCAAGAGGGCCAGGGCTGGGAACTGAATATTCAAGGGTATACGTCCTATCGAAAAGGCAGACAGGTGGGCAGAGGGGGGTGGCGTAGCTCTGTTGGTGAGGAATGAAATTCAGTCCCTTCCAAGTGGTGACATTGAAACAGCAGATGTGGAGTCAGTATGGATAGAACTAAGGAATTGTAAGGGTAAAAATGGGACTAATCTACAGGCCCCGAAACAGTAGCCTGGACATAGGGCGCAAGTTGAATCAGGAGTTAAAATTGGCATGTAGTAAAAGTAATGCTGTGGTTGTTATGGGAGATTTCAACATGCAGGTAGACTGGGAAAATCAGGTTGGTACTGGACCCCAAGAAAGGGACTTTGTAGAGTGCCTTCGTGATGGATTCTTTGAACAGCTTGTATTGGAGCCTACGAGGGAGAAGGCAATACTGGATTTAGTGTTATGTAATGGGGGTGGCGTAGCTCTGTTGGTGAGGAATGAAATTCAGTCCCTTGTGAGGGCTGACATTGAATCATGGATTCTTAGAGCAGCTTGTACTGGAGTAAACCATGGAGAAGGCAATTCTGGATTTAGTGTTGTGTAATGAACCGGATTTGATAAGGGAACTCGAGGTAAAGAAGCCATTAGGAGGTAGTGACCATAATATGAAAAGTTTTAATCTAAAATTTGAGAGGGAGAAAGGAAAATCGGAAGTGTCAGTATTATAGTTGTGCAAAGGGGGCTATGGAGCCATGAGGGAGGAGCTGGCCAAAGTTGACTGGAAAGATACCCTAGCAGGGATGACAGTGGAACAACAATGCAAGTATTTCTGGGAATAATACAGAAGGTGCAGGATCAGTTCATTCCAACTAGGAAGAAAGATTCTAAGGAGAGTAAGAGGCGACCATGGCTGACAAGGGAAGTCAGGGACAGTATAAAAATAAAAGAGAAGAAGTATAACATAGCAAAGATGAGCAGGAAGCCAGAGGATTGGGAAACTTTTAAAGAGCAACAGAAAATAACTAAAAAGGGAATACGGAGAGAAAATGTGAGGTACGAAGGTAAGCTAGCCAAGAATATAAAGGAGGATAGTAAAAGCTTCTTTAGGTATGACAAGAGGAAAAAATTAGTTAAGACCAAATTTGGACTCTTGAAGACTGAAAATGTGAATTTATTATGGGGATCAAGGAAATGGCAGACGAGTTGAACAGGTACTTTGGATCCGTCTTCACTAAGGAAGACACAAACAATCTCCCTGATGCACTAGTGGCCAAAGGATCTAGGGTGATGGAGGAACTGAAGGAAATTCACATTAGGCAGGAAATGGTGTTGGGTAGACTGATGGGACTGAAGGCTGATATATCCCCAGGGCCTGATGGTCTGTGACCCAGGGTAAAAGGAAGTGGCTCTAGAAATTGTGCACGCATTGGTGATCATTTTTCAATGTTCTACAGATTCAGGATCAGTTCCTGTGAATTGGAGGGTAGCTAATGTTATCCCGAGTAAAGGACATTTGAACATAAAAACATGAGCTTTGGTGAACTGCAGTAATAGGCATCACAAGAAATCGTTTGACACGGGAATAATAAATACAAAACAGTTCTTAGTTTTCTCAGATCCTGTACAGTGATTAGAGCACTAATACATATAGAACTCTGAAAATAGAACAAAACAGTGCAGGAACGGCCCACTGTGTCGGAACTGAACAAGTGAAACTAATCTCCTCTGCCTGTAAATGATCCGTATCCTTTCATTCCCTTCATGAGTCTATCTAACAGGCTCTTTTACGCCTGTATCATATCAGTCTAGACCACCAGCACCACTGGTAGCTAGTTCCAGGCACCCATCACTCTCTGTGTAAAAAACCTGCCCTGCACATTTCCTTTAAACTTTGTCCCTCTCACTTTAAAATTACATCCTGCAGTCTTTGATATTTCCACCTTGGGAAGAAAGATCTGACCGTTTATGTGATCTATGCCTCCTAATTGTATATACTTTTATCAGGTCATCCCTCACCTTCCAATGCTCCAGATCAAGATTCAAGAGAGTTCATTGTCATGTGTCCCAGATAGGACAATGAAATTCTTGCTTTGCTTCAGCACAACAGACTTCTTGTTATAGCTAATGCCAAACTTCTTGTTATAGCTAATGCCCTCTATTTCAGGCAGCATTCTGGTAAACCTCTTCTGGGCCTCTCCAAAGCCTCCACACCCTTTGTGTAATGGGGTGACCAGTACTGCCCACAAACTTCCAAATGTGGTCTAACCAAGGCTGCGACATGACTTCCTGCATTTAATGCCCCTTTCATGAGGGCAAGCATACCATATGCCTTCATTATCACTCTATCTACTTTTGTGGGCAGGAAAAATGTTCCCGATGTTGGGGGAGTCCGTAACCAGGGGTCACAGTTTAAGAATAAGTGGTAGGCCATTTAGGACTGAGATGAGGAAAAACATCTTCACCCAGAGAGTTGTGAATCTGTGGAATTCTCTGTCACAAAACTTGGATGTTTTCAAGAGAGAGTTAGATTTAGCTCTTTGGGCTAAAGGAATCAAGGGAATGGGAAAAAAGCAGGAATGGGGTACTGAATTTAGATGGAATAGCTGGTTCGAAGGGCCGATTGGCCTACTCCTGCACCTATTTGTCTATGTTTCTATGTTGCAACTTTCAGGAAGCTGTGGAAGCAAAGTGCAACACCTCACACCTGCTCGGATTAAACTCCACCTGCTATTTTCCTGCCCATTCCTGCAGCTGATTTTTATACTTTGACAGCCTTCATTACTGTCCACAACTTCAGCAATTGTAGTGTAATAAAGAACATAGAACAGTACAGGACAAGAACAGATACTTCGGCCCCCAATGTCTGTTCCAAATATGATGCAAATTAAACTAATCTCCTCAACCTGTTTGGGATCCATATTACTCCCTTCCCTGCTTATCTATAAGCCACCATTATATCTGCCTCCACTACCATTTCTGCTCGAGAAGAAACAGTTTTCATCCACAAACATAGGCCTGTCCTACTTGGCGATTTTATAGGCAACTACCGGCGACTGTCATAGTCTTGGCAGATCGCTGAAAACAATAATCGACTGGACCCCCCCACGACAATGTCTACGTCAAGCTACAACAACCGACAACCTAGTCGACGTCCAGCTACGGCAAGCTCCCGACAACCGGTGACCCAATAGTCGCGACTTAAGACGTCCAACTACGACAACCTATGACAACCTACGATGAAACCTACAGCAACTGACGTCAAGCTACGACAGCTACGAACCTGTCGGCATCAACTGAAGGCAATTAACCTCATTTTGACCTCCAAAGCAATGGAATGATTCATTTTTCCTATTATAGGGGTTGTAGGGTGGGGTTTTCCAATCATTCTGCATCATGACTGCCATGGAGCAACATCAGAGGGCATTGCTCTCACAAGAAGAAGAAGCCAAGCTGCTTGCAGCAGCCCTCATGCTTATAGATCAGAAAGACAGAAGGACAAGAAGAATGGGGAAGAAGAAGCCCAAGGTGTGCGTGGTTGAAGCCCTGTTCCCAGAGGAGACCCAGGTTGGACCAGTATGTGAACCTTATGACTGTGCTCCAGCAAGAAGATGAGGCTGCTTTCAGAAACTTCACTAGGCTCCCCCCTGAGCTGTTTCAGGAGATGAAGACACGGGTGTGCCCTCTCCTTGAGAAAAAGGAGACCTTCATGAGGAAGCCACTAGAACCAGGCCTGCACCTAGCCATCACCCTCCGCTACCTGGCACCAGGAGACTCCTACAAGAGCCTTTCCTACAGCTTTCTTGTGGCCCACAACACCATCAGCAAGGTTGTCCGAGAGACCTGTGAGGCCATCATCAGTGCTTATGAAGATGAAGTCATGGACGGCACTAGTACACCAGATGAGTGGAAGAGAGTGGTACAGGGCTTTGATACACGATTGAACTTCCAGCACACATGTGGGGCAGTTGACGGCAAGCATGTGGCCATCAGGTGTCCACCCAAGGGAGGGGGTAAACTACTTTAACTACAAGAAGTTCCATTCCATCGTACTCCTAGCTGTGGTGGATGCAAACTACAACTTCCTGTTTGTGGATGTGGGCACACCTGGCAGTGTCGCAGGTGGTGGGATCTGGAGAGAGACCTCCCTTGGGCAGGCACTAGAAGAAGGAACAACTGGCTTTCCTGATCCAGAACCTCTGCCAGGAGAAGAAAACTGACATCCACTACATGCTGGTTGCTGATGATGCCTTTCCACTCATGTCATGGATGATGAAGCCACACCCTCACAGGCAGATGTCAAGGGAGTAGAGGATCTACAATTACAGGCGGTCCAGGGCCAGGGGGGTCGTGGAAAACGCCTTTGGCATCCTCGCCAGCAGATCCAGATGCTTCCTGACTACGATGGAGCAGGAGCCCAAGAATGTGGAGACCATTGTCTACGCAGCATGTGTCCTCCACAACCTGATCCGTACCAGAAGTGCAGCAGCAGCAGCCATGGAGGAGGGTGACCGAATGAACTACCAGACAGGCAACATCACACCAGGCTCATGGAGAACTGGAGGACAGGATGCACCTATGGTGGCACTGGAGAAATTGCCAGGAAACACGGCAAAAAGAGCCAAGGACCAGAGAGACCATCTCTGCACTTATTACAACTCCGAACTAGGTAGTGTACCATGGCAGAATGACATGATCAGAAGACCAGCAGCAAACATCCCACACCACAAACAGAAGTCCACCACTCCAGGAAGAGAGCCCACAACAGACCACAAGATAAGTTCCTTTTCAGGGCCACTCACATATAACCATATAACCATATAACCATAACAGCACGGAAACAGGCCATCTCGGCCCTTCAAGTCCGTGCCGAACATTTAAATGTTTTTATTTTTATTTTTTTTATTTTTATTTTTTTAAATTAAAAATAAAATACTTCCCCCTAGTCCCATCTACCTGCACTCAGACCATAACCCTCCATTCCTTTCCCGTCCATATACCCATCCAATCTATTTTTAAAGGATAACATCGAACCTGCCTCCACCACTTCCACTGGAAGCTCATTCCACACAGCTACCACTCTCTGAGTAAAGAAGTTCCCCCTAATGTTCCCCCTAAACCTCTGTCCCTTAATCCTCCTAAAAGAGTTTAATTTTCAATGCAGTGCACTGCTTGTGTTGGTCTTTGTTTTATTGATCAAAATATATAAATAGAATTTGCTTTTCAAGGCAGTGCAATGCTTGTGTCTGTGTGTATGTGCCTACCACGTGGAGTTGTGGACTCGGGTTTTTCCAATGCGTCAATGAAATTCACCAGTCAGCACCGGCGGGAACTTACGTCACCTGGCAACAACCTACATCATCCCGGAGACAACCTATGGCAGCACCTACGTCAGGAGACATCAAGCTACGCTCATTGGCGTCAAACCAACTGTCGCCGAAAATGTTTCAATATGTTGAAGATTTTGGGCGACCAGAAAGACGGTATGATTTCTTACGCGACTGAGGAGACTAATCACGACCATACAGGCGACACCCTGGTGACCACCGGTGAACATGTGGTGACAGCAAAGTCACCTGTAGTTGCCTAAAAAATTGCCTAAGTGGAATGGGCCCATTACCAATGTATCTACACATTTACACATAACACAAACAATGGATGTCCTCGCCCACATCTCTGTGGAACTCCACTAGTTATAGATCTCCAGCTAGCATAACATGCTTCCTCCATAACCCTCTGCCTTATCTGCGTCAGCCAGTTCTGAATCCAAATGACCAAGTTACCCTGGACCTCATGCATCTCAATCTCCTGCAGCAGCCTTCCATGTGGGATTTCATCGACCCTTATCGATCATCTTCCTTGCCTCCTGAGAAAGCACAATCAAGTTGTCGCCCCTTCTTCAGATGCTGCCTGACATGCTGTCCCGCCAGCACTTTGTGTTGTGCTCAAGACATCGGCATTTCCTTCTGTTTCCATATTGCGTGTGACTTGCCAGTACAGTAACCCACAACCCTTACAGCTTCCTTTCAGCCATGTAGTGATGTCAGCTGAGTTCAATTTAGAGATTCAGCACAGAAACAGGCCATTCGGCCCACTGAGTCTGCGTTGAACATCGATCACTCGTTCACATTAGTTTTAGAGCTACAGTATGGAACAGACCCTTCGGCCCACCAAATCCATGTTGGATATCTCATGGGATAACATTGAACCCTGCAAGCTCCAGGTGAGTCTCCCGGTGAGCCGGGGCCAATCCCACCAGCAGTCCCAGCTCACCCGTCGTGGTCCCAGGACTTGCTCACCGAGGCCGGAGGACCTGTCTGGCTCGCCCAACATGGACTCCGAACTCGGCCCCGAGCTACCGCCATCGCCATCGCTGAGAGCGAGGAGGGGCCGGCAAGCAACCGCCGACAGCATAGGGGAACCCTTGAGGGACCGTTGACCTTGAGGAGGGGGACCAGCGCCGAAACAGCTGCTCGATGGGGAACGCCGAGGACGAAGGGGCGGACCTGGTGGGGGGCCACCGGGAATGATGGAGGTCCCAGCCGGGGCATCTGTGGCAGGCGGAAGGTAGGACTGTTCGGTAGGCGTTTCCACAAACATGGCGACATTTGTGTACTGCCTAGGTGAGGGCTGCTACATAATTTTACCAGGTTGTCTGCAAAGCAAAGCATTTCACTGTACCTTGGTACAAGTGACACTGTAGTCCTGTGTTATTCCACTTTTGTATCCACTCCCTACACACTCGGGGCAATTTATCGTGGCCAATTAATCTAAAAACCTGTACATCATTGGGATGTGTGGGGGAACCAAAGCACCCAGAGAAATTCCACGCAGTCACAGGGAGACCATGCAAACTGCACACTGACATCACCCGGGGTCAGGATTGAACCCGGGCCTCTGGTGTTGTGAGCACCAATTATACCAGATGTGTACGACACCACCCACCTGATGTAGCACTAACATACTTCTATGCTATCCCACTTTTGCAACCACTTTTGCAACACACTTGGGGCATTTTTACAAAGGCTAATTAACTAATAAAACCCACATGTTTTTGGAATGGGCAGGTGAATGTCTGTCTCCTCCAGAAGGATTGTTTAACTCATTGGATGGAGGTGAAAGAGGAGATGTCGAGATCGTTGTGACACCTCCCATGGTTGCAGGGGAAACCGTCTGTGGGGAAGGAGAAATGGATGGGGAGGAATGAGTGAATCAAGGGGTTATGGAGAAATCGGTCCCTATAGAAAGCAGAAAGGTGTGGGGAGGGGAAGCTATAACCGGTAGTGGGATCCTGTTTCAGCAGGCGGAAATGTTGAAGAATGATGTGTGGGATGCAGAGGCTGGCAAGAACTAAGGGAACTCTACAGCTGATCTGACGGGGGGGGGGGGGGTTATTGGGGGCACATGTGAGTGCAAAATGAGGGATGTAAAGACCCAGCACATAGCTGTAATCACTCTCTGTCAATATCACCAAGATAAAGGAGGTTGTGATGAACCTCAGCAAACAAAGCAGTCCATAGACTCCTGTCTACATTGATGGCGTTGAAATGGAGATGGTCAAAAGCTTCAGGTTCCGAGAATAAATATCACCAGCAACTTGTCCTGGACCAGCCACAACAAAGCTATGGCCAAGAAAGCACACCAACACTTCGACTTCCTTAAATAGGCTTAGGATGTTCAGCATTTCATAGAGTCATACAGCAGGGAAACAGGCTCTTCGGCCCAGCTTGCCAATGCTAACCCAGTTGCCCCACCTAGACTAGTCGCACCTGCATGTGTTTACCCCATATCTCACTAAAGTGTTCCTATCAATCTACCTGTTTAAATGCTTTTTCAATGTAATAGTTTTTGCCTGAACTACCTCCCCTGGCAGCACATTCCGTAGATGTGTGCATCTACCTGATCTATTCCCCTCATGACCTTATACATCTCTATTAGATCACCTATCATCCTCCTATGCTCCAATAATTACTCACCCTGCCCAATCTCTCCCTACAGTGTTTTCAAGTCCTAGCAAAATCCTTGTAAATCTTCTCCGCACTCCAGCTTAACAACATTCTTCCTTTAGCGGGCTGACTAAAACTGAACACAATATTTCAACAGCACCTTGTTCATCTTCACCAGCGCCTTGTAACATAACATCCCAAAGTTTGTATTCAAAACCCTGACTGCTGAAGGACGATGTCTTCTTGACCACCCTATCTGTCTGTGATGTCACTATTAAGGAACTATGTACCTGCACTCCTCGATCGCTCTGCTTTATAACACTTCCCAGAGCCCCACCATTCACTGTGAAGGTACTGCTCTATTTAGACTTCTCAAAAGGCAACACTTCACAGTTATCTGCATTGAACTCCATTAACCATTCCCTGCTCACTTGCCAAACTGATCAAGATCCTGCTGTGAACTTTGATAACCATCTTTGCTGTCTACAATGCCACCCACTTGTGTGTGATCTGCAAATTAATCATGCCTTCTATGTTCTCAGCCAAATCATTGATATAGATGACAACCAGTAATAAGCCCAGCACCGAACACTAAGGCACATCTCTAGTCACAGGCCTCCTGTCCGAATAACAAACTTCTACCGTCAACCTCTGCTTCCTTCCATAATTACAATTCTCTATCCAGTCGGGTATCTCTCCTTGGATCCCATGCGATCTAACCTTCCAGAGCAACCTACCAATGTCTACAGCTCTGCCCTCATCAACCTTTCCGGTCACACCTTCTAAAACCTCAACCAAATTCGTCAGACATGATCTCCCACATACAAAACCGTGCTGACCATCCCTAATCAGCACATGTCTATATAAATCCATGTATATCTTATCCCTCTGACTACTCTCTAGTAACTTTCCTACCACAGATGTTACACTCACTGCCTATAGTTCCCAGGCTTTTCCTTTCCGCCTTTCTTAAATAAAAGCACAAAATTTGATAACCTCTAGTCTTCCTGCACCTCACCTGTATCCAATGATGACTCAATACCAGTCAGAGTACCTCCGTTTTCTTCTCCAGCTTCCCACAGTATCCTCGGATATATCTGATCTAAGTTCATACACATTAGGACGTTTAGCACCTTCTCAACCGTAATACCGACTGCCCTCAAGATACTTCCATTGTCTGCCCCAGGTTCCCCAGTCCTCATGTCTTTCTCCACAGTAAAAATAGAAGAGAAATACTCATTGAGGACCTTACCCATTTCCTGTGGCTCCACACAGAGATGTCTACTTATACTACGCTATGATTCTTAAGGGGGCCTATTTTCTCTCTGGTTACCTTTTCCCTTGGTGAAGTCATAAAATCTCCCTGGATTATCCTTAATATTATCTGCAAGTGATACCTCCTATTCCCCTTTTGCCCCTGTTATGTTTTAGTGTTCTTTGTTCTCAAAACTCCTCCAGGTTTACACTCAATCCCAGCTGCTCCATGCGTCCTTCTTAAGTGGCTGCCCCACTTGGGCGACCTAATCCTTGAGTCCAGAAGAGTGTCTTCAGCCTTCAAGCTCGAGGGCACTCGCCTGGAAAGCCTCGAGCTGGATCGACCATCCGCGTTGAAACCGCGAGCTGGATCGACCGACCCCACACACACACACACAAACACACACCGCAAAGGCGGGGGCCAGGGAAAGCGGGGGAGCGCTGTCTGAAATTCACACCCGCGATGAAAAAGAAGGCAAAATGGCTGCACAGTAATGGTAAGTCCTTTAGAGCGCACGGAGGGGGGGTGGAGGATGGGAGAGAAGGGGAGAGAGGGGGAGAGAAGGGGAGAGAGAAGGGGGGGGGAGAGAAGGGGGGAGAAGGAGTGGAGACACTTTTAAGAAGTATAATAAAGTTTAGCGGACATTTTACCTACCGGTAGGTCTTCCTTGGTCCTGAAAACTCCAATGAGCCAATCAAAATGGCCGGTCAGCGAAGGAGATTGCCTACGGCTGCCCTCGACTGCCTGTAACTAAATAGTGACCCCACTCCACTGCACTACGAGTTAAAAAGACCCATGCTGACCAAATTTTACTCGCAGAACAATTTTCAACATGCTGAAAAATTTTCCGCGGCCTAGCTGAGGCCACGAATATTCGGGAACTTCCCTCGAGCATGAAGGAGAGTTCCAGCGACCCCATAGGATCTCCTAGGACTATGTGTCGACCATGCTGTGAGATTGAAGTTCGAAGACACTCTTCTAAACTCGCGGATTAGTTCGCCCAAGTGGGACAGCCCCTTAATTCTTCACCAGAGCCTCGATTTCTCTTGTCATCCAAGCTCCCTTACGCCCACCTGCTTTTCCGTTCTCTCTGAAGGAACACGCTTGCCATGAACTCTTGTCATCGCACTTTTAAAAACATCCCGCTTTTTGTATGTTCGTTTTCTTGCAAACAACCTAATTTAGAATTTTAAGTCATGGGCCCACCTTGTCTTTATCCATAACTATATGTATCTTAAACCTAATAGAACAGTGGTCACTGGTCCCAAAGGGCTCATCCACAAACACTTCATCTACTTGTCCTTCCCAATTTTCTAAGGCTAGATCAAGTGCTGCCCTCTCCCATGTAGGGCCCTCTACATATTGCCTCAGGAACCTTTCCTGAACACATTTGATAAATTCTGCCTCATCTAAACCTTTTGCACTATGACAGTCCCATTCAATATTGGAAAAGTTAAAATCTCTGACTTTGAGTCCTGCTGCTGCCTGCAGTCTCCTGACATATTTGTTCTTCTCATTCCCATTGACTATTCGGGGCGTAGTACATTCCCAACAAGGTGATCATCCCTTTCTTATTCCTGCTGAGTTACTTTGTCTCCTTTACGTGAGATGGTTAGACCAACAAAACCTTTTAAGAATCACTCAGCCACTGGGATAAGGGAACAGTCACTTTTCTATGTTGATGAGTTAGGTGATACATTCCCCATTAAAACCTTGTTGGGGATTTGCTGCAGGGAGTTTGATGATATATGTTGGGATATGTTTGGACAGCTCTGATTACCTGATGCTATTATTAGCCTGTGAACCTTCATCTATCTGTGGAGTGTTTGAACGCTTTACGTGGGCTGGTGAAACAAATCACAACTGAAAGACAAAATAAAGCTTGGAAGAAATCCTTGATAAATAGGAAATGTTGTATCCAAATTCCTTGGCACTGGGCTCGTTTTTGGTGTATAGTGCAGGATGATAAAAGTACAGAAGAGTTGTATCTCCTACCATGACATGGTTAAAATAGATCAGGAAAACTGCCTTTAGCTCATGGTTCAAAGTCAGCCACCAATAGAGTCAATTATTTATTACCCCCCTCTTGACATTACGTCAATAAATCATTGGTCATATCCTAAAGCAAAGTCAACCGCTAATGGAATAAAAATTATTAATTATTAATTACCCTCTTGTGAAACAGTCAATAAATAATTGATCACACCCAATGCCATTAGTCCATGAGATTGTAACATATAATCAGCCCATCCTCCAACCCATATAGGCTTTAAGGTCACTGGTTTATTGTGCTCTGCGCTAAATCTCTCAGTGCAGCAGTAACCAAAGGTTCATGAACTTGATAAGGGGCAAACGGGACATTGCCCTAGCTGCCCATTACTTTCCAGTTACTTTGAATAGTAAATGGATACGTTCAAGGATTTGGGTTGGACAGCTCTGGTCTAAGTAATGCCATTGTGAATCCCTGCACATCCTCCTGCTAAAATGTTACAGAGTCTGAAGAAGGGTCTCGTCCCGAAACGTCACCCATTCCTTTGCTCCAGTGATGCTGCCTGTCCCGCTGATTTACTCCAGCATTTTGTGTCTAAAATGTTAGAGAGTTTGATTATTGGCAAAAGCCCAGAGTATGTTGCTTTTGTTTATAGCTTAAATTAATTGCAAATTAATTAGTTATTCAATTTTAATCAGTGTATGAAAAATAAGGAATTCATAAAGTAGCCCTTGTCAATAACCAAGTAATCATTAAACAAGCCCATTGACATGCTTTCCTTTCAGCAAAACTCCGATTACCATTGTCAAAGTATCTGTTTATCTGTTTATCTCCTCCAGTCATTCTGTTCTTGGTCACTATTCCATGTTCAAGCTTCTCTACTGCTATGTTCACTCTGATCATTGCACCTTACACTTTGATCATTGATCATTGCACCTTACACTAATGGTCTTCTCCCTTTGTCAATTCCATTCTTATCAATGCCATGTCATTATTTATGACTCTTAATGGAATACAATATCCCAAAGTGCATTGTTGCAGTACAATCTGTATAACTATCAGCAAGCTAAGAGCGGAGGAATTAGCACAGTTGACTGAATGCTCAAACAAGGAGGCAGAAAGGAATGTCAGAGGAAGAAAGTGAAATGGGAAGGTTAAGAAGATTAGGGATGATTTCAAAACCTTTGGAGTGAATCTGGTGAAATCAGTTCAGCAAGTGGTTAGGTGAAGGAAGTTAGGGTTGGAGAAGCAGAGTTGTAAGCATTGGAATGATTGTAGGCCTGACTCCAATCACAGAGGAGTAGGACTGTCTCGCAATCACACACATGGATACACAGATACATAGACAATAGGTGCAGGAGTAGGCCATTCGGCCCTTTGATCATGGCTGATCATCCACAATCAGTGCCCTGTTCCTGCCTTCTCCCTACACCTCTTGATTCCGCTAGCCCTGAGAGCTGTATCTAAAGGGCCTGTCCCACTGTACCAGCTAATTCAAGAGTTCTCCCGAATTTCCCCTGATTCGAACTCGGAGAATTACGGTATTAGCCGTGCGTAGGTACTCGGGGCTCTCGTGGACATTTTTCAACATGTTGAAAAATCTTCACGAGTCTTCACGAGCTTACCGCGTTTCCCGAGTTAGCCGTTAGCATTACGAGTGGCTATGAGACGTCCCGGGCTCCGACGTACCCGCTATGTACATTCTACGTGCTTACCACGAGTTTGATTTTTTTTTTAACTTGGGAGAGCTTTTTGAATTACCTCGTACAGTGGGACAGGCCCTTAACTCTCTTTTGAATGCATCCATTGTGATCATGGCTGATCGTCCCCAATCAATAACCTCCTGCCTTCTCCCCATATCCCTTGAATCCACTAGCCCCTAGAGCTCTATCTAACTCTCTCTTAAATCCATCCGGTGACTTGGCCTCCACTGCCCTCTGTGGCAGGGAATTCCACAAATTCACAACTCTCTGGGTGAAAAAGTTTTATCTCATCTCAATTCTAAATGACCTACCCCTTATTCTTAAACCGTGACCCCTGGTTCTGGACACCGGGAACATGTTTCCTGCATCTAGCCTGTTCAATCCCTTAATAATTTTACATGTTTCTCTCCTCATTCTTTTTATTTCAGTGACTAAAAGCCCAGTCGCTCCATTCTTTCATCATATGACAGTCCCGCCATCCCGGGAATTAACCTCGTGAACCTACGCCGCACTCCCTCAATAGCAAGAATGTCCTTCCTCAAATTAGGAGACCAAAACAGCATACAATATTCCAAGTATTGTCTCACTAGGGCCCTGTACAACTGCAGAAGGAACTCTTTGCTCCCATACTCAACTCCTCTCGTTATGATGGCCAACATGCCATTAGCTTTCTTCACTGCCTGTTGGACCTGCATGCTTCCTTTCAGTGACTGATGTACAAAGACACCTATGTCTCGTTGTACTTCCCCTTTTCCTAACCTGACACCATTCAGATAATAGTCTGCCTTCCCGTTCTTGCCACCAAAGTGGATAACCTCACATTTATCCACATTATACTGCATCTGCCAGGCATCTGTCCACTCAGCAAACCTGTCCAAGTCACCCTGCATCCTCATAGCATCCCCCTCACAGTTCACACTGCCACCCAGCTTTGTGTCATCGGCAAATTTGCTAATGTTACTTTTAGTTCCTTCAATCCAAATCATGAATGTATATTGTAAATAGCTGCGATCCTAGCACAGAGCCTTGGGGCACCCCACTAGCCACTGCCTGCCATTCTGAAAGGGACCCATTAATCCCTACTCTTTGTTTCTTGTCTGCCAACCAATTTTCTATCCATTTCAATACCCTACCCCTAATACCATGTGCTCTAATTTTGCCCCACTTATTTGTCAAGCATGATTTCCCCTTTGTAAATCCATGCTGACTGGTTACTGCTATTACATCTTTGATAATCTGTGGGGCTGTCTCCATGTCTATCATGTTTGAAATGTACTATCATTGTCCCTATTGGTCTTGCCTACATGATCTTTGTTTCATCGAAACGATCTGTCTCAACTGTGGGGATTAAGTGATCTGGTGTTCACAGCTGCTCAACAGAAAGAAATCCGGCCATTCACGATCTTGTGTAAAGAGATATTTTCTAACAGAAGGGCTGGGTCTATGTCAGGAAATGTCCATTTCTGTACAAGTAGGAAACAGTTCCTCGCCATCTATCTGCCCCATTTTATCATCCTAAACCTTCATTAGATGTTCAAATGAGATTAGAATGTGTTTTAATGATAATTTGGAGAATGGATAGTGTGAGATTGGAGAGTGTATCAGAGACTGAACGAGGCTGGAAGGTGTAATACTGATAGTGTAAGCTTACAGTGGCTGGTGGTGAAAGTGTGAACTGAACTGTGTATTAGTTGGAGTGTGAAGTTGGAGTGCTTATTATTGCCCGGGGTGAATGTGTTATAGTGTAAGTGTAAGATGGAAATGTCTGTATTAGTGAGAGCTTGAGGTAAGTGTATCAGTGTGAGCGGAAGAATGATGTTAAAACTTCCTTGTGACAAAATAAGATTGAAGTGTGGAATTGTGATTGTGTCAGGGAGTGTCTGCATTTGTGGCAATGTAATTTTAGGGAGGCTTAAAGCCATGTCTTCTGCCTCTTTAGGCACTTCTTTATTGTATGTACTGGGAAACTCAAATCATACTGAGCAAATTTCATCATCTCCTTGTTTAAAATATTACGCAACAAATCGCAACTACCGGGGCATCTTTGGCACAGAAGGCTGTGGAGGCCAAGTCAGTGGATTTTTATGGCAGAGATAGATAGATTCTTGATTAGTACAGGTGTCAGAAGTCATGGGGAGAAGGCAGGAGAATGGGGTCAGGAGGGAGAGATAAATTAGCCATGATTGAATGGCGGAGTAGATTTGATGGGCCAAATGGCCTAATTCTACTCCTATTCCTTATGACCTTAAGACCTTATGATCTTCAGAGGCACAAAGTGGCTTCAGACCTGGTCGTAGCACTGTCGACATGATCTTCACGGTAAGACAAGTCCAGGAACAATGCATCGAGCAATAGATGGACCTCTACGCAGTCTTCATCGACCTGACAAAGGCCTCTGACACAGTCAGTTGTGAGGCTCTGTGGACCATACTCGCCAAGCTCAGCTATCCCAGAAAATTCACCCATTTCATCTGCCTTTTCCATCATGGCATGACCGATGAGTACTAGTAAACGGCGACCTCTCTGCACCCTTCGACATCGAGTCAAACAGGGCTGCGTTTTCACCACCGTACTGTTCAACCTCTTTTTCAGCTGCGTTCTGCGTCATGCCCTCCAATATCTCGATCGCGGGATGTTCATCAAGTACCGACTCGACGGCTCTCTCTTTGATCTACGTCGACTGAATGCCAAGACCAAAACTCTTGAATGCCTCATCACCGAAGCGCTTTTTACGGATGATTGTAGCCTCATGGCACACACACAAGGAGTATGGCCTCCCATTTATCGTGTCCAGATTTGCAGAAGCGGAACTGCAGTTTGGTCTTAATATCAGACTCAGTCAAACAAGTTCTCCACCAACCAGCCCCAGGCTCTTCAGCACCACCACCAAGTGTACCCATTGACATCACACAGCCAAAAACACTCGACACTTTCAAGTACTTTGGCAGCGTGATATCTTCTGATGGCTCGTTGGACAAGAAAATATCGACCAGAATCAACAAGGCCAGTCAAACACTTGGTCGACTCCAAGAATGAGTGTTAAACCACCTCAACATCAAGCTGCCAACAAGGCTGAAAGTCGACAATGCTGTAGTAATCTCCAGCTTGCTGTATGGATATGAAACAAGGACCTTGTACAGGAAACACATCCGCCAGCGTGAGAAATTCCTCATGAGCTCTTATTTCTACCGTGGGCATTCGCTGGCAAGACAGGGTGACCAACATGGAAGTGTGGACCAGTCCAGCTTCACAAGCATCGAAGCAATGATCATAAAGGCCCAGCTTCCATGGGCAGGCCATGATCTGGATGGATGAATCCCACATGCCTCCTCAACTCCTGTACGATTCTGTCACAGGGTCAAAGGAACCCAGAGCGCCCAAAGAAACGGTTCAAAGACTGCAGCAAGGACCACCTCCAGCACGCAGGCCCAGCCCCAAAACAACTGGAAACCCGTGCCAGACAGGACTGGCTGGCGTACAACCACTAGGAAGGAGATCAGCAGTTTTGAAGACAAGCACTGGATCCGACTCGTTAGTGCCAGAGACAAGAGGAAGGCTGCTGCCCCATACTGTCATCGAATTGAAGGGTCCGACTTATGTAGATACATTTGTTCCAACGAACAGTAGAACTCGTTTCCTCTTTCTCCACTGTTAGTAATTGTTCTTTCTTATCAGTCATATGATGCTATTCATTACAATACTGTGGAGGTATGGTTACCATATCAAATAACTGATGGACAAACTGATGGACAAAATCAACTTACAGATGTCTGTAAAAACGGAACCCAGGGACAAATTCACAGTAGTTCCAGATTTAACTGGATTGTAGATCTTCACACTCCCCAATGGACATCCATAATGGTACAGATGTGACCAAAGTCTCATTGGGTTTCCTTTGGATGTCAACTTATTGTTCTCTTCACGATGCACTCGAATTTCTCCTGCTGGAAGACAAAGGATTGTAGTGGAACTATGCTGTCCTGCCAGGTCTGTCACCAGTGAAATTCTGCAGGGATCCATGTGTAGGGTTCAGCGTTTAGAGATACAGCATGGAAACAGGCCCTTCAGCCCACCATGTCCATGCCGACCATCAATCACCCATTCACACTAGTTCTATGTAATCCTAGTTTCTCATGTACTCCTGACACAACAGAGGCAGTTTTTACAGAGGACAGTTTACCTAAAAACCCACATGTCTTTGGGATGTGGGAGGAAACCAGAGCACCCAGAATAAATCACATGGTCACAGGGAGAACATGCAAACTTCACACAGACTCCAAGTTGGTGGAGTTGCAGGCAGTGAGAAAGGCTTTCAAAGGCTGTCAAAGCAAGATATAGATGGAAGTAGGCAGAGAAGTGGTAGATGGAGTTTATTCCGAGCAAGTGTGAGGTGTTGCACTTTAGGAGGTTGAATGTAAGGGCAAAATATACAATTAATGGCAAGATCTTAGATCCAAGTTCATAGCTCCCTGAAAGTGGCAACACAGGAAGAGTGGTAAAGAAGGCAAATTGGGTTGGCCATTGAGCCAGGAAGTCATGATGCAACATTATAGGACTTTTGTTCGGCCGCATTTGGAACATTGCATGTATTTCTGGTCACTCCATTACAGGAAGGATTTGGAGGATTTCTTTTTTTTTTTTTTTTTTTAAATTTTTATTTATTAGAAGTACATTACATTACAACCACATACATTAATACTCGTCATTTATATCTTCTTACAATTAATGTACTCCCTTTATTTATTTTTTTACACTAGAGAAAGAAAAGATTGAAAGAGAGAAGAAAGTGAAGGAAAAAGTGCAAGTGTAGAAAAGTGTAGAAAATGTAACAACAAAAAAGGACGAAGACCCTATAAGAGCGAAATTAAAAACAAAAAGAAAAAGAGTTAAGAAATAGGCCCTAAGAAAAGAAAAGAGAAAGAGAAAAAAAGAAAAACAAATGTTTTTTTTTTTGAGCATCACGTAAATAGGACATACCAACTCTTCAACTATCATCCCCCCTTACCCGACCTCAATTTTTTATTTTTTTAAAGTACTTTTGCACCCTATGTTTGTAATAATTCTATAAATGCAGACCACGTCAGGTGGAAGTGATCTGGTTTACCTGCTAGGAGGAGTCTTATCTCTTCAAGGTGTAATGTTTCAAACATATTTGAAATCCACATATTTATAGTTGGTATTGGAGCCTTCTTCCAAAATTTTAGAATTAGCTTTTTTCCAGTTATTAACCCATAATCCATTAATTTCTTTTGAAACACATTTAGTTCTGGATCATCTTCCGTTATTCCGAAGCTAATCCATTCTGCTTTGGGTATCAGTCTTGTTTTAAATAACTTTGTAAAGATTTCAAAAATTTCATTCCAAAATTTTTGAATTTTTGTACAGAAGACAAATGAGTGCGCTATAGTTGCTTCTTGGGATTGACATTTATCACAAATAGATGATACGTTTGGGAAAATTTTATGAATTTTAGTTTTCGAATAATATAATCTATGTAAAATTTTAAATTGTATTAAAGTGTGTCTTACATTAATCGAGCATTTATGCACTTTTAATAAGTATTCATTCCAACTTTCCTTTGAAATTTTAATAGCTAACTCTTGTTCCCAGTCTCTTCTGATACCCTCCGTAGATGGTATTTGTGCATTTAAGATAATATTGTACAAATATGATATTAAGTTTGCTGATTCCGCTTTTATCTGCATTGCCTCGTCCAGTACATCTGCTGGGTTATTATGATGATCTTTTATATATTTTTTCAAATAGTCGCATATTTGAAAGTATTTAAAATATTGATTATTTCCGAGTTTATATTTTATTTGTAATTGTTGAAATGAAAGTAATTTTCCAGTTTCATACAAGTCACCAAGCGTTTTAATTCCTAGTCTATCCCATTGTGTATAAGCTTTATCTATAATAGAAGGACTAAACGAAGGGTTATTGACTATAGGTAATAAAAGTGATAAGTTTCTTAATTTTAAATTTTGTTTTATTTGTTTCCAAATACGGATTGTACTATGAATAATTGGGTTCTTATTATAGTTTATGTTATTCAATTTCATTGGAGAGAGGAGGATCGCTCCAATGTTTCTAGAGGAGCAATCCTCTTTCTCCATTACAATCCAGTCTACTTGCTGGGCGGAGTTATCCATCAGTTGAATCATGTTTTTAATATTTACTGACCAATAATAATACATAAAATTAGGTAGTGCTAGACCCCCCAATACTTTAGATTTATTCAGATGGGTTTTTTGTATTCTATGTGATTTATAGTCCCATATAAAATTAGTGATATCTGAGTCGAGTTTTTTAAAAAACTTCTTAGGTAAGTATATAGGAATTGATTGAAATAGGTATAAAATTTGTGGTAAAAAGATCATTTTTATTGCGTTTATTCGGCCTATTAAAGACATCGGAAGCGTTTTCCAGAATTTAATTAATGTATTCAGTTTATTAAGTAGGGGGTCAAAATTTGCCCCGAACATACCTTGATATGCTCTGGTAATTTCGATTCCCAAATATTTAAATTTTTCTGTAGCTATTTTAAAAGGGAATTTTAAAAGATGTGTTGAATCTTTCGGTTTTATTGACATAATTTCACTTTTATTCCAATTTATTCTATATCCAGAAAAAGATCCGAAGTCTTCAATTAAATTTAATATATTTGGTATAGTGATTTGAGGTTTTGTAATATACAATAATATATCATCCGCGTATAAAGATATTTTATTATACGAGTCTTTAGTATTATATCCATGAATATCAGGGTGTATTCTAATTTTTTCTGCTAGCGGTTCAATAATGAGAGCAAACAGCTGTGGTGATAATGAGCATCCTTGTCTATTTCCCCTTGATAGTTGAAATTTCGAGGATAATATGTTATTAGTAAGTATTCTAGCTGTAGGTTTGTTATATAGTAACTTAATCCATAAAATAAAATTCTCTCCCAGTTGAAATTTTTGTAATACTTTATCCATATAATTCCATTCTACTTGATCAAATGCTTTTTCAGCATCCAGCGAAATAATTGATAATTCTTGATCTTCAGATTTGTGTGAGTGCATTATGTTGAGTAGACGTCTCATATTATTAGAAGAGTATCTCTTAGGGATAAACCCTGTCTGATCTGGGTTTATTAATTTACTAATGTATTTACTTAATCTTCTGGCTAATGTTTTCGCTAATATTTTTTGATCTGTGTTTAACAATGCTATAGCTCTATATGAGCCAGGTTCTTCTAAATCCTTATTTTTCTTAGGTATTAATGTAATCGTTGATTCCGCTAATGTATCAGGTAGTATTCGTTTTTTAAAAGCGTATTGGTACATTTTTTGTAATCTTGGTATTATTTTATCATAAAAGCTTTTATAAAATTCATTAGTAAATCCATCAGGGCCTGGTGTTTTTCCATTTTTTAGTGAGTTTATTGTATCTTCTAATTCCTTAATTGAGATTTGTGCACCCAGTTCCTCTTGTTCCTTCAGCTCTAACTTTGGAAGATTACAGGTATCCAAGAACTTTGTGATATTATTGGAATCAATTATCGTTTTAGATGTATACAAATTCTCGTAAAATTGCGCAAATCTTTTATTAATATCCTTCGGTGTTGTTAATAATTCCCCTTTATCTGATTTGATCTTTGGTATAGTATGTTCCTTTTCTCGTTTTTTTAGCTGGCGAGCCAAAAGTTTATGCGGTTTATCCCCAAATTCAAAGTGCTCTTGTTTTGTAATTTGAAAAAGTCTTATAAGTTTGGCAGATAATAATTTATTTAATTTAAATTTTAAAATTATTATTTTATTATGTTTATCTATTGATGGATCTTTAGCATTATCTATATCCATTTGTCTAATAAGTTCTTCTAACTGTCTTTGTTCATTCTTATTCTTTTTATTTTGAAAAGCTTGATATGAAATTATAATACCCCTAATGTATGCTTTAAAAGATTCCCAAAGTAAAGTAGGCGATATATCTGAAGTATCATTTGTTTGAAAAAAGACCTCCATTTGTTCTTTTAAATATATACTCGCTTGTGGATCTTTTAAAATTTGAGAGTTAAATCTCCAGAATGAATTATTCTTAGACAATCCTTCCAGTTTTAAAAAGAAAGTTAGTGGAGAATGGTCTGAAATTGAATTTGTATGATATATTGCATTAGATGTTTGGGGGATTAATTTTGTATCCAGCAGAAAGTAGTCTATACGTGAGTATGTCTTATGTACCATTGAGTAAAACGAATATTCCCTGCCAGTTGGATTCACAATTCTCCAAACATCTGCTATATTAGTGTTATTTATGTAGGTATTGAGGAGTTCCCCAGTTTTCGATTTCATATTCCCTCTCTGTTTTTGACTTGATTTATCTAAGTACGGATCTAAAACACAGTTAAAGTCTCCGCCTATTATAACATTTTGATAGTTTGACTCTGCAATTATATTGAAGATTTTATTGAAAAAGTGGGGGTTATCAAAGTTAGGGGCATATATATTTACCAAAGTAAGTGGAGTGTCATGGATTTCTCCATTAACTATTAGGTATCTCCCTTCTATATCTGTTATAATATTCTTTGCTTTAAATGGTATACCTTTTCTTATGATAATTGACGTGCCTCTAGATTTTGAAGTGAATGAAGAGTGGTATGTTTGACCTATCCATTTCGCCCTCAGCCTAACTTGGTCCTGAGGTTTTAGGTGTGTTTCTTGTAGGAAGGTAATGTCAGAATTATACATTTTTAGCTGAGCTAATATCTTACCCCTTTTGATAGGTTCGTTAATACCTCTTATATTCCAACTACAAAATGAGATTCCTCCTAGGTTCTTTTGTGTGGTGTCATGCATTTTGAATAATTATAGTACCTTTGAATCTTGTGGTGCGTCCATATCCCAGGTCTTTAGGTATTGGGGGAGTTTTTGAATTATTAACTTTTGTTGGTATGTCCATATTATTCTTATCACTAAACACAAAACACAAACAAGTGATTTTATGTGATAAAAAAAAAACTAAAAAAGTGAGGCTACAGTGTCTATAGTCGGCACTGTAGCAAGTGACCCACCTGTAGGTGGGAAAAAACCTTATTTTGACTTCCATTGCGTTGTTGCTCAACTCGCTCCGCTCTCTTAGTTAATCATAACATATTAAAATATTAAAACGAGGCCTCACATTCATATATATAATACAATTTTACCCTGATATTTCCTTATAACATATATATATATCAGAGTTTAATTATTAAACCAATATTTTTGATTTCAATAAGAATCAGCTGTTGGTTGAAGGGGTTAACGAGACGTGCTCCTGGACATAAGCCAGGAGCTCGTTTCTCATCCCCTCCTCCCGCTTATAGACAAGGTTACAATTTATTAAAAATTCATATTAGTATGTTAGTTCATTATTTTTTTGTTTTTTTTGTTAGTATTCTAATCTAACCTGCATAACTTTTAAAGTTGTTAATAGGATAAGTTCTTACAGTTGGTTATAACATTTTAATCAATAAGCAATTATTTTCTAATTCATATCCCGCTATAAAGTTGTTTACACGTTTTGAACAGAAAATGTCCTTGCTTCAACATTCCAGAGATAACAATGTAACTATCCCCAGACAAAACATAGCTGAGAATTATTCGGATCTGCCAAAGCTCCCTTTTATTTCTGTCTTTCAACAATCGTTTGGGCATATTTGAAAGCGTCTTCAGGCTTAACAAATGACTTTTCAAGACCATTAAAAGAAATACGCATTTTAGCGGGATAAAAAAACCCAAATCTGACCCCTTCTCTCCCTCTTAAAAGATCTTTAACCTTATCAAATTTGTTTCTTTTTTGCACAATTTCATGTGGGTAGTCCCTGAATATCTTAATAGTGTCTTTGTCCAGCCGTAATTGTACACCATATTTGATTTTAGTCATAACGTATTCCAGTTCTGCAGTATCTCGAAATTTCACTATAATATGTCGTGGATAAGCTTTTCCCGCATCAAATCTTTTTCCAAATCTTGGGACACGATGAGCCACTTCGATTTTCGGTTCCTTGGGAAGATTCAACAGTTGTTTCAACAAGCCCATGGCAAATTCACGTACCTGTTCCCCTTCTGCCCCCTCTGAAACACCAAGAATTCTCAAATTCTGGCGTCTAGAACGAGCTTCCAGGTCCAGGCATTTGAATGAGACTTTCTCTAATTGAGTCCCCATTTGTAGTGATGCTTGTTCGTTTTCTCGCCTCATTTGCTCATGTTCTTGCCTCAATTTCGCCATGTCTTCAACCAGTCGAGCCGTATTTTTCTCCAATTCCGTAATTGTCTGCATACTTGCAGCTACTGTTTCAAGTACAGCCGTGAACTTATCCGTAGTAATTACATCCATCTTATCCATTTTCTCTGATAGTCCATCTTTCACCTCATCAATTCGTTTATTCATAATGTCCAGTAAATCCGTCATATTCTTCTGGTTACCAGCATTTAAATCCTTCATCATCTTCTCCATTCCTTCCATCATTTTTATCGAATTTTCCTTCATTTCCTTCTTATCTTCCACCCTATTATCCGAGATCTCATCTTTCAAATTTTTCATTGATTTCTTCAAGTCATCAAAGTCTTTCTTAGATCTTGTATCCATTTCTGCAGCCACTTCAGAGACTTCAGAGGTAACTTCTGTTTCGAACTTTTTCGACAGCTTATTCACAGCTCTCTGAGGGCTCACAGCTGGAGTCAATTTACTCATTTAAAGGGCTTCAAACCACCGTTTAAAACATCGCGTTTAACGATGACGTCATCAGCGCGGTAACCAGAAGCTCCGGTAAGGTTTTTAAAAACAATCCCGATTTTCGGACCCGTTTTACACGATAAATCGTGAAGTTTTTCGGGAGAGGAGCTGGGTGCACGTCTGTTAGTCTAACATGACGCCACCGGAAGTCGATTTGGAGGATTTCAAGAGAGTGCAGAAGAAGTTGACCAGAATGTTGGCTGGACTAGAGGGTATTAGCCAGAAGGATAGGTTGCAGAGACTAGATTGTTTTCTCTGGAATGCCAGAGGTTGAGGGGAGACCTGATGGAAATACTGTACGTCAAATTATGAGAACCATTGATAGGGTAGATAGCCAGAACTATTCAGGGTGGAAATGTCAAAGACCAGAAAGCAGAGGTTGAAAGTGAATGGGGCAATATTTAAATTAGACATGCAGTGCGTTTTTTACAAAGAGGGTGGAGCATGCTGCGAGGGGCAGTGGTGGAAGCAAATACAATAACGGCGTTTCAGAGGCCTTTTCGATAGGCACCTGGATATGTGGGGAAGGGAGGGACATGGATCTTGTGCAGGCAGATGAGATGAATTTATCTTGGCACAGACATTGTGGTCTGAAGGCCTGTTCCTTTTATTTTTCTATCAACGTTCTATGATGTCTAATGTCCACATATAAAGACAAATAAAAGGCATCTTTATCACCCACCAACAGTGTGACCAATTATCTGCAGGGTTATATGAGTAATCGGTGGTGTCTCACTTTCCAATGCCGCAGGCTGTCTGTACTTGGATCCACTGGTTTAGTGTTCACCTCTTTGGTTTTTGCACTTGAATCAGTCATTTAGTCACAGAAACAGATTCTCCATACTCATTGAAATGACTTGAAAACATGTCCCACGAGATTTGAGGAACTGTGACTTGCTCACTTATAAGACTGGAATGGAGCTCGCATATGCTAATGATGAATAGTAAGATTAAACGAGAACTTACCAGTTTGAAGTTTGATCTTTATTTTATGAGGAGTTACGTAGGTGATTACGTGAAGAACCCTGCCAGTGCGCCTGCGCATCAATCTTCAAAGCAGCGGTGTGAAATCACAAAAAACAACAACCGAGGTAATATAGTCTCATAATAAAACGAGTAATACAAGAACTTCCATCTGACCTTTATGATAGAGGGTAGGGTCGTGGTGGGCACGTAATCACCTACGTAACTCCTCATAAAATAAAGATCAAACTTCAAACTGGTAAGTTCTCATTTAATCTTACTATTTTACTTCGGACTCACGTGAGTGATTACGTGAAGATTTTAAAGCTTTGTGATTTCATGCCGTAGATCAATCCCAGCTTCTCACTGCATTGATTGACTCGGAACGAGAATAATCAATCATGCATTCATAATAACATTTGTACCACAAATGCAGTAATTCATTTCAATAATGAAATTAATCAGATCCCCTTTAAACCAGAGGAATTTACACAGAACTTAAAATAGTTTCTGCAAACAATCCCGCATTAACAATAGGCCGATGGTAAAAATGTTGAAACATCAACTCATTGGACCACCCGGCGGCTGCGAGGATATGGTCGACGAGGACGTCTTTTGCTCTGGCCGCCGACGTTTCTGCTGCCCTAGTCGAGTGAGACGTAAAAACATAAGTGTTAATACCAGCAGCTGTTAAGACTTCTTTTATCCATCTGGAAATAGTCTGTATTGAAACTCTCTTGCGTGGTTACTTGTGTGTGATCAACAACCCAGTTTCCGTATTTCTCAAATTCTTTGTGACCTCAATGTATTGTAACAAATATGTCTTAACACAGAGACAAAGATCATTTGGATATGCTGCTAGCATAATTTTAAATCCTGTCACACCTGGCCTAATTTGCTTTAGTAGGTCATAGATATAGAATGTAACCTTGTCTTCAGTTACTTCCATACTGTCTATTTGTAATTTTCCAAGTGTTTGCACTCGTTGTGCTGTCACTCATGCCATAAGCATGAATACTTTCATACTGAGCTTGGCCAAAGGTAAAGACACACTTGGTGACCATTCACGAAGTAGTTTCAGTACCACACTTACATCCCAGATTGTCATGTACCTAGGTTTCGGTGGTTTGGAATTAAAGATTCCTTTCATTAGTCTGGAAACAATTGGGTGTGACCCAATTGGGTTTCTTTCTGAATCCAGAACCAAATATGAGGACAATGCACTTCTTGCTGAATTAATTGCACTACAACTCAGACCTTCATCATAATAAAGTTTTGACAGAAATTCTAAACATTTGAAATATCTGCAGTACTATATTGCACATTCTTTTGTACACAGAACTCTTCCCATTTCTTAATATAAGAAAGGTACTGTTTTTGAGTGCTCTTCCTCCAGGCTGCCGTAAGCATGTCCACAGTACGCTCAGACAGTCCTCGCCCCAGAAAAGGCCTTAAAACCTGCAAATCAACAAATCCAAACGATCATATAATGGATGTTGTTCCCCTGTTACAGGGTGCAGCAATAAATTACTCCTTTTTGGGACTTTCATCAACATTTGTGTTGTTAATTCTAATATCAACGGATACCATGGCTGTGTAGGCCAATCTGGTACTACCAATACCCCTGAAGTAGCATCTTGCCTGATTTTAAGCAAACATTGGCTTATGAGGCAGAAAAGTGGAAATATATATGAAAACATACCACCCCAATGTAGCGAGAAAGCATCAATCGCCACTGCTCCTGGATCTGATTCCCATGAGACATATCTCGATAGCTGATGATTCAGTCTAAATGCAAACAAGTCGATGTCGGGCATTCCAAATCAGATTACTATATCATTGAATACCTCTCGATTCAACATCCATTCTTATTATCATGGAACTTTCGTGACCTGGTGTCTGCTATCGTGTTCATTCTACCTGGTAGATAGATAGCTGAAATCCAAATGTTCTTTTCAATACACCCAGACCAAAGTTGATTAGCCATTTTGTCACATGACCCCGACTTGATTCCACCCATATCATTAATATAGGCAACTGCTGTTGTGTTTATCAATTTGAACTTGAACATGCCTTTTAGTTGTGTTAGAACAATAAGCTTGGAGTCCATAGAAACATCCTAAAACTCCAAATAGTTAACTCCCCATGTCTGCAGTAACAATAACTCTTCCTGATTCCATCTACCTCCGCAGCTAGATGCTAAGTCAGTTGCACCCCATCCTAGTGCACTGGCATCAGTTTGTAATATCATGGAAGGTTGTTCAATCAGCACTTTGCCGGAACTGCTTGAGACATGTAGAATCCACCACTGCAGATCAGAAACAGCATTTGTTGTTAGTTGCATGGTTCTATCAAAATGACCAGCATGCATTCTCAGTGCCTGTTCTTTAACTCTCTGCAGCTGTTGATAATGTAATGGTCCGTATTGGACTGCTGGGAATGCTGCTACTAATTTTCCCAGTACTCGAGCCAACTGTCTGATTGAAGGTTTTTGCTCGTTTAACAGATTACTGCAATCTTTAATCAACTCCACCCTTTTTTCACTGGGCAAAGTAATTTTCATTTCGACTGAATCAATTGTGAACCCCAAATAATCAATCGAGGTACATGGTGTTAACCTTGATTTCTTTGGATGAATTAGAAACCCCAAACTTTCAAAAGTTGATTTCACAACTGCAACAGATGCTTCTGTTGACTGTTTTGTCCTTCCTATAATCAGGACATCATCCAAGTATGCTATTAGTACATGCCCCTAGCTTCTCAGCAACCCCAGAATTGGTTTTAACAATTTTGTGAATATTCTGGGAGCGGACGTTAACCCATTAGGCAAAGCTTTGAACTGCCATAACTGGCTCATCCATGTAAATTTAAGATACTTCCTATCTTCCGAGTAAACAGACACTGAATAATATGTATCTTTTAAATCTATAGTTGCCATATGACATGCTTCTGAAATAAGTTGTTTGGCAGTCACAAATGTCTCCTTTTTAAAATGTTTAAATTAAACAAAAGGATTCAGACTTGTCAAGTCTAGAATAATCCTACATCCTCCATCC
This sequence comes from Malacoraja senta, assembly GCA_038087875.1. Classification (NCBI taxonomy): domain Eukaryota; kingdom Metazoa; phylum Chordata; class Chondrichthyes; order Rajiformes; family Rajidae; genus Malacoraja; species Malacoraja senta. The sequence continues at coordinate 34,922,873 of CM075980.1, forward strand.
TTTTTTGATCGAGGGAATATTTTTGACACAAATTGGTGAATTTGGTAGACTGATTCTTCAATAACACCTTTTATATATAGGGTTTGAAACGCAGCTTGAACCTCCATCACTTCTTTTTGTGCAAAGTGGAGAGTTCTGCTAGGAACATGCTGGACAGGCAAATCATAATTTGGATTGAATTCAATTCGAAATCCTTGTATACTATTCAGAATTACCACATCTGAAGTAATCTTCTTCCAATTGTTATAGAAGAGACGTAATCTGCCTCCAACTTTTGGACTTAATCCGGTTAGTATGTTCCCATGAGAACCAGGTCCACCTACCTCTTGAGTCATTTGAGTACTCTGAGACCCCTGGATTCTCCCGGAAGCACCCCCACTGGTTCTTGCTCCCGCTGCAGGCTACCAGCTACGTCCCTGCGTTAATGAGCGACTTGGTCCTGGTCCAGGATCCGTATGACGTCTGAAAGGATATTTCCTCTTTACAGACTTTACAACCATTGATGTTTTCATTAATCCTGTTTTCGCTTCCTTCCAACTCTTTAATACGTCTCCCGAGATCCTCTCCAAAGAATAAGTTGGGTAATTGTACATTACTTGGTTTGCAGAGTGCTGCGAATTTTGGATTCATAGTAGGCCGTATAGCACCTTTCCTCAGATAATTGATCTCGAAGTGGGTGCTGCATAGCAACACCAGTGCTTCCTGATGCAACTCCGTCACCTCTTGGCTTTTATCCGCTATTCTGGCAAAAACAGTTATTCCAGAACCCAGCAGCTTTAATATTCTCTGCAATTTCAATTCTTGAGTTCTCATAGTCATACTCAACTCATATTTTCTTGCATTCTCATCCATCTCCTGCTGTTCCAGCTGATGGGAAACCAAGTAATTTATTAGGGAGGCCAATCCTTCTCCTAATGGCTCTCCTGACCCTGACGGGGCAGCGAATCGTACTGCCAGGGATGGAACATCTGGCAGCTGTCGTTCTTCGCCTTGTACAGCCTCACCGTCAGAGTCGGGGTCTGAAATCTCATGACCCGTGGCACGCTCCTCATCCCTGAGGGTGCATTCTATCAGCCCTGTACCAGGAGCTGTTGAGCTGCTTCCAGCAGCTTGGATTTCAGTACACTCTTACCTGAGTGTGCTTCGCTCCAACAGCCTATGTAGCAGGCTTTCCATTTGGGCAATACGCTTAAAAGCAGTATCTAGCCCTGGAGCTTCTTCCATTTCCATTTCCTGGGACTCCTCCTCCGTGGCCCGTTTCGATTTGAACTTGGCCTTGCGCCCGACAGGCGCTGACTGCCCCAGGTCCACAGTCGCTATGCTCACCGCTGGCGACTGTACCGGAGTTGTAGGCGGTTGGTCGCTAACCGCAGACTCCCGACTTTCCCGACTTTCTGACGGCTGAGTCGCTCACCTCTTCCCCCTGCCTGTTTTTTCCATGGCGTCTGTGGAAAAAATCCCCACAGACCCACAGTAAACGGACCTGAAAATACTGAAAAAAGTTTTTACTTACCTTGTAGTTAAAAACTACAAATCCATTAGAGGAGCTCTGCTCCTCACGTCCGTTTGCGTCAAGGCGTCTGACGTAATGATGCGCAGGCGCACTGGCGGGGTTCTTCACGTAGTCACTTACGTGACTCCGAAGTAAAATTCCTGATCTTCCAATCAAGCTTGTTGTGACCCTGTTGCTTTTTTTCCTGCAGTTTCTCTGCGGCTATAACACTATATTCTGCACTCTGTTTATTTTCCCTTTTATGCTATCTCATACACTCGTGTAGTGCTATGACCTGCCTGCATAGTGTATAAAACAATGTTTTTCCAACTCTATCCATGACAATAATAAACCAGTATATTAAGTTTCTATTCGATGCTAGTTCCTATATCTTCCATTCCTATTTTGACAAAGCTTGCATCTTCTTAAGATATTGGTCCTTGAGTCCACCATCTAGTGAGTTTCCAGACTTTTTTTCTCTCTCACGTCTGGTGCTCACACTTTCTTCAAAATGTTGTCATTTGTCAGTGGCATCATTAGAAAAATCACAATGGTTACAGTCTAGCTTGGAATCTCAGTTTGGAATATCTGTGTTAGCTGCAGTTTAATTTTGCATGTCTGTACTCATGACAGTGAGACTGGATTGTGTTAATTACTAAGTTTGGAGTAACAGTCAGCAAAATTGGTAGTACCCTGTTCCTGCTTTCTCCCCATATCCCTTGACTCTGCTATCATTATGACCTCTATCTTACTCCCTCTTGAAAGTTTCCAGAGAATTGGCCTCCATCGCCTTCTGAGGCAGAGAAATACACAGGTTAGAAACATAGAAAATAGGTGCAGGAGGAGGCCATTCGGCCCTTTGGGCCAGCACCGCCATTCAATGTGATCATGGCTGATCGTCCCCAATCAATAACCCGTGCCTGCCTTCTCCCCATATCCCTTGATTCCACTAGCCCCTAGAGCTCTATCTAACTCTCTCTTAAATCCATCCAGTGATTTGGCCTCCACTGCCCACTGTGGCAGGGAATTCCACAAATTCACAACTCTCTGGGTGAAAACGTTTTTTCTCACCTCAATTTTAAATGGCCTCCCCTTTATTCTATGACTGTGGCCCCTGGTTCTGGACTCGCCCAACATTGGGAACATTTTTCCTGCATCTAGCTTGTCCAGTCCTTTTATAATTTTATATGTTTCTATAAGATCCCCCTCATCCTTCTAAACTCCAGTGAATACAAGCCCAGTCTTTTCAATCTTTCCTCATATGACAGTCCCGTAATCCCAGGGATCAATCTCGTGAACCTAGGCTGCACTGCCTCAATCACAAGGATATCCTTCCTCAAATTAGGAGACCAAAACTGTATGCAATACTCCAGATGTGGTCTTACCAGAGCCCTATACAACTGCAGAAGAACCTCTCTAGTCCTAGACTGAAATCCTCTTGTTATGAAGGCCCACATTCCATTAGCTTTCTTCACTGCCTGCTGTACCTGCACGCCAACTTTCAGTGACCGGTGTACAAGGACATCCAGGTCTCGCTGTTGAGATAATAATCTGCCCCCTTGTTTTTGCCACCAAAATGGATAACCTCACATTTATCCATATTATACTGCATCTGCCAGGCATCTGCCCACTCACTCAACCTGTCCACGTTACCCTGCAAACTTCTAACATCCTCTTCACAGTTCACACTGCCACCCAGCTTTGTGTCATCCACAAACTTGCTCGTGTTGCTCCTAATTCCCTCTTCCAAATCATTAATATATATGGTAAACAGTTGCAGCCCCAATACCGAGCCTTGCGGCACTCCACTCGCCACTGCCTGCCATTCTGAAAATGATCCGTTCACTCCGACTCTTCACAACTCTCTGGGTGAAAATTTTCTTCCTCATCTCCGTTCTTAATGGCTTACCTCTTATTCTTATTCTTACCTCTTATTCTTAAACTGTGGCCCCTGGTTCTGGACTTCCCCAACATCGGGAACATGTTTCCTGCCTCTAGCGTGTCCAATCCCTTAATAACCTTACATGTTTCAATAACATTCCCTCTCATCCTCCTAAATTGCAGTGTATTCAAGCCCAGTCGCTCCATTCTTTCAACATGTGACAGTTCAGTCATCCCGGGAATTAACCTCGTGAACCTACGCTGCACTCCCTCAATAGCAAGAATGTCCTTCCTCAAATTTGGTGAACGAAACTGCACACAATACTCCAGGTGTGGTCTCACCAGGGCCCTGTACAACTGCAGAAGGACCTCTTTGCTCCTATACACAACTCCTCTTGTTAATAAGGCCAACATGCCTTTAGCTTTCTTCTCTACCTGCTGTACCTGCATGCTTACTTTCATAGACTGATGAACAAGGACACCCAGATCTCGTTGTTCTTCTCCTATTCCTAACTTGACACCATTCAGATAATAATCTGCCTTCATGTACGTGCCACCAAAGTGGATAACCTCATATTTATCCACATTAAACTGCATCTGCCATGCATCTGCCACTCACCCAACCTGTCCAAGTCACCCTGCATTCTCATAGCATCCTCCTCACAGTTCACACTGCCACCCAGCTTTGCGTCATCTGCAAATTTGCTAATGTTACTTGAAATCCCTTCATCTAAATCATTAATGTCTATTGTAAATAGCTGCGGTTCTAGTACCGAACCTTGCGGGTACCCAATTAGTTACTGCCTGCCATTCTGAAAGGGACCCGTTAATCCCTACTCTTTGTTTCCTGTCTGCCAACCAATTTTCTATCCATGTCAGCACTCTACCCCCAATACCTTGTGCTCTAATTTTGCTCACTAATCTCCTGTGTGGGACCTTATGAAAGGCTCTCTGAAAGTCTAGGTACACTACATCCACTGGCTCTGCCTTGTCCATTTTTCTAGTTACATCCTCAAAAAATTCCAGAAGATTAGTCAAACATGATTTCCCCTTCGTAAATCCATGCTGACTCGGCCCGATCCTGTTACTGCTATCCAAATGTGCCGCTATTTCATCTTTTATAATTGACTCCACCACCTTTTACAATCTTCTTCATTCCTGGGTGTTCGAGTTGCCAAACCAGGCCATGATGCAACCTGTCACTATGCTCTCTTCTGTGCACCTTGTAGAAGTTCAGGAAAGTATATGTTGACATAACAAATCTGCTCAATCTTCTAAGAGGCATTCATGGGTTTTTATTATAGCACCAATGTGCTGGGTCCAGGACAGATCTTCAGAGATATGCATGCCCTGGAAGTTGACTTTCTACACCACTGTCCCGTCAATGAAGACAGGTTTGTGGATCCTTGTCCTTCCTCTTTCAAAGTCATCAGTTAGGGCCATAGTTTTACTGACATTGAGAGCGAGTTTGTTGTTCTGACACTATTTGGTCAGTCGATCGATACTTTTGGGGATGATCAGCCATGATCACATTGAATGGCTCAAAGGGCCGAATGGCTTACTCCTGCACCTATTGTCTATTGTCTATTGTCTATCTCACTCCTATACTCTGACTCATCGTCATGTGTAATTCATCCAACAATGGTGGTGTCGTCTGCGAACTTGAAGATTGGGTTCGCACTGTATCCGGCTACACAGTCATGGGCATAGAGTGAGTAGAGCAGGGGCTGTGCACAATAGACAATAGACAATAGACAATAGACAATAGGTGCAGGAGTAGGCCATTCGGCCCTTCGAGCCAGCACCGCCATTCATTGTGATATGGCTGATCATCCACAATCAGTACCCCATTCCTGCCTTCTCCCCATATCCTCTGACTCCGCTATCTTCAGGAGCCCTATCTAGCTCTTTCTTGAAAGTATCCAGAAAACTGGCCTCTGAGGCAGAGAATTCCATAGACTCGCTACTCACTTTGTGAAAAAGTGTTTCCTCATTTCCGTTCTAAATGGCTTACCCCTTATTCTTAAACTATGGTCCCTGGGGGTTCTGGACTCCCCGTACATCGGGAACATGTTTCCTGCCTCTAGCGTGTCCAAACCCTTAATAATCTTATATGTTTCAATCATATCCCTTCTCAGCCTTCTAATTTCCAGAGTATACAAGCCCAGCCGCTCCATTCTCTCAGCATATGACAGTCCCGCCATCCCGGGAATTAACCTTGCGAACCTACGCCGCACTCCCTCAATAGCAAGAATGTCCTTCCTCAAATTTGGAGATGAAAACTGCACACAATACTCCAGGTGTGGTCTCACTAGGGCCCTGTACAACTGCAGAAGGACCTCTTTGCTCCTATACTCCTCCTCTTGTTATGAAGGGCAACATGCCATTCGCTTTCTTCACTCCCTGCTGTACCTGCATGCTTACTTTCATTGACTGATGAACAAGGACCCCCCAGATCCCGTTGTACTTTCCCTTTTCCCAACTTGACACCATTTAGATAATAATCTGCCTTCCTGTTTTTGTTAACAGTGGATAACCTCACATTTATCCACATTAAACTGCATTGGCCATGCATCTGCCCACTCACACAACCTGTCCAAGTCACCCTGCATTCTCATAGCATCCTTCTCACAGTTCACACTGCCACCCAGTGTAAATAGCTGCGGTCCCAGCACTGAGCCTTGCGGTAACCCACTTGTAACTGCCTGCCATTCTGAAAGGGACCCGTTAATCCCTACTCTTTGTTTCCTGTCTGCCAACCAATTTTCTATCCATGTCAGCACTCTACCCCCAACACCATGTGCCCTAATTTTGCCCACTAATCTCCTATGTGGGACCTTATCAAATGCTTTCTGAAAGTCCAGGTACACTACATCCACTGGCTCTCCCTTGTCCATTTTCCTAGTTACATTCTCAAAAAATTCCAGAAGATTAGTCAAGCATGATTTCCGCTTTGTAAATCCATGCTGACTCAGACCGATCCTGTTACTGCTATCCAAATGTGCCGTTATTTCATCTTTTATGATTGACTCCAGTATCTTCCCCACCACCGATGTCAGGCTAACTGGTCTATAATTTCCTGTTTTCTCTCTCCCGCCTTTCTTTAAAAGTACGCAGGCACGCAGCCTTGATGGTTATCGTGGAGGAAGTGTTGCTGCCAATTCTAATTAAGGTTGTCTAACTAAGCACACGGGTTTCCTGGGTACAGTTTACACAGAGTGCTTAAGTACTATGAGATTGGAGTTCTTGGTTCAGTGGGAGTTGATGTGAGTGAGAGTGCGAAATGGAGTCTGTAGTAGTGAATGCGTGACGTTGAAGAATGTATTTATAACATCCTGATGCTGGAGTTTGTGTGTTGTGAAGTGTGAGACAGGAGTATGTGTGTAGCTAACATTATGTGGCAGATAAAGGGTGATTGGCAAATAAATCAAAGGAGTCACAAGGAAGATTTATTTATCCAGTTTGTGACGAGGGTCTGGAATGCAAAGCCAGACTCAAATGTAGTGTTTGAAAAGGAGCTGAAAGGAAAGAACTTGCTCTGTGTGGAAGATGGGTCTTCATAAGTGAATAATATGAACGTAATGGTCCCAGATATTGGTGAGGAACTCAACGTGGCAAGGTGCCATTCCTCTTTCCAAAAATAAGTTTCAGATCTAGAGTTACAATCCTCGTCTGGAGTTCAAAATGGTGCTGGTGTGAGAAATGTGAATAGCCAGTGACTTTGATGTTTGATTTTGTGAGGTCATCCTTCTCTAAAGAGCCTCTGCTGCGCTGTGAGTTACTTTAACAGTTCACTACCCAAAGGGTGGCATGATATACTCTACCGTAAGTACACGTAAGATACCAGAAGCGGCATCTCGAGTCAGCATGTAAAGTTTCCAGCTTGTTAGCAAATGTAAGTTGTATCTGCATGCACTTCAATTATTTTCCCATACTTCTCATGAGCTATATGTTTCAACTGCCTGCATTCTAAAAGTACTGAAGTTATTGACCTATATAAACCTTTTGTGCAGTTTTTGAAGATGAAGGCAGAAAATGCATTATATGGTCACTATGGAGCATGAATGCAAGTTGCGGCCATATGACTTGGGACACTTGAATTAGAACAGGAGTCAGTTACAGTATAGTGTGACAGTGGCCCACATCTAAAACAAGTATGACACTGGGCACAGATTTTTAAACCATTTTCCATGGGATGAACAGATATATGTAATTTGTTCTAACCATAATATATGCATCCTGCAGCTTACAGAGTAAACCTTCAGTGATGTTGCTCTGCCCGTCCTTTTCTGTACCCAGTTAAACAAACTGAAGCTCACATAAAGGTTACAAAGCTTTGTGAAGACTCAATTGACTGCAGGTGCTGGAATCACAGGCAAAAACCCAACGGCTGGGGAAACTCAGTGGGTCAGGTAGCATCCGTGGAGGAAATTGAACAGATGATGTTTTGATTCACAACATTTTCAGAAGGGTCACAACCCAAAATATTTCCTGTCCAAAACGCAGCAAAAGTGATTTTATTTCTCAAATTTAATTACACAAAATTAATATCTTTATTTATTCAATTTCATGCTTAAAGTTTACTGATTCAATGGAAACAATAATATGAATTGGGTAATTATTGCCAAGGGATTTTTTTAATGCAGGTTAGATTTGTTAAAGAGATTAATATGTTAAATTAAAAAATATATCTGCAATACTAGTAACTTGACTTTCCCTTTTGCACAACCTGATGTACTCGTGCGGTATGATTTACTTGCATAGCACACAAGACAAGACTCCTTCACTGTATTTCGTACATCTGTAAATCTGTGTCCTCCATTTTATCTCCCTCTTACTGTATATGGGGAAAAAGCTTCCTGCAGTCAACTCTATACACCTCATAATTTTACATATCTCAATCATGTCTCCTCTTACCCTTTCCTGCTCCAGGCTTTAGTTTAGTTTAGAGATACAGCATGGAAACAGGCTCTTTGGCCCACTGAGTCTACACCAACCAGCAATCCCCGCACACTAACACTATCCTACACACACAAGGGACAATTTACATTTATACCAAGCCAATTAACCAATTAACATCTTTGGAGTGTGAGAGGAAACCGAAGATCTCGGAGAAAGCCCATGCGGTCACGGGGAGAATGTACAAACTCCGTACAGACAGCACCCGTAGTTGTGATCGAACCCGGGTCTCTGGCCAGTCTCCCATATGCTTCCCAAACAAGCTGCTGTCCTCAAGGATACGTGTACACAAAGCTCCTTCTGTTCCTCAATACTCCCCAGGTCCCTACCCTCAGAGTGTATGTTGTAGCCTCATTTATTTTCCAGAACTACATCATCTCACATTTATATGGACAAAACTGCATCTGTCAGTATTCAGTCCATTTCATCAATCCATCAACACATTGATATCTCTCTGCAGCCTGAGAGCATAATGTCAACAATTTGGCCAATCATGTTACCTACAAGCATACTGATCATACCTCTGATATCGCCATCCAAGTCATTCACATGCAATACAAACTGCAAAGTTCCAGTACAAATCCTTGTGGACCATCACTAGTAATAGGCATCTAAATACAAACCCTCCACTATCACTCTCTGTCTCCTACTGCCAAGCCAATGTTGGATCCATTTTACCAACTTGCCATGGTAAAAGAAACGTTTTGGACCAATCTCCCAGATGGGAATGTCAAAGCCTTACTGAAGTTCATGTAGACTACAGTGGGCATCACAGTGATACAGTGGCAGAGTTGCAGCCTTACAGCCCCAGAGACCTGGGTTTGATCCGGACTATAGGTGCTGTCTGTATGGAGTTAAAACGTTCTCACTGTGACTGCATGGGTTTTCTCCAGGTGCTCCAGTTTCATCCCACATTCCAAGGATGTGCAGGTTAATTGCCTTTAGTAAATTGTCCCTAGTTTGTAGTATAGAACTAGTGTATGGGTGATTGCTAGTTGGCGCAGACTCTGTGGGCCGAAAGGCCTTTTTCTACACTGTGTCACTAAACTAAAACTAAACATCTAGTGCCTTCAAATGCAATCAGTTTGATGAGGCAGGATCTGTCCTCGACAAAGCCAAACTGGCTATCTCTAATTAACCCGTACCTCCCCTAGAGATCAATAGTCCTGTCGAGTAAAGGGCCTGTCCCACTTGGCCGTCATTTACGCGACATCATTTATGCGTCACGACGCACGACAAGCGCGTGGTGACATGCACATGATGCGCGCATGGTGCACATGACGCGCGCATGGTGCGCGATGACATAGACAGTGACGCGCGGCCGCGCGCGGCGTTGCAGGATTTTGTGATGTACAAAATCTTCGCGCGCCATCTGCGTGACGCGCAAATGACGGCCAAATGGGACAGGCCCTTAACTTTCCAACTGTTGATGTTATGCTCATAAATCTAGGGTTACCATCCATTTCCCCACTGCTTTTCCTGTGAAGAATGGCAATATTTGCAGTCCAACCCCTCGGATTCCTATTAAATCTTTTCCCCTTCACCTTGAACCTATTTCCTCTGGTCCTCGATTCTCCTACTTTGGGCAAGAGAATCTGTGCAACTACCTGATCTATTCCTCTCATGATTTTGTTCACCTCTCATCCTCCTGTGCTCCATGGAATAGAGACCCAGCCTACTCAACCTCTCCCTATGGATGGAATTTAATCATGCAAGTGTGAAATGTTGCACAATGGGAGGTCAAATGTGAGGGGAAAATATACAATTAATGGCATGACCCTTAACAGCATTGATGTGTAGAGGGATCTTGGGCTCCAATTCCATTAGTTCCTGAAAGTGGCAACACAAGTAGGTAGAGCGATAAAGAAGACATATGGTATACTTGCTTCCATTGGTCAGGATATTGAGTTTAAGAGTCATGAAGTGCTGATGCAACTTTCTGGGAATTACCTGGAAGGTCGCAGAGGAGCAGCAGCCAGACCAGTGAGGGAGAGGATTGGCTGAAGGAAGGTTTTCTCCTATATATCTTCGTCGGCAGAGGAGCGGCAGTTGAAGGAGCGAGTGCAGGGATTGGCTGCAGAATCTGAATTAGTTAATTGGTAAGTTAGTTAATTAGTAAATTCGTTAATTAATCAGCAAATAAAAGTAGGGCTTGATCTCAGGGAGCAGCCTTGTTGAAGTAAAGTGCGAGTCTTAGGCTCAAGAGTCTTCGGCGCTGAGGCAAGGAGGCGACACTGGAATCGGTTCTGCATGTGTCCGACATTTTAAACTTGTGACATATCACCAAGGCCCTGTACAAATGCAGTAGGACCTCCTTGCTCCTATACAGGACCTCCTTGCTCCTCCTTGTACGGATGTGCTTTATGTGCAGCATATAGATACGGATTATGAGATGGTCATGGCATCATGTTCAGCTTAGACATTGCTTGTTCTTGGGTTGTACTGTTGTAGATTTTATGTTCTACATACTGAAGGACCTCTTCTGGATACACCTCAAGGATTCCTCCCCCTCTGAGCGTTTTACATTTAGCCAATTCCAATTAATATTTGGAATATTGAAATCCCCCAGAATAATAACTTTTTATTGAATCTTTCTGAAATCTCCCTACATATCTGTTCCTCTCTCTCATGTTGACTCTTAGCCACTACACCAAAATATACCACTAGAAGTGACGATACTCGTTTTGTTCCTATTGTCTACCTGTATGACTATTTGTGGAGACTTCTATGATATTGTGTTTCTGATTTCTTTTTTGTCTTTGGATCCAATTCTGTCTTTAATTTGTGTATTGGTGATGTCTTTATAACTTATTTTTACTCCGATTATATGTTCTTTATTAAATTCTGTAAGGTGTCCTTGAGACTTTTGTATAGGCGCCAACAAATAATATTTATTATTATTATTATTATTATTATATTCTACCTCAACATTCCAAAGATGTACAGGTTAGAGGTTAATTGGCTTGGTATAATTGTAAATTGTCCTTAGTGTGTGTAGGGTAATGTTAATGTGTGGGGATCGCTGGTCGGTGCGGACTCGGTGGGCCGAAGGGCCTGTTTCTGTGCTGTATCTCTAAACTAAACTAAACACTGAAGTAACACATTCTGTTGTTGATGCTGCAATGCCACATTATCTTTTACTTTCCTCTTTATTTCACTTGAAAATCTTATACCCTGGGAAACTGAGTTGCCAGTTCTACCTGTCGTTCAACCACTCTCAGCAAAGGCAACAATATTGCAGTCCCATGTGTTAATAAAAGCTTTGAACATATCTATATCACTATTTAGACTTCTTACATTAAACTAGATGTAATGTATCTTTGCATTCCTCTCATGTGTATTTACGCTCCTGTTCTGCCAACTTTACTTACCAACTTCTTCTCTCTATGTGACCGTGTCCATAACTCTGAACTTCTGAGCTCCACTGCCCTTTGTAAACCTCACTGGTAGCATCAGCATACCACTCAGCATTTCAGTTCAGGTGCAACCCGTCCCACTGGTACAGGTCCCACCTTTCCCAGAATACCATCCAATTTTGGCACCCTAAGGCACACCCTCTGCACCATCCCTTCAGCTCCACATTCTTCCGATCTATTCTTCTGTTCCTCTGCTTGCCAGCTCGTGGCTCTTAGAGAGATTATTAGAAACATAGAAAATAGGTGCAGGAGGAGGCCATTTGGCACTTCGAGCCTGCACCGCCATTCATTGTGATCATGGCTGATCATCCACAATCAGTAACCCGTGCCTGCCTTCTCCCCATATCCCTTGATTCCGCTAGCCCCTAGAGCTCTAACTAACTCTCTTTTAAATTCATCCAGTGAATTGGCCTCTACTGCCTTTTGTTGCAGAGAATTCCACAAATTCACAACTCTCTAGGTGAAAACGGTTTTTCTTATCTCGGTTTTTAATGGCCTCCCCTTTATTTTTAGATTGTGGCCCCTGGTTCTGGACTCCCCCATCATTAGGAACATTTTTCCTGCATCTAGCCTGTCCAGTCCTTTTATTGTTTCATACATTTCTATGAGATCCCCCCCCTCAACCTAAATTCCAGTGAATACAAGCCCAGTCTTTCCAATCGTTCCTCATATGACAGTCCCGCCATCCTGGGGATTAACCTCGTGAACCTACGCTGCACTGCCTCAATAGCAAGGATGTCCTTCCTCAAATTGGGAGACCAAAACTGCACACAATACTCCAGATGTGGTTAGAAAAGGAATTTCTTGTCATCTGTTTCACGATAAGTTACTGATATATAATCTCTGCTGCAAGAAAGATCTTCTGATGAGCTTCTCAGAACATGCCAGTGGGCAATCTTTTTCACTGGTCAAATGTGAAAGAACCATTAATAACCAATATCTAGAACATGTGGATAAATCTAGAAATAGGGAAGAGAAAGGAGGTGATTTTAACCTTTGAAAATTTGAAAAGAGTGATGAGAGAGAGGTTTTTACCACTGCTGATGGAAGGCGAAATAAAGTTCAAGTCCCTTCCCTTTGTTCTCCCGCTGTTAAAATCTGTTTTGGGTGTTCTGTTGCTTTTTATTTGTATGACTGACTTGGCAAATGAAATTCCTCGTATGTTGTACATACTTGGCAAATAAAGTATTATTCTTATTCTGATATTCTGCTGGAGTCGTCAAAAACTGAGGACAGCACTGTGGCTCAGCTGGTTGACCTGAAACACTTTCTCTGTGACCACGTGGGCTTTCTCTGGATGCACCATTTTCACCCATACTTTAAAGAGGTGTCGGTTAGCAGATTCATTGGGCGTTTTAAGTTGCTTCTGGTGTGCAGGTGAGTGATAGAATCTGGGGGAATTGATGGGAATGTTGTAATTATAATTAATGTGTTTAATATAAAAAAAGTGCTTGATGGTCAATGCAGACTCAATACTGTTCTGGCTGACTCTAAAACAGAAACAAGGCCTCACAAGCACAAACAGGCCATTCGGAAAGAAGGCACAATCACTTCATGTTCAGGATGGCATTAGGTTTTTATACTTACTGTTGATTGCTGGAATGGCTTGCCTCTTTTCCCATCTGTTGGGATAAATGGATCAGTTTTGGATTGGGATTCAGTCACTCATGATGTAACATAGGAGTCAATGCTGGGGCCTCAAGTTATCCATGTCAATAACTTTGTTGCGTAAACTGATGAACTCTAGCCAAATGTGTCAATGATATAACAAAAGCTGGTTTAGTATATTCTGAGGTGAGTCGAAAAAGCCTGCATACGATTGACATAGGTTAAGTGAATAGGGAAAAAGATGGGAATTAGGGTAAAATGAGAGGCAATAGAAGGAAGAATGAAAAAGCAAATTATAATTTACGATTATTATGGTCAAGATTTAACAAGTACCTGAGGGGCAACATTTTAACTCCGAATGTGGTGGGTTTCTGGAGCAAGCTGCCAGATGAGGTAGTATATAACAGGTTCTATAATAGAAAGATTAAACGAGAACTTACCGTTTGAAGTTTGATCTTTATTTTATGAGAAGTCGCGATGAGGGATTACGTGAAGCCCGCCAGACCGCATGCGTGTCAACCTTCAAAGTAGCTGTATGAATCCACAGAATAGTCGCTGACCTAAGCTATAGAAAGATTGAAGGCTAGAACTACCGAATGATCTTTATGAGAATAGGGTCGGGAGTGGAGGGCACGTAATCCCTCATCGCGACTTCTCATAAAATAAAGATCAAACTTCAAACGGTAAGTTCTCGTTTAATCTTTCTATTTTATTTCGAAGTCACGTGAGTGACTACGTGAAGATTTCAAAGCTCTGTGGTTTCATACAGTGACATAATCTGTGTGTGAAACACTAAAACAGATAAACCATTAATGGCAGGAAAACATGAGTTATTAATATCACGATGCTAACTTGCATACATGCCCATTGCTCTAAACTGGCCTGTAGTCCCAGTTGAGTTAGACAATAACTTATGCAACAATGTGCATAATTCTATCTGCAAACATCCAGACATATTCCACCAAAATTTTATAATTTATTAAGCTGCATATGTAAACTACATGATGAAAGTGAAAACCTATTGTATTGGCTGCTAATGAGCCATCAGCAATATCTTGAGAGTATTGAAAGAAAAGAACTATCTTCCATATCATAGGCACTAGCAGCTGAGTACACTTGTATACCTAATGACATCCCTGATCTCTGCTCTGGTGGGTATGCTGTCAACCTCAAATGTACACAATCCTGCTCATTTGCTTATGAGATTATTTCTAACAAGCTACCCTAATGTCAGTATGACGTGGAGACTAAGCCAGAGATTGAGTAAAGGCTGTGTTCTTTATGCTGAGATCAGCTGCTGAAAGCATAATCATCTCAAGATACTGGTCCCATTAGGAAAATGTTGAGGAATATTTGCATAACAAATTACTGATATACATGTACATCGCACATTACAATGAGTGTAGGCTATTAGAGTGGTCAAACAAAAGACACCCTGCGTAATGTTAGAGAACAGTGGGTGAAGAACCAATCATTTATGTCCCACTTATGGTATTGCAGAAATGATAAAGCAGCACAGGAATTGTCAATTATGCTGTCCCACAAAGATTCTCTAGGCTCAAAACTGGAAGCCACACAACCTTTGTTACTTCCGTATAGAATTGACTCACATATGTTGTTCACAAGCTTCTCCTACAATCGTGCAGAGCTAGCTGGCCGAGAAGACAGGCTGTCCCAGCCGTCCCACGTGAATGAGTAAATAAGAGTTGCTTCAGCCGCCCACCATGGCGTGACTGAATAGGCAAATTGGTACTGTTAAATTCCATGTTGCCTAACATAATATCGCCAAAGACATCTACTGACAACCCATAAGATTATCATTTGCAATTTTGCATAATACCTAAAACTCGATGACATAATGCCCTTAACCTGAAAAGGGCAGCATAGGCTTTCACCACTAGCTTTGTTATTAAACAGCAGAATCTGTGCCTTATGTGTGCAGATATGACACAGTATGCAACTACAAGATTGATTCTCTGAGTCAGTTAAATTGCAGACACCCAATCATCCATCTTAAACTGGGTAAGTAAACCGACAATTTGATTAGCCTAATGCTAACCCGATTCGGCCTGCACCATATTTCTGTAATCTTGAGAAATATACCCCTTTAGTCCTAGGTCAGACCACACATCCTCGGATGAGTTGTCACTGATTGCACTTGGAACCGCTGTTCCTCCGTTGATCCTACGAACGGAAATGTTTTGGCTTTCCTACCCGCGAAAGATGCATTATCTAGTTATTTATACATATCACTGATAATATATAATCAGCAGCTAATGACTAGAGCTGAAACCACAGTCTCCCTAGATATGGGAATACTAGTTCCCTGTCAATCTTGACTTAAGAGTCACCATAAATACGTAGCATTTTCCTTCAGAGAGGAGAATTGTATAATGCAAGGCTGAATCAGGAATACCTCGCAATCCTTTGACTGACCACATGTCTAAGTGCATAACACAATCTCTTTGTCCCACCACTCAATCAGGAATAGTGGTATTAAGAACCTATGTGTTATTATGAATACATTGTTGATTCACAACATGAACCTGCAGGTCAGATACAGTTATAATACATGCCTGACGAGCTTTTTGTTGGTAGCTACCTGTCCCAGAGCGGATGGCAATGATGATTCCAATGAACCAGTAACTCTGCTAACTGAAGAGAAATAAACCATATGTTGAGAAAACTTCAACTACTTTATTCTATTGGCCAGTCTGATAACCTCTCATAGATGATGAAGCAGTGCTTCTCTGGTCAATATGACTCATATGGTCAGCCAGTTTCACTGATCCAGGATAACCAAACTGTTCCTACTTGGAACTTACAGAGGTTACTGTGTAAAGCACCTTGCCAATGTCTCTACATTAACCTGATCTGATCCCAGAGAACGTGAAAACCCGACTAGACAGCCCATGCTGGCAGTAAACCAAGCTGGGCCGACAGACTGCTCCATTTCGGAGTTTATGGAGTTAATAACAAGACCTTACTTACCAGCGTCTCTAACCCCAGGTCGATTTCCTTTGTTGGAGCTTCAGCAAAGTTCCATTTGCAGACCCTGTCCACCATGCTTGTCATTTCTGTTAGCTAGGTGATGCAGCTGGTCAACTTCTCTTATGGTGGCTTGCCCATCCCTGAGGGAAAAGCAATTTTAGAGGCAAGAGCACACAGCTTTTCCTCATGTGATTGACATACCTCACGCTTTAAAGCATGGGATCCCGGCACACAGTCATGTTTGGGCCCATGTATGGAGTTAGTCCGTACTGCCCTTTGTCACTCTCTTAGAGTGGAAGAAACATTTTCACTCTGAACCAGGCGTTGCCATATCCGTATGCCTCAAACTGTCTATGCATGCTTCTGGAATTCCAAGCATATTTTGACACCATCTCCAATAGTCTTTCGGGTGGGAGGAAATTGTGAACCTTGAAACCAGGGCAGCTACAGGCATATGACTTGAACTGCCTGTGTATGCTTCCGTAATACGGGGCATAATATATATGGCTCCATCTTCATACTTCATACATCCGAATGGGAGGACTTATGCAAACCTGAACCAGGAGCTGCCTCAAGCATGTGTGCATATACTTTGGCACCATCTCCACCACTCCTTTCATCTGAGTGGGAGGAAAATTTGCAACCCTGAACCAGGAGCTGCTGCCTGACATGCCTTCGTAAGACAGAGCATTCCTTGTGTTATAATTTGATTCATCAGATGTTCTTAATTGAGACAAACCCCAATCATATCTGGCATAGGTGTCCCAAGACTTGGCTATGACTTTGCCCTGACTTGGGATAGTCAGGCTGCTCCCTTTAGCAGCCGAACCGAGACTAGCTGCAGATCAGTGCTCTGTTGTTATCATCATTTACCTGCTAGTGACTCCGAGTCCTTGCTCCCTTCCGGTGCCAACGAAGTATTACAGGGAAGGACTGGAGCGCCTCTGGCCCCCATACGCCAGACAGAGTGGTAGAAATGCTGCAACCCTGCCAGATGTTGTCATAGGCAATGACGTTAATATGACTAAAAGAACCCTATCCCTATTAAATCAGAGTTTTGATTACTTTATTGATATGCATATAGTTGGCGTCTTTTGTAAAGGAATCTTCCACAGTCCCTCTAATCAGCGGAAATTACCATGATACCACCAGGTGTAGCTCCCACAGGTGACTGATAGGCACAGCTCAAACAAGGCTTCCCAAGCCAGGAGGTCTGGACTGCAATGGCAGGTCCAATTCCACTACACATTTTTATTGGTGTAAGTGATAATAAATGTCCCTGTAATTTCTCTCTTTTAAAACATAAACTAAATTGACATGATAAGACATATTTGTGATATTGCCAAAGAATTAAACCTGAACTGATAGAATTATAGAGCAAAGGATACCAGCACAATGGTGCAGCAGGTAGAACGGCTGCCAGACCTGGGTTCACAGCACCAGAGACCTGGCTTCAATCCTGACCACAGATGCCATCTGTGTGGAGTTTGCAGCTTATTATCGGCTATGATAGTTACAAACGTGATCCTGTCGCCACTGTTAAAAATGCCAACTCTATAGCCGTCCAATTGAAATAATACACTATATGTGGTTGTAGCAACAACTGTGTTAAAATTGTATGGTGCTACAACAGGCTGAGCTCCCTAAGCTAAATAGCTGTTGGCCACGGCTATTTTTAAAACTCACCTGCTGCTGGAAATCCCCTGCAGTAACACAACTGCATTTTATGAATGAAAACTCCTTACACAGCCTCACGCTGTCTAACTCTGGCTGCCTGCTCCCGATGGAGCTCTAATGTTGGCAGCCTCTCTTATTAGGGCTGTCTGCTAAAGACTATAACGGCAACAGCTGTAAACCCAGCTCCTAAAGAGCCTACTGGTCTCTCAAACTGGGTCGTCCCCTGCCGTGCAGACTAACGGCAGCAGCCGCATGAAGCCCTATAACTACAGCCGCCTGCTCACGTTGGAGACTGCGGCGAAAATATATTACCTACGCTGGCTCCAGTGGAGCTTCCAAGCTACTTTTTTGGGGGCCCGCTATAGAAGGCCCGAAGAAGATTGACTTACCTTGCAGAGCAGTGAGACTGCTCCGCTCGCGCCAAGTGCTAGACGTATTGATGCGCATGCGGTCTGGCAGGCTTCACGTAGTCACTCACGTGACTTTGAAATAAAACAACATTTAAAAGACCAAGTGTACATGGATTGGAAAGGATCAGAAGGATATGGGTCAAATATGGGCAAATTGGCCTAGCTTCGATGGGGCATCACGGTTGGCAGGGATGAGTTGGGCAAAAGGCCTGCGTCTGTGCTGTATGACTCTATGACGCCAAAATTTAGTACAAAAGGATCTGAGATTGCTAGAGCACAAAGCAATTAAAATAGCGTTCAGGTACAGAAAGTAAACCGGAAGGCTGTGGAATTTTGGCCTTTTTTCTAATGTCAACCTGATGACACCAAAATTGTTGGGGTTGTGGACTGTGAGGAGGGCTGTGTGAGTTTACAACAGGATATAGATCACCTACAGACATGGGTGGAGAAATAGCAGATGGACTTTAATCAGAACAAGTGTGAGGTGTCACATTTTGGGAGGCCAAATGTAAGGGGAACATATACAATTAATGGAATCACCCTGAACAGCATTGATATACAGAGGGATCTTGGAGTCCAAGTTAATAACTCACCAAAAGTGGCAACACAAATAGATAGAGTGGTAAAGAAGACATATGGTCTGCTTGTTTTCATAGGTCCGGGCATTGAGAATAAAAGTCAGAGAGTCATGATGCAGCTTTGGCCACATTTGTAGTGTTGTGTGCAGTTCTGGTCACCGCATTACAGGAAGGATGTGGAGGCTTTGGAAAGGGTGCAGAGGAGGTTTATCAGAATGATTCCTGAATTAGGGGGTATTAGCTTTAGGAAGAGGTTGGACTGACTTGGGGTGTTTTTTATGGACTGTCAGAAGTTCAATCAATCAACCTTTATTGTCATCTTGCAAGCAACAGTTTACAGTGCAAAACGAAAAGACGTTTCCCAGGGAATACCGGAGCATCGCACATGAAATTTAAAATATTTCACACATAATAACACTAAAAACAATCCAGTCCCTGATGGAACAGTATAAATAGTTAAAAAGTAGGTAAAAACAACGTTAAAATACGGTAAAACCAATCATAAACATGTCTGGGGTGGCTGATTTGAGTGTCCAGTGCCAGTTATTGAAGTGGCCAGTGCCAGTTATTAAAGTGTCCATGCCAAGCCGCAGAATCAGGTGACTGTGAGTACAGAGTGGCTGTTTAGCAGCCTCACAGCATATGGCAGGAAGCTGTTTAGCAGTCTTGTAGTCTGGGCTTTGATGCTGCGATATCTCTTGCCTGATGTTAGGAGAGCCAGGTGTATGTGGAGGGGGTGTAGTTTGTCCTTAGCAATTCTCTGAGCTTTTTTCAGACAGCGGCTCTGGAACAGTTCTTGTACCGAGGGTAGGGAGACGCCAATGATCTTCTCTGCTCCCCTCACTACCCTCTGCAGAGCCTTCCTGTCCAAGCAGTTGCAGGTGGAGTACCACGTATTTATGCAGTACGTGAGTACAGACTCCTCCATACCCCTGTAGAAAGTCCTGAGGATGTTGGTGGGGAGTGAGGCCTGTTTTAGTTTCCTCAGGAAGTGCAGTCGCTGATGGGCCCGTTTGACGGTCCCAGTGGTGTTCCTGGACCAGGTGAGGCTGTCTGTAATTTGCACCCCGAGGAACTTTATGCTCTCCACTCTCTCCACTGTGGCGCCACTGATGTTAAGGGGTGTATGCTTTGGCTGCGCCCTCCTGAAGTCGACAACCATCTCCTTTGTTTTGTCGACATTTAATTCTAGATTATTTTTGCCGCACCAGTCCACTAGTTGTTTTACTTCCTCCCTGTACATTGATTCATCATCTCCGCTGATGAGTCCCACCACTGTTGTGTCATCCGCGAATTTTATGATCTTATTGTCCCTGAATCTGGCAGCACAGTCATGTGTGAGCAATGTGAACAACAGCGGGCTGAGCACACAGCCTTGAGGGGAGCCGGTGCTCAGCGTGATCGAGCCTGAAGTGTTCTTGCCAACACGGACTGACTGCGGTCTCTCTGTCAGAAAGTCCAAGATCCAGTGACACAGGGTGGTGTTGAGGCCCAGCAGGGTTAGTTTCTCCACAAGTCTCTGTGGCATGATGGTGTTGAACGCTGAGCTGAAGTCAATGTACATGATTCTGGCGTATGTGTTTCTGTTTTCCAGATACGTGAGCACTGTGTGCAGCATGGTAGATATGGCATCCTCTGTAGAACGGTTGGGGCGATAGGCAAACTGGAGGGGGTCTAACGATGAGGGGAGGCTGGCAGTAATGTGGGGTTTCACCAGGCGTTCAAAACACTTCATTATTATTGGGGAGATGGATAGAAATATATATGAAGTTGCGGGGAGATCAGATAGAAATATATATGAAGTTATGAGAGGTATAGATAGAGTACACAGTTAAAATCAAAATCAAATACCAGAGGGTAGAGCATTAAGGAAGAATATGCTTGCATTGGGGGGCAGTGCCGAGAAGGTTCATTAGGTTATTCCAGAGATGAAGAATTGATCTGCATTGAGATGTTGAGGAGGTTCGGCAAATACTCATTGGAGTTTTGCAGAGTGTGAGATAAACTTATTAAAACAAGTAAGGGTGATGATAGAATGCTGATTCAGCACTAGAAATGTTTCAGAATAAAAGATCGCCCATTTCAGATGGAAGTGAGGAGAAATTCTTCTCTCAGAGGGTTGTGAATCATTGGAATTATCTGTCATAGAGTCATAGAGTGTGGACACAGGCCCTTTGGCACAACTTGCCCACATCGGCACACATGTCCCAGTACGCTAGTCCCACCTGCAAGCAGGAAAGAGGTGCAAGTGATAACTCCCTGAAAGTGGCAATATAAGTAGATAGAGTGTTATGCTTGCCTATATTGGTCGGGGCATTGAGGTATAGGAGTCAAGAAATCATCGTGCAGCTTGATAGAACTTTGGTTCAGCTGCATTTGGAGTATTGCGTGCAATTCTGGTTGCCCCATTGCAGGAAGGATATGGCGGCTTTGGAAAGGTTGCAGAGGAGGTTTACCAGAATGTAAACTAGGTCAAGAAGCAAAAGGAAGGTTTAAGAAAGTGGTATCAGACACTGCTTATGAGGAATATAAAGTGTGGAGCCAGATTAAGGAATATCCCAAGGCCTTTTATACATATGATTAAAAACAAGAAGGTGACCAGGGACAAGGTAGGCCCTCTCAAGGATAGAGGAGGGTATCTTAGCTCAGAGGGGGGGGGGGTATGTAGGTGAGGTGTTAAGCAAGTATTTTGCTTCTGCATGCAGTGTGGAGAAGGAGCTGGAGGACAGCACATCAATGTGGAGAATACAGATATGCTGGGGCAGGGTGAGATGGAGAAGGAGGTGGTGCTGAGGCTCTTGAAGAGCATTACGGTGGATGTCACCAGGGCCTAATGGGATCTATCCCAGGTTATTGAGGAAGGCACAACAAGGATATTTGTTTTGTCTCGAGCCACAAGTGAGGTTCTAGAGGACTGGAGAGTGACTAATATTGTTCCCTTGTTTATGCTGGAAAGTAGAGAGAATCCAGGGAACTATAGGCCGGTGAGCCTCACGCCAGTGGTAGGGAAACTTGGGGAGTTTCTCCAGGACAGGATTTACTCCCATTTGGAAGAGAATGGGCTAATTAGGGATAGCCAGCATGGCTTTGTAAGTCGCATGTTGTGTCTCACTAACTAACTTGATTTCGTTTTTTGTGGAGGTAACAAAGGAGATTGATGAAGGTAGGTTGGTGGATATTATATACATGGATTTTATTAAGTCTTTTGATAATGTCCCTCATGGTTGCCTGATCCAGAAGATTAAGATGCACGGGTTTCACAGTGGCTTGGCTGTCGGGATGGAAGGAAGATATTCTGGTTGGAAATCTGTGATCAATGTTCATGATTTATATAAATGACATGGATGTAAATATAAATAGGTTGGTGAGAAGGTTTGTACATGACACCAAATATGGAGCAGTTGCAGACAGTGAGGAAGGCTGTCAGAAACTACAGCAGAATTTAGATCAGCTGCAGAAATGGTAGATGAAATTGAATCTGAACAAATGTGAGGAGTTGCACTTTTGAGGTTGAATGTAAGGGGAGAGTGCACAGATGATAGCAAGACCCTAAAGCATTGATGTGCAGAGACCTTGGAATCCAGGTTCAAAGCAAAGATGACAGCAACAGTAGATAGGGTGGTAAACAGGGCAAATGCTATATACAGGATGGTAAAGAAGGCGAATGGTATACTTGACTTCATGGCTAGGGGCAATGAGTATAAGAATCAGCTCTAAGGCTTTGGTTAGACCGCACTTCTGTGTACAGTTCTAATCGCCTCATTAAAGGAAGAATGTGGAGACTTCAGAGAGGGTGCAGAGGAGGTTTACCTGAATGATGCCTGCATTAGAGGTTGGATACTTTGGTTGAGGTTGGATACTTGGATTGTTTTCTATTGACTGTCGGAAGTTGATGGGAGACTTGACAGACTTGACAAAAGTATATAGAAACTATGAAAGGCAGTCAGAACATTTTTCCCAGGCTGAAAATGTCCAACACCAGAGAGCATAGTGATTAAGTGATAGGGGGAAAGTTTAATGGAGATGTGTGAAGTAAGTTATTTTGCACAGACTGGTGGGGACTGGAACGCCTGGTGGTGGAGGCAAGCATGATTGTGGCATTTAAGAGGCGTGGGCACATGAAAATGCAAAGAATAGAGGGAAATGGATCATGTACAGGCAGATGAGATCCGTTTGACTGGGCATCTTAGAGTCATAGCCGTAGAGAAAAACAGCATGGAAACAGGCCCTTCGGCCCAATTTGCCCACACCGACCAATATTCCCCATCTAGAATGCAACATTCCTGCAATTGGCTCATATCCCACTAAACCTATCCGCTATAAGATCACCTTTAATCCTCCTATGCTCTAAGGAATGAAGTTCTCGTCTGCTCAACCTCTCCCAATAGGCCTGGCAACATCCTTGTAAATCATCTCTACGCCATTTCCAGCTTAACACAATTTTTCCCATAACAGGGTGACCAATTCTGAACATTATCGGTACAAGTATTGTGGGTCGAAAGGCCTGTTCCTGCACTGTATTGTTTATGTTCTATGAAGCAGTTAGACAGGTACGTGAATAGGACAGGTGTGGAGGGATATTGACCAAATGCTGGCAGGTGGGACTGATGTAGCTGGGACATATTGGCCGGTGTGGGCAAGTTGGGCCAAAGGGTCTGTTTCCGCACTGTATCACTCTATGACTCTAAGCCTGGATGAGTGAATATGGATCAGATCTGATAGAGGTATATATAATTATGAGAGGCACAGATGGGGTGGACAGTCAGAACCGTTTTCCCAGGATGGAAAAATCAAATAACAGAGGGCATAGATTTTAGATGAAAGGGCGGAAGTTTTTAAGGGGTGTGTGCGGCAAGTTTTTTTTTACACAGAGTGTGGCAAGTGCCTGGAATGTGTTGCCGACAGATATGATGGTGGTATTTGAAATACTTTTGTACAGGCATGTAGATATAGAGGAAATGGGGGGATATGGATTATATGCAGGCATATAAAATTTCAGCTCAGCTTGTCCATGCCAACCAAGGTGCCCCATCAAAGTTAGTCCCATTTACCCGCAGTTGGACAATATGCCTTTAAACTTTCCTTATCATTTTCTGTACAAATGTCTTTGAAATGTTGTTCTTATACCTACCTCAGCTACTTCCTCAGGCACCGTGTTCCATAAACCCATTACTCTCTATGTGAACGATAAGCTTCTCAATTCCTATTAACCCTTTCCCCTCTCATCTTAATCCTATGCCCTCTATGTCTCGAATCCCCTACCTGATTGACCTTCCACAGTTACTGTCTGACTTGCTGAGTGTTTCCAGCATTTTCTCTTATTACAGCTGAACTGGGTCCCTGTTAGAATACAAAGGGCAACATGCTTTCAATCAGTCATTTTCTACACACTGTCCAATTTGATTTTTTTCTCCCGCTTTATAATGGAAATCCTTTAACTATAAAAACTGATGTAAGAAATGTGTAGGGAAAGTATTTTACAAAGAGAATGATAGGAGACTGGAATTCACTTCCAAGGGAAGCAGTAAAAGCAGAAATGATAGCAACATATAGAAGATTTTTACATCAATACGTAAAGAGGGTAGGAATAGAGGGATATGGACAATGTGCAGGGAGATGGGATTAGTTAGATTGGCATCATCGACAGAATTGACTCGGTGGGCCAAAGAGTCTGTTCCTGTGCTGAACGAGGCCACACACACCTCATATTTCGTTTGGTTAGCTGTCAACCCAGCAGCATGATCCTTGATTTCTTTCATTTCAAGTAACCCTTACATCCCTCTCTCTCTGCCCCTCCCTCACACTAGACATCCTGCTAGTTTCACTGTTTGTGTCCCTTCATTATCACCTCTTTCACATCCAACAATGGACCATTGTGGGCTCCACCTTCCTTGATTGGTTCTGTACCTTTTCATATCTCTAGTTTCCCTCTTCCCTGACTCTCAGTCTGAAGAATTATCTCGTTCCAAAACATCACCTATTCCTTTTCTCGAGAGATGCAGCCTGACCCGCTGAGTTATTCCAGGATTTTGTGTCTATCTTCTGAACTGTTCAATGTTTATTCTTCTTATGTATCCTACATAACTCCAATGAGTTCACTGCTTCTGCACACCACTGGTTGTAAAGTGCTTTGGGACATTCTGGAGTAAAAATGAATGTTTTATAAACTTCAGATTTAATTTTTCTTAAGTCATGGTAATGTCTTTGTCTAAAATGAGCCCTTCAACATTTTAAAAACTAAAGTGAGTCAGTTTGAAAGATAATGATAGGGAGGTCGTGGCAGCTTGTGGGATCAGTGCAGTCTTGTGCATTGCACCTGCATTAAACACAGTCAGAATCAGACTTATTATATTCAATAATACTTTACAGTCTACATTGGACGGCATGAAGCACATCATAGGTCAGTACACACAAGGCGAGGATAGGGGCAGTGATACAATGTGTACAGCATCAGTAAGCACTGACCTTTGAAACTAAATTAGGTTCAATAAATGATCCTTCAGTTTCATTGTTCACTTACTTGGTTATGTTTAAACTCTAGGCATTCCAAGCAGTGGATGGTTCCATTTCCTCTCCTGGTCTTCAGAGTGAATGTTTTCTCCCTTATGAACTCTGCAAGCATTTCTGAAGATATTAACTGACACGATCTCATGTCTTGTTTGTGAAACTGAAATGAAACAACAGCTCAGCATGGCCAAAGGCGAGAGACACAAGACACAACTGTTTTATTTATTAGTGACTGGGCTCATTCTCTGCTCCACGGTTCAAACAGGTATGTTGCAAGAAATAATTGGAAATATCTATACTATTATTCCTGCCTTTTCATTTCTGATACTTATGGATTTTTTAAAATTCCTTTTGTATTTATTTATTCAGTAGTTTTATTAGAATTTTATTAGCGTCGATCGGAAAATAATTGAAGGTGTGTAATAAGTGGATTTACAATTTACAGAGCAAAGTGTTCAAGACAACATTGAGCAGACCTACAATTGGGGGGGGGGGGGGGGGGGGAGATCAAAACACTTTGGAAATAGGTCTCTGTCTTTCCATGAGTTCTGGATAGGATATCATGACAAACATATCATATCATTAAATCTCTCCACTAGAGATTTAACATTTCCTACACTATTTTCATGCACAGCTATTCTTTTTCCCTTAAGTTCATTTTATGTAGAACTCTGAAAGCTGTACCAAGAGTCAGATGAGACGCTGACAGATGCAACACATGCTGGTGTCCATTTGGCTGCAAGACTCAACTTGTTAAATCTTTGGCTTGCTCTGCTGGGTCTGAAAATTGGATTTCTCTCCAGAAACAAGCAAAGCAATAACCGTGTTGTCTATGTTTCAGGAATTGACAGATCCATTTCCCCCTCTAGTATTGAAATGTTACAATATTTATTCTGTTTTCTTTTTTCCATGTTGTGATGTACATGGGGTCCGACAACTGCAGAGACTTTTCTGATGTTGTGCGTGTGCATGCGGGCGTGTGTGGCCATGTGTATGCGTGGGTTCAGATAGAATAAAAAGTTTACGTTCATACAGTATTTTGGAATAGCTAAGAATGTCCTAGAAAAGCTTCCAGTCGATTAAGTCAAAAATATCGGGATGTAAGGAAATATTATTGCCAATTTGCAAGCTCTTACAAACAGCTCTGAGAATCTGTTTAGTTGATGTTGGCGGAGGGAGATAACACTTTATCTGTGCCCATATACACACAATAGATTGAGGAATACCAACAGGGGAAATGTCTTTCTTCTTCACCCATATCACTAGTGCTGTTTGGGTGGGGTTCTTGCTGAGACATGCTCAGTCATCATCCCACACATGGTCGTTTGTCACCATTCGCTCCTCAGCCAAGCACATGCACCAAATGTCCAAAACTATGGTTCCTGTAGTATTGAGCAAAGTTACTATTGAGTGCACCAGGGAGGAAGTGTTTGGAATAAAAAATATCTTCAGCTATTGGAAATCTGAAATAATATCGGCAAAGTGGTACAGCGGTAGAGTTGACACCACCACAGATCCGGGTGCTGTCCGTATGGAATTTGCACATTCTCCCTGTGACCACGTAGGTTTCCTCCAGGTGCTCCAGTTTTCTCCCATATTCCAAATACATGCAGGTTTGTCGATTAATTGACTTCTGTAAATTGTCCTTGATCTTGATTAGTACAAGTGTCAGAGGTTATGGGGAGAAGGCAGGAGAATGGGGTTAGGAGGGAGAGATAGATCAGCCATGATTGAATGGTGGAGTAGAATTGATGGGCCGAATGGCCTAATTATACTCCTATTCCTTAGGACCTTATGATCAAGGACCTTACAACAGAACGAGGACAGGGAGAAGGGTCTTCTTTCTCTGGAGTGGTCTACGGGTACAGCAGGGAGTGTGAGCTGAGATTGTGTCCTTGAGGCCTGGAGGTGAGCTTGAAACAGGAAGCTTTCAACTCCAAGGGAAGATGCCCCTCTGAGTCTCATTTGTTGTGTCATTAAGTGGTGGCGCCACAGCTGACTCTTTCAACGCATTCCTAATTGTTAGCCATGAACTCAAACAGGTGGCAGAGATTTACAACTTGTCAAGGTGTGAAATTAGTCTTTAGTTGGCCAGGAAATGTAAATTACGTTGTTTTTTTTAAATCATGGCTCCATTTTTCTTCCAGAGGACAAGTTACTGTCTTCAAGCATGTAAAGGTTCCTAGTAAAATAAGCAGCAAAAGGGCCATTTACTTATAGGATCAGTTTGAATGTGGATTTCTATGCTTCATTCAGTAATGGGAGAATTTCTCTGCTCTGTGAGAGAGTGTTAATTATTCCATCATGATAATACCACATGATGTCTGGTGAAACATAGCCAAGAACACAAGAAATATTTTTAACTTTGATAGTAATGATTAATGACATTGGCAAGTTTCACGTTGTTATTGTCCGACAGGAATGAAGAGGGAAATGAAGGGAGTTGTCTAGCTGGGAACTACAGAAAAAATCAGTTTATGATATCAAGAAACAGGCAATCCTATACTTCCCCACAATGTATTATTTTTTTCACCTATATTACTTGTCTGTTTGGCAAAAGATCGATAGCTGGAAAGTAGCGGCATGTGCATACAAGCAAAAGGAGACCACTCTTCAACACAAAATTCATTTTGGTTTGCACATCTTGTGAAAAATTATGAAAAGCTGAATTTCACCCATGCAGGCAGAGTTAATGTTATGAATGAGATGACTGAGAGTTTAATTTCAGGTCTGGCTTGCTGTCAACAAGCTTGGTAAACAACATTTCTAGTTATTGCAGCAATGACAAAAGATAGGTGGTGACTGGTTAGGTGAGTTGACCGGGTCCTGAAGGATATTCTGCCAGACTGAGTCTGCAGCTGAAGGTGAATTGACCTACCAGCCCTGTGAGGCAGAGTTCTTAGAAGCATTAATAGAGTCTCAGTAATACAGTGTGGAAACAGGCCCTTTGGCCCAACTTGCCCACACGCCCAACCAGCCATTAATGTGCAAGGTGTAATCATGAGAACAGGCGTGCAGGAATGGACACAGGAAGTAGGATGGGGAAGATATCGACAAGATGGTTTGTGTGAATCTGTAGGCTGGCAATGGATGTTGGCAAATAACCTCTCCTTTGATATGGAACTAAAGAAGGGCAATCAAAGATAGTCCAAGTGGCAGTGAGGTCAGGGTGCAAATTGGCAGCAAAGGTGATGAAATGTCTGAGTCCTGTATGAGAACAAGAAGCGTCAGCTTAGTTACCTCTAAAATGAAAACAATTAAGTTCATATTCATAAGTCATAGGAGCAGTAGTAGGCCATTTGGCCAATCGCTGTACCTCGATACACGTGACAATAAACAAAACAAACTGAAACTCCACCATTCAATCATGGCTAATCTATCTTTCGCTTTCAACCCCATTCTCCTCCCTTCGCCCCATAACCCTCGACATCCCTATTATTCAAGAACATGTCAATCTCCGCCTTAAAAATATCAAATGGCTTTGCAAGGAATTCCACAGTTTCACCACCCTCTAACTAATGATAGTCATCATCATCTCCTTTCTAAATGTACTTCCTTTTATTCTGAGGCTATAACCTTTGGTCCAAGACTCTCCCACTAGTGGAAACACTCTCTCCACATCCACTCTATCCAAGGGGCGGCATGGTGGCAGTAGAGTTGCTGCCTTACAGTGTTTGCAGCACCTGAGACCCGGGTTTGATCCCGATTACAGGTGCTATTTGTACAGAGTTTGTACATTCTCCCCGTGACTGCGTGGATTTTCTCTGAGATCTTCGGTTTCCTCACACACTCCAAAGACGTACAAGTATGCAGGCAAATTGGCTTGGTATAAATGTAAATTGTCCCTGGTGTAGTGTTAATGTGTGGGGATCGCTGATCGGTGAGGACTCGGTGGGCCATGAATTCCACAGTTCCCACTAGTGGGAGAGTCTAGGACCGAAGGGCCTGTTACCGCATGTAGCTCTAAATTAAACTAAAACCTTTCACTATTCGGTAAGTTTCAATGAAGTCTCCATCTCATCCTTCTGTACTCCAGCGAGTACAGGCCCATTGCCATCAACCGCTCATCATATGTTAACCCAATTATCTCTGGGATAATTCTCGTAAACATTATCTAGACCCTCTCCAATGCCTCTCCAACCCTCTCCAATGCCAGCTCATCCCAGATATTGGGCCCAAAACTGCTCACAATACTCCGAATTAGCATTACATTGTTGTTTTTATATTCTAGAAATAAATGCTATTTGCCTTCCTTACTACCGAGAGTGAGGGTGGATAGCCTGCCTGGAGCTGAAACAGACTGAGCCACTTATTTCCAAAGTGACAAGCATAGTTTGAGCCAATGGAAAACAGGAGTAGAGCTAATGACAAAGTTGTTCAATGTGAGAACAAGTTCAATCAGTCAAAGGAGAGTGGTGATGGAGGAGTCTGGTTGGGCCTCTGTTCAAGGAAGAAGCAAATAGTTCTCAATGCATCTTGGTGTGGGATTGAGGTGAAGACGTATTGGATTACCGTAGTGGAAAACAGCTGGCAGGAGCAGGATCATTAAACTTCTGAAGTTGTTCCACTTGTAATGTTGACTATAGTTTACTTCCCTCCCCCTCCCCCCTCCCCCTCCCCCTTCCCCCTCCCCCTTCCCCTCCCCCTCCCCCCTCCCCCTCCCCCCTCCCCCCTCCCCCTCCCCCTTCCCCCTCCCCCAATGCTGTCCGACCTACAAGTAATTCCGGTGTTCTTTGCTTTAAGTTCCGGTTTCCAATATCTTCAGCACTTTGAATCTCAGTCCCACTGTTTTTTTGTTGTTGTTCTCCCCTATTTCTTATTTGATTCCTATAGTTGACCTCTCCAGACAGTCGAGCTGTGAGTGAACTATCATTCTCCCATCACCACTTGAGCCGTTCAGACTCTCCTGGCCTTCACACTTTCAGATAATCCATTTGTCTTCTCCTCCACTTCCCCATCTTGGAAACCTCAAACATTTCTGATTCAGAACTTTTCTCCATTCTGATGGATGACTGTTGGCCTGATACATTAATTCAAGTTCTCTCCGAGGATGCTGTCTGACTCCATGAGTAGTTCAAGACTTTTCTGCTTTTATTCTGGAAAATTAAACCTTTAGTCTGAATGTTTGTGGAAGGTACTTAATTGGGGCAAGGCAGATTACAATGTCATTAGGCAGGAGCTAAGGGGGGGTAGATTGGGAGCAGTTGTTATTGGGTAAATCCACAATTGATATCTGGGAGTCGTTTAAAGGCCAGCCAATCAAAGTGCAGGATCAGCATGTTCCCGTAAGGAGGAGGGATATGGACAACAAGGTAAGGGAACTAAGGATGACCAAGGAGGTTGTTAACCTGGTCAGGAAGAAAAATAATGTGCATGTCAGGTTTACGAAGGTGGCTTGAGGAATATAAAGGGAGTAGGAAAGAACTTGTGGGCGATTAGACGGGCCAAATGCAGCCATGAAATACCATTGCAAGTTGGATTAAGGAAAATCCCAAGGCTTTTTATATGTACATTAAAAATAAGAGGGTGACCAGGGAGAAGTTAGGACCACTCAAGGATAAGCATCTCATACCTGCTTGTAATCGGAGGATGTTGTTGAGGTATTAAATGAGTATGTTGAATCGTAATCACCGAGGAGAAGGACTTGGAGGACAGCGAGATGATTGCGGAGATCCCAAATCTGCAAAGTCAGTTTAAGATGGAGAAAGAGGTGGTGCTGAGCCTCATGACAAGCATACATGTGTGATATTCCCAGGGCCTGATGGGAACTATGCCAGGTTACTGAGGGAGGCAAGAGAAGGGATTGCAGGGATCTTGACGAGGAATTTTGTTTCTTCTCTAGCCACTCACAAGGTCCAGGTGGACTGGAGCGTGGCCAATGCTGTTCCTTTGTTTAATAAAGAAAGTAGAGAGAATCCAGGGATCTATAGACCAGTCATTGGTAGAATTATGTCAGTGGTAGAATTATGTCAGTGGTAGAAAAACTATTGGAAAAAAATCTTTGAGATAGGATTTGAAGAGATGTGCTAATTAGGGATAGCCAGCACGGAATATTAGGGATATGTGGCAGGTCATGTCTCACTTGATTGAGTTTTTTGAGGTGACAAAGGAGATTGAAGGTAGGGAGGTGATTGTTGTATATGGGGATTGTAATAAGGCTTTTGATAAGATTCCTCATGGTAGACTGATCCAGATGGTCAAGATGTACGAATTCACAATGAACTGGTTGTATGGGTTCAGAACTGGCTTATTCATTGAAGTGAGACGGTTGTGTGAAACATAAATATTCTGGCCGGATGTTTATGACCAGTGGAGTTCTGCTGGGATCTCTGCTGGGATCTCTGCTGTTGGTGTTACATATAAATGACATGGACGTAAATGTAGATGGGTTGGTGAGTAAGTTTGCTGATGACACCAACATTGGAGGAGTTGCAGACAGTGAGGAGTTGCTGTCAGAAGATATGGTGGGATATAGATCAGCTGTAAAAATGGGTGGAGAAATGGCAGATGGATTTAAACCTGAGCAAGTGTGAGGTGTTGCACTTTAGGAGGTTAAATTAAAGGGAGAGTTTACAGTTAATGGCAAGACCCCTAACAGCATTGATGTGCAGAGGGCTCTTGGAGTTCAAGTTCATAACTCAATGAAGGTGGCAGTACAAGTATACAGAGTGGTAAATAATGCGTATGGTATGCTTGCCTTCATTGCAAGGGGAAATGACCATGAGTTAGGAAGTTATGATGCAGCTCTATAGGGCTTTAGTTAGGCTGCATTTGGAGTTTTGCTTGCAATTCTGGTTGTCCCATCACAGGAAAGATTTGAAAACTTTGGTGAGGGTGCAGAGGAGTTTTCTTGGTTTCTTGGTTTCTTGGTCCTCCAAAATATTCCAAATTGGAATTTAAACTGGAGGTGGATCAGCTGATCTACATCAGTGAGACCAAGCGTAGGCTTGGCGATCGCCTGTCCTTTCCATGTACCTGTCTAACTGTTTCTTAAATGTTCAGATAGTCGCTGCCTCAACTACCTCCTCTGGCAGCTTGTTCCATACACCCACCACCCCTCAGATTCCTATTAAATCTTTTTCCCATCATCTTAAACCTTTGTCCTCTGGTCCTCGATTTCCCTACTCTGGGCAAGAGACTCTGTGCATTTACCCCATCTATTCCTCTCATGATCTTATACATCTCTATAAGATCACCCCTCATCTTCCTGTGCTCCAGGGAATAGAGTCCCAGCCTACTCAATCTCTCCCAATAGCTCAGACTCTTCACTCCTGGCAACATCCTTGTAAATCTTTTCTATACCCACATCCAAATCATTGATATAGAAGACAAACAGTAACGGGCCCAGCACCGAACCTTGAGGCACACCAAGTGAGTCATAAGCCTCCAGACCGAGAAGCAACCTTCCACCATCCTTCCATTAAGCCAATTTTCTATCCATTCAGCTATCTCTCCTTGGATCCCATGTAATCTAACCTTCCAGAGCAGCCTACCATGTGGAACCTTGTTGAATGCCTTACTGAAATCCATATATACAACATCTACAGCCTTTTTGGTCAAGTCTTCAAAAAAACTCAATCAGATTTGTGAGACATGACCTCTCACATACAAACCCATGCTGACTATCCCTAATCAACCTTTGTCCGTCCAAATGCCTGTATCCTATCCCTCAGAATACTCTATAGTAACTTTCCAACTACTGATATTAAGCTCACTGGCCTACAGTTCCCAGCATTTTCAGGTACATGGATAGGAGAGATTCAGAGGGATATGGGTGAAACTCGGCCAAGTAGGACTAGTGTCTACTTGGTTAGCACCTTGGTTGGCATAGGCAGGTTGGGCTGATGGCCCAGTTCCATGTGGTTGGGTTCTCTGACTATGGCTAAAAAGAGCTCTGCAAGCCTTAAATTTTTCTTTTCTTTAACCATTTCATACTCTAATTTTACCAAATCGAGTTGCTAGAGAAATGTGATAAACTATTCACCCACCCAGGAACACAAAACCTACAATCCTGCCAATCCAACACAAGTTCCAAAATCACTCGACCATCTTTGTCTCCATTCCTACCGAGCAACCCATTAGTATGACCCAGGGGTCTGAATACTGATTTCTCTAACCAAGTAACCCCTGCATTTCCTCTCTCTCTCCATCCCTCCCTCACCCAAGTTGCACCAGATTCCCGTTCTCACCTCGCAAAAAGCTAACAATGGACTGTTTCCTTTATCATTGTTAATTGTTTGCATATTTTTCATTCATTTGTACCATATCTGAATGGTGGCCGATTAGGAAAAGGGGAGATGCAACGAGATCTGGGTGTCATGGTACACCAGTCATTGAAAGTAGGAATGCAGGTGCAGCAGGCAGTGAAGAAAGCAAATGGTATGTTAGCATTCATAGCAAAAGGATTTGAGTATAAGAGCAGGGAGGTTCTACTGCAGTAGTACAGGGTCTTGGTGAGACCACACCTGGAGTATTGCGTACAGTTTTGGTCTCCTAATCTGAGGAAAGACATTCTTGCCATAGAGGGAGTACAGAGAAGGTTCACCAGACTGATTCCTGGGATGGCAGGACTTTCATATGAGGAAAGACTGGATAGACTTGGCTTGTACACATTGGAATTCAGAAGACTGAGGGGGGATCTTATAGAAACTTACAAAATTCTTAATGGGTTGAACAGGCTAGATGCAGGAAGATTATTCCCGATGTTGGGGAAGTCCAGAACTAGGGGTCACAGTTTAAGGATAAGAGGGAAGACTTTTAGGACCGAGATGAGGAAATCATTTTTTACACAGAGAGTGGTGAACCTGAGGAATTCTCTGCCACAGAAGGTAGTTGAGGCCAGTTAATTTGCTATATTTAAGAGGGAGTTAGATGTGGCCCTTGTGGCTAAAGGGATCAGGGGGTATGGAGAGAAGGCAGGGATGGGATACTGAGTTGGATGATCAGCCATGATCATATCAAATGGCGGTGCAGGCTCGAAGGGCCGAATGGCCTACTCCTGCACCTATTTTCTATGTTTCTATGTTTCTATATCTCTCTACATCACTGTCTATATCTCTAGTTTCCGTTTCCCATGACTAGTCTGAAGAAGGGTCTCGAGCTGAAAAGTCACCCATTCCTTCTCTCCAGAGATGCTGCCTGTCTCGCTGAGTTACTCCAGCATTTTGTGTTTCTCTTCGGTTTAAACCAGCATCCGCAGTTCTTTCCTACTGTTGGGCAGAAGCATTTGCGCATATTGCCTCTGGCTAGTTTGAACTTGAACTTTTGATCCCACTTGTTTTGAAGTTACACAATATGACATTAAAGGTTACATGCTCTCACTGCATTAAAACAAATGGGATAAAGACCCCACCAAGATCAATGGCAAGAAAGAACAAAATTAATGTTCAGGCCATCTATATGTCATTTTGGGCTCAACTGAGTTTAGTTTAGTAGTTTAGAGATACAGCGTGGAAACAGGCCCTTCAGCCCAACAAGTCCGCGCCGACCAGTGATCCCTGTACATTAGCACTATCCTACACACCAAGGACAATTTACAATCTTTATCAAACTCAATTAACCTACAAACCTGTATGTTAATGGAGCGTGGGAGGAAACAGGAGCACCCGAGGAAAACCTACACCGAGGAATCACGGGGAGAACGTACAAACTCCGTACAGACAGCACCTGCAGTCAGGATTGAACCCAGGTCTCTGGTGTTTTAAGGCAGCAACTCTACCACTGTGCCACCTTGCCACCCTGATTGATTATAAACTACATTCTCATCCCAAAGAGCACACATCTGTTTTGGTGTTAACAGGTGCCTATCCATTAAACCTGGATCTGTTGATATTATGGACAACCTTCCCTTTATCTAAGTGCTCAGGCTGGTGTTGCAAGGCAGTATTGTGGATGGTGCATAAACAAAGCTTATGATTAACAAAATGTAATATATAAGCAGTAATTTATGTGTTTTGCTCGACTAATTGTAGGTAACAGTTAACTTGAAAAGGTAAGTCCACATAAATAACCGTCTGAGCGTTTACTTAAGGCAGTTGAAACAAGAAGATATAAAAATGTTGTCATTCATAAATGTTGTGAAATATTGCCCAAAAGCTTATTATTGCTATTCCTTGGCTATGATCTATATTTAATAGATTAGACTATAACAGTATTTTATAATAGATTAGTCTGTATCAACAAATCTATAGAGTCGCATGATCAAGGTTGGGCCCTCTCTCCCACTGGGCAATTATCACTTTAGTTAGAAATTAAGTGTGCAGGTAAAGGTGGGTACCTGGACCCGCTGATAATATGATTTTCTATCATGCCTTTCCTTCACTCATTTTAACTTCCTTCATTTTCTTTGTCTTCAACTTAGCTTTTATCATGATTTTTACATTGGTTACTCGTTGCTCTTACATCTTTTATGTCGATTTCTAGTTAATCTATCAAGATATTTAAACTGAGGAAACAACATATTTTAATATAAAGAGCAGAAATATATAATTTAGTCCATAACCACAATGCAGCAGTTATCTGGCTGTAGATTCTCTATCTCCAATCACAGTTTCCTACTCTCTTTATAAATCCCTTTGTATCTTTCGTTTCCAAAGAATAGTTCTAAAGTGGGACAATTGGGACAATACAGAAACAGGCCTTTCAGTCTGCCACTTTCATGCCACCCATTGAATCTATTTACACTTTCTATTTACTTGTAGCAGGTCTGCAGCCTTCTATGCCTTCAAAATCTTTCTTCTTATTCTCCTTTAAAAAGAGTTGCTGCCTCACAGCACCAGAGACCTGGGTTTGACCCTGACCTTGGATTCTGTCTATGTAAAGTCTGCACGTTCTCCCCGTGTCCGTGTGGGTTTCCTCTGGGTGCTCTGGTTTCCTACCACATCCCAATGATATGCAGGTGTGTAGGTTAATTGGCTTCTGTAAATTGCCCCTAGTATGTCGGATGTGAAAGAGGGATAACATGGAACTGGTGTACAGGTGATCGAAGGCTGGCATGGCCATAGTTGTATCTATGAACAGACATAAATGATTCTCATGATGTCTATTCAAAATCTGTGTGCAGAATAAGTTTAGAGGACGTACTTTAATTTTAAGATGATGAGGATTCTATTGGTCTATATTGAATATTTTTCAGCTGTTAAATACCTTATAGACCACCCAATGTCCAAAAGTAGACTGGTGTCACCGGATTGAGTAGCATTAAGATTTCTTGATGCTTATGGAGACACAAGAGACTGCACATGCTGCAATCTTCAGCAAAAAATAAAGTGCTGGAGGAACTCAACAGACCTGGCAGACTGGATGGAGGGAAAAAGCCGGAGGACATTTCGGATCAGTCTGAAGAAGGGTACTGACCTGAAACTTCACCTGTCCTTATCCCTCCAAGGATGCTCTATAGCTTGCTGCATTCCTCCAGTTTTATCCTACTATGAGAAACAGTCAGGAAACATGAGGGAGAATGAAATGCCAGGATAAAGTGGTACATAGAGGGGCTGGAGCAGTCTGGGAAATAGCCAACAATGTGTTCTTATGCCACACAGGGATGTATATTGTTGATGCCACATTTATTTATACTCTGTCGTGAAACTGCAGCTATTAAGACTTGGCTGAACTCTGTTTGAGATGTAGATGCAAAATGTTATGGATGTCTGTAAATGGAGCTTATGATTAACATAATGTAATATTTAAACTGCATTTTTATCTTTTTCACAATATGATTGTAGTTTCAGGTCAATTTATAAGGTAACTAGTAACATAATTTACTAAGTAAATATATGTCATCATGTTTTTATTTCTGTCATTGAACTTAGGAAGACATAACTAGATTGTGCTCAACTGATCATTATTATCTCTGGCTCCTAACATTGGATTATTTTACAGCAGATTAAATTGTACTAAATTGTGTGGTACAGTGGTGCAGCAAGGTGGCACAGTGGCACAGCTGGTACAACTGCTGCTTCACAGAGCCAGAGACCTAACCTTGGATGCTCTGTGTATGTAGTTTACACATTCTCCCTGTGACCATGTTGGTTTCTTTTGGGTGCTCCAGTTTCTTCCCACTTCCATAAGACATGAAGGGTTGTAAGTTTAATTGGCCTAAAATTGTCCCTGGGAGAGAGATAACATAGAACTAATGTGAATGGGTGATCAATGCTCAACATGGGCTCAGTGGCCCAAAGGGCCTATTTCCATGCTGTGTCACCAAAGTAAACTAAAGAAATTTTGACCAGAATTCTGGAATTCATTGCCTGAAAATATCTGATCGTCTGAACAGCCATAGGGGCCTGTTTCAATGCTGTATCTCTCTACAGTCTATCTCTTTTATGGTGCTTTAAGCTTTATAACAGTTTTCTTCTTAATTTTGTTTTGGCTAGATTTCATCTTGACTGCCTCAATTGTGAAGCATTTTAGGACGCCTTTATATGTCTAAGGTGCTGCATACAAGATAGAATTCGGGTTAGCCTTAGAATTATTAGGATTATAAATTCACATAGAATTCTCAGAACTCTAAAAGCAATTTTGTTAAATCCGCATCCAAAGGAAAATTGATTTTTACTTGAATTGACTATTTCTCTGCAGTGAGCTTGGCCATTAAGTTTACTGCTGGCTAATATTTAAAAGCTGTTACCCTTGAGATGAATTTCTCCCCAATTTTCCATACCTAGATTTAAATAAGATGTAAGAAAGCACATTTCAACTGGGGATCATCTACAGTTGCAGTTTTATTTAAATGCCATTTGAAATTTCTTAGCATTAACTAATTGTGTATGGAGCGAATAAGCAAAACCTGTCATTTAGACGATAGACAATAGACAATAGGTGCATGAGTAGGCCATTTGGCCCTTCGAGCCAGCACCGCCATTCAATTTGATCATGGCTGATCATCCCCAATCAGTACCCCGTTCCTGCCTTCTCCCCATATGCCCTGACTCCGCTATTTTTAAGAGCCCTATCTAGCTCTCTCTTGAAAGCATCCAGAGAACCTGCCTCCACCACCCTCTGAGGCAGAGAATTCCACAGACTCACAACTCTCTGTGAGAAAAAGTGTTTCCTCGTCTCCGTTCTAAATGGCTTACTCCTTATTCTTAAACTGTGGCCCCTGGTTCTGGACTCCCCCAACATCGGGAAAATGCTTCCTGCCTCTAGCGTGTCCAAGCCCTTAACAATCTTATATGTTTCAATGAGATGCCCTCTCATCCTTCTAAACTCCAGAGTGTACAAGCCCAGCTGCTCCATTCTCGCAGCATATGACAGTCCCGCCATCCCAGGAATTAACCTTGTAAACCTATGGTGCACTCCCTCAATAGCAAGAATGTCCTTCCTCAAATTAGGGGACCAAAACTGCACACAATACTCCAGGTGTGGTCTCACTAGGGCTCTGTACGACTGCAGAAGGACCCCTTAGGAGGAAATGCGATTCCTCCTAATAGATAAATTTGACCAATTCATAACGAGTTGGTCTCCATTTGTCGTCTTTTTGGAAACGTATGGTGCAAAACAGGTGTAAAAGCTAATCCGTGACTGCGGATGGTCAAGATTATAAATGATCTCCTTCTATTTTCTTTTCTTCTTTTCTTTTCATTTATTCTCTTTCTTCTATTTTCTATGTCTCAACTTTCTTATTTCATTCTTTATTTTTCTTTTTCACACACTATATATCTCACATTTTTCTATTTTTCATTATCTAACTTTTTTCTTTTTCTTCTTTATTTCAAAAAATTTAAAAAATAAGAAGCTGTACATAAAAGGTATTATGAAAATATGATTGTATACAATTGTACTTACTTCTAATAAAATAAAAAAATAAAAAATAAATAAATAAATAAAGGCCAACATGCCATTCGCTTTCTTCACTGCCTGCTGTACCTGCTTACTTTCATATACTGATGTACAAGGACCCCCCAGATCCCCTTGTACTTACCCTTTTCCCAACTTGACGCCATTTAGATAGTAATCTGCCTTCCTGTTTTTGCTACCAAAGTGGATAACCTCACATTTATCCCCATTAAACTTCATCTGCCATGCATCTGCCCACTCCCCCAACCCGTCCAAGTCACCCTGCATTCTCATAGCATCCTCCTCACAGTTCACACTGCCACCCAGCTTTGTGTCATCTGCAAATTTGCTAATGTTACTTTGAATCCCTTCATCCTAATCATTGATGTATTGATTTCATCACATTGATTTCATCACTGGATTCATCAGTCAGTGAAAGTAAGCATGCAGGTACAGCAGGCAGTGAAGAAATTGAATGGCATGTTGGCCTTCACAACGAGAGGAGTTGAGTATAAGAGCAAGGAGGTCCTTCTGCAATTGTATAGGGCCCTAGTGAGACCAAAACTTGAATATTGTGTGCAATTTTGGTCCCCTAATTTGAGGAAGGACATTCTTGCTATTGAGGGAGTGTAGCATAGGTTTATATGGTTAATTCCCGGGATGGCAGTACATATGCTGAGAGAATGGAGAGGCTGGGCTTGTATACTCTGGAGTTTAGAAGGATAAGAGGGGATCTTATAGAAACATATAAGATTATTAATGGTTTGAACACGCTATAGGCAGGAAACATGTTCCAAATGTTGGGGGAGTCCAGAACCAAGGGCCACAGTTTAAGAATAAGGAGTAAGCCATTTAGAATGGAGACGAGGAAACACTTTTTCACACAGAGAGTTGTGAGTCTGTGGAATTCTCTGCTTCAGAGGGCAGTGGAGGCCGGTTCGCTGGATACTTTCAAGAGAGCTAGATAGGGCTGTTAAAGATAGTGGAGTCAGGTGATATGGGGGGAAGGCAGGAACGGGGTACTGATTGGGGATGATCAGCCATGATCACATTGAATTGCGGTGCTGGCTTGAAGGGCCGAATGGCCTACTCCTGCACCTATTGTCTATTTTTGAATATGACAGAGTAACCAACCTTGTCTGAAGTGTGTTGTTTACTGTGTAATGCAACCAGTGAATTCTCATTGGAAGTTTTTAGTTGTGAAAATCTCTACACTTGCCACACATCAATGGCAAGGCTGACTTGGGCATTCCAAGCCAGTTTCTGTCAATTTATAAAGTGACAATCTGGCAGCCTCAGCTAGGGAATGAACAATCTAATCTGCCCCATTACTGTTTAGCTGGTGATGAAAACAACTAACTCGTCTTTGTTTGCTTGATGCGTTGCCTGTGGATAATCAATAATATTTTGATTCACTGTGTGTGTGTGTGTGTGTGTGTGTGTGTCTGTGTGTCTGTGTGTCTCAGAGAGGCAAACTTTCAGAACATCAAGACATCCCAAACAACTTTATTGGAGTGAAACACTGATTGTTGTAATGTATGGAAAACAGCAACCAATTTGTCAAGAGCCAAGTCCCGTAAATTGCAAAGTGAAAATGCTTACACCATAGGTTTGTGTGCTGTTGATTGAAACATTGGGCAGGCCACTGGAGAGAACACCAATGTATTAAACATTTCCCAGAGAGCTCATATCAATTTCATCTGATGTTTGGCTAAACCACTATTCATTATCTTAGTTTTCTATCCAAAAGTGTACAGTCCTAATTGTTCTCTTCTCTGGAGTCATTCATTGATGATAATATCCTGAAAAACCTTCTTGCCATTTCTAAAACCTTTCTATGATGAGTTTCTGTATTTTAAAATTCTTGTTCATTTTGCAATGTAATATTTTTGTAAAGTTCCTATTTACTCAAGTTAGACTGATGCCGTAACTCTAGGGATATTTCACTTCGGTAGGGACGTTACCAGCATCATGAAGACTGTGTAGAATAAGAGCATTGTGGCAAAATGCATTGCTCCCCTGATGGATTTGCTGTGTGATATTTTCCTGCTGATCTCAGCCTTTTGATCCAATGAGTGGGAGTTACTCTACCACAAGCAATGTGTTCATTTCTCTGAAATCGAAAGAAAAATCATCGTTGGGTAGAGAAAGCAGAATGATTATTTTTTTAAATATGGATGTGTTCCTGGAACGAGTGTCTCCTCCATCATTCAAGCAAAAATTGGCTAACTTGGAAGTATATGATTACAGTTTGAATAGTTGACCCGTGAATTGAATTGAACTGAATACTTTACTGTCTTATGCAAATAATCACCCATAAAGGGAGCTTACAAAGTTACAACCCCCCCCCCCTCCCCTCCTGTGCCAGTTCAGCCTTCCCCCTCGTTCCTCCCTCACAGTGGTCCCCATTGCCGGGTCCTCCATTCTCCATTGTTCTTCCCCCCCACACCCCTCACGGCGCCCCTTCCCCCCCCCTCGCCGGGTCCCTGTTCTTCTTCCCCCTTCCTTACGACAGCCCCCTCCCCCCCCCACATTAGGTCTTCCTTTGTTGTTCCGAGCATAGTTAGATTCTGTTTTTTTTTAAATTTCTAGATGCTCAGACGTCGTGTGGAGGCCAATGTGGAAATGAACTGGCTCAGTGTTCCTGTCATGTGAGTTGTGACCCTTTGGGAAACTGTTGTCCAGATTACTGGAGATTCTGCTTAAGGATATCTCCTCAGTCAGGAACCTTAATGGGAGGCAACGATTTTGGCATTGTTAACAATACATTTAAAGCTGAAGACAAGATAACCTGCAGGTGAGTCTCTAATGTAATCACTCTGATCATGTTTGCACTAGGGACCAATTGATACAAGCTACCTATTGTTATTGGAAAGCAATATCTTCAACTTTGACCATGCTATTAAGACACTGATAATTATTTGTATCCAGAGGCAAAGACATAGGTGATTTTAACATATTTAAACTAAGTAAATTTCTCATGTCAGAATCATAAAAGTATGTACAGAAGCAAAGCAGAGAAAGATGCTATTGTACCTGTTATATCCATACTGGAACAGTTCACAAACAAGGTTGAATCCTCTTTCCAAATCTTTGTCCATAATGTTTGCCAAAGGCTCTTTAGATCTTTATTAAATGTGATGAGGGCTTCTCCTCCATTACTTTTTCAAGTAAGGAGTTCAAGACCCCTACCATCCATTAAATACAAATATTTTTCCTTCACTTTAATTTACTTTTCTACCAATTAACTTAAATGTATGCTCTAGTTGTTGTTCTCTCTTCCACTGAAACCAGGTTCTTCCTATTATTCCTATCTAAGTATCTCATCTCAAGTATATCTCCCTTGTCCTAACAAAAATACGCCACAAAATTGCCAGGTAAAGGTTTTCTCTAACAAAAAGAAGTCTTGCCACCTAGTGGCATCACCATCACTAAAAGCCCATCATTAATATCCTGGGATTACCATTGACCAGAAATTCATTGGACCCACCATCTGAATTAAGAGACTAAAGGAATGGGTCAAAAACCATGCATTCTGTGGGAAGTGGAAAACTCATCACTTGATATCCCAACGCCTTATTAATCCACAAGGCACTGAACTGGATAATTGCAGCTCCACTGATTTGCAACAAGCTTAACAACATAGAAAGCAAAGTAACCCTCCTGATTGCCATCTGTCAATCACCTTGAACACTCAGTTCCTCCACTACGGGTATGCAATCTTAGAAATATACATGGCAATTGTTGCTGTGACCATATCATCAGAGTTCTACACGAGGAACACTCTGGAAGATGTTCTCCAGCAGGACTGTGCAGTTCATGAAGGTCATCACAAAGGGCAATGAAGACAGGTTTTGTCAGAAACATCCAAATCACAAAATCAATAAATATTAGAAAGCCCAGTTGTTATATTTTAATCTTATATTTCCCTGTGGACAGGGAGACCATTCAACCCATTTAGACTATGCCAGGTCTTAGTCCAATCCTATTAAATCTATTTCCCCATCTCATTTCCCCACATATAATTCCTCACAAGTATAATTCTCCAGCCCTGTCAATAACCTCATAAACCTCTCTTCACCACTCTCCTGCTTCAGTGACATGATTATAACCCAGTGCTTCAGCTGTGTTCTGCATCATGTTTTCTGAGGTTGCAATGTCATAAAGTCATACAGCACAGAAACAAGCCCTTCGGCCCAACACTATGCCCCGTCTAAACTAGCCATAAAGTCATAGAATCATAGCGTCGTATAGCGAGGAAACAGGCCCTTTGGCCCAGTTTGCCCACACTGGCCAATACATCCCAGATACACTAGTCCCACCTGCCTGTGTTTGTCCCATATCCCTCAAAACCTGTCCAATCCATGTACCTGTCTAACTGTTTCTTCAATGTTGTGAAAGTCCCTGCCGTCAACTACCTCTTTTCTTTTAGTATGGCTGTATGGTAACTCACAGTACCTTAATTGGTACGTGACAATAAACTGAACCTTGAACCTTGAGATTCCCTCTCATCCTTCTAAA
This sequence comes from Malacoraja senta, assembly GCA_038087875.1. Classification (NCBI taxonomy): domain Eukaryota; kingdom Metazoa; phylum Chordata; class Chondrichthyes; order Rajiformes; family Rajidae; genus Malacoraja; species Malacoraja senta. The sequence goes on from CM075980.1 coordinate 34,966,689, forward strand.
TTCCAGTGAATACAAGTCCAGTCGACCCAGTCTGAAGAAGGGTTTTGGCCCGAAACATTGCCTATTTCCTTCGCTCCATAGATGCTGCTTCACCCGCTGAGTTTCTCCGGCACTTTTGTCTAACGACCCATTCTTTCATCATATGTCAGTCCCGCCATCCCTGGTGAACCTACGCTGCACTCCCTCAATAGCAATAATGTCCTTCCTCAAAGTAGGAGACCAAAATTGCACACGATACTCCAGGTGCGGGGATGCAGGAAAAATGTTCCCGATGTTGGGGAAGTCCTGAACCAGGGGTCACGGTTTAAGAATAAGGGGTAGGCCATCTAGGACTGAGATGAGGAAAAAAAATGTCATCCAGAGAGTTGTGAATCTGTGGAATTCTCTGCCACAGAAGACAGTGGAGGCCAATTCACTGGATGCTTTCAAGACACAGTTAGGTTTAGTTCTTAGGGCTAAAGGAATCAAGGGATATAGGGAAAAAGCAGGAACGGGGTACTGATTTTAAATGATCAGCCATGATCATATTGAATGGTGGTGCTGGCTCGAAGGACCGAATGGCCTACTCCTGCACCTATTTTTCTATGTTTCTATATACCGATGTAAGTTCAGCCATCATACTGTGCTCCAAGGAATAAAGTTCTTGCTTGTTCAATATCTATCTGTAGATCAGACCCCTGAGTTCTGGCAACATACTCATAAATCTTCTCGACACCCTTTCAAGCTTAATGATATCTTTCTTTCTGCAGGATGATAAAAACTGACCACAGTACTCCAAGTGCTGACTCATTAACATCTTGTACCACTCTAATGTTATGTTCCAACTTCAATACCCTATTTGCTGACTAAAGAAGGCCAGTGTGCAAAAACTTGCTTGATCATCCTACCCGTCTCCCACACACATTCAGGGAACTACATAGTGGTACTCCTACTCCTGTCTGCTCTACAACTGACTAGGGCCCTACCCTTTTCTGTGAAGGTGCTGCCTTGGTCTGATTTCCCAAAGTGCAACACATCACACTTACCTGAATTAACTCAATTAGCCATTCCTCAGCCCCCTTGAACTGCTGATCAAGATTCCGCTGTAATCCTTGATAACTATCTTCAATATCTACAATATCACTTATTTTAGTGTGACCTCCTTGCTTTTATATTTTATGCCTTGGTCAGTAGAAGCAAGCGTCCTGAATCCTTCATAAGCACCTTAGCAATTTGTGGACAAGCACTCCATGAGTGCCGTTCACCTCCTGAACACCACCATTTATGGAGCAGTTGCTTTGCCCTCTTCAACAACATTATCTTTTACTTTTCTCGATTACCATATAACCATATAACCATATAACCATTACAGCACGGAAACAGGCCATCTCGGCCCTTCAAGTCCGTGCCGAACATTTTTATTATTTTTTATTTTTTATTAAAAAAAATAATAATAATACTTCCCCCTAGTCCCATCTACCTGCACTCATACCATAACCCTCTATTCCTTTCCCGTCCATATACCCATCCAATCTATTTTTAAAGGATAAAATCGAACCACTTCCACTGGAAGCTCATTCCACACAGCTACCACTCTCTGAGTAAAGAAGTTCCCCCTAATGTTACCCATAAACTTCTGTCCCTTAATTCTCAAGTCATGTCCCCTTGTTTGAATCTTCCCTACTCTCAATGGAAAAAGCTTATCCACGTCAACTCTGCCTAACCCGCTCATAATTTTAAAGACCTCTATCAAGTCCCCTCTTAACCATTTGCGCTCCAAAGAATAAAGACCTAACTTGTTCAACCTTTCTCTGTAACTTAGTTGCTGAAACCCAGGCAACATTCTAGTAAATCTCCTCTGTACTCTCTCTATTTTGTTGACATCCTTCATATAATTAGGCGACCAAAATTGTACTCCATACTCCAGAATTGGCCTCACCAATGCCTTGTACAATTTTAACATTACTTCCCAACTTCTATATTCAATGCTCTGATTTATAAAGGCCAGCACACCAAAAGCTTTCTTTACCACCCTATCTACATGAGGTTCCACCTTCAGGGAACTATGCACAGTTATTCCTAGATCCCTCTGTTCAACTGCATTCCTCAATTCTCTACCATTTACCATGTACGTCCTATTTTGATTTGTCCTGCCGAGATGTAGTACCTCACATTTATCAGCATTAAACTTCATCTGCCATCTTTCAGCCCACTCTTCCAAATGGCCTAAATCTCTCTGTAGACTTTGAAAATCTACTTCATTATCCACCACACCACCTATCTTAGTATCATCTGCATATTTACTAATCCAATTTTCCACACCATCATCCAGATCATTGATGTACATGACAAACAACAGTGGACCCAACACAGACCCCTGAGGCACCCCACTAGTCACCGGCCTCCAACCTGACAAACAGCCATTCACCATTACTCTTTGGCATCTCCCATTCAGCCACTGTTGAATCCATCTTGCTACTCCACCATTAATACCCAACAATTTAATCTTCTTAACCAACCTTCCATGAGGAACCTTGTCCAAGGCCTTACTGAAGTCCATATAGACAACATCCACTGCTTTACCCTCATCAATTTCCCTTGTAACCTCTTCGATTGAATTATGTTTTCCACTTTTGTTCCCATCTGACTACTCCATTGTTTATCTCCTGCATATTCTAATGACTTCCAAGCTAAACATCTCTACCACATGTTTCTACTGGATTAAACATGAAATTATTCTCTTGCAGGTTCAAAAATTCCATTGTTACCATGGGATATGTTGATGATGAAAAGATGGCCCACTGCATTTCACCATTACTCTATGAAAACGGAAGGATACCTTTTGAATTGTCAACAGACAATGGAACGAAGTACCTTCACCAGGGGACATGGGTAGCAGGTCAGGTGAAATCCTTGCACTGAACCTTTATCTACATGTGACCTTCTTCATTGGTAACATATTGGAAAACTAGTACAATAAGTGAATTGTAGAAGGCTGACAGAAGAGAGGCAATATTTTTCATTTTCGTGCCTATCTTCGATGTTCCAACATTTTCACAAGTTCACAAGGTATAGGATTAGAATTAGGCCATCAGCCCATCGACCATACTCCATCATTCAATCATGGCTGATCTCTGCCTCCTAATCCCATTTTCCTGCCTTCCCTTGACATCCATTCTAATCAAAAATTCTAATCAAGAATTTGTATATCTTCTCAGAAACGTCACCCATTCCTTCTCTCCAGAGATGCTGCCTGTCCCGCTGAGTTACTCCAGTTTTTTGTGTCTATCTTTGGTTTAAACCAGCATCTGCAGTTCCTTCTTACCAAGAGCGGAACTCGCTATCAAAACATGGAGGGGACGGGGGACACAATTTTTTGGCGGCCGCGCACGCATGCGCACACACACGCGCGCGAGGCTTCGGAGGCACAATCCAGCGCTAAATGCAGCTCAACTCTGCCTGTCTCACCGGGTTAACCTACAGCCCTGACTGGACTGACGGGATACCAGCGCGGCTTCTCCGCGCTGGCCATATTTCCCGCAAGCCCAGGCAGGTTCACCTGGTGGGACAGGCAGAGTTGAGCTGGGTTTAGCGCTGTTTCTCTGCGCTGGCTGTGGGCCTGGGGGCACAGCTCGGGGGGGGGGGGCTCTCGGGACAGCGCCGGAGAGCCGGCCGGGATCGATCCTGCCTGCGGATGAGGCGCAGGTCGGTGCCACGTCTCCCTCCTCCAATCACCGCGCTCTATTCTCAGTCCCACTCCTCCCTCCTCCAATCATCGCGCCCTCGTTCAGCAATCCCACCTCCACTGTCTCGCGGAAAGCGGAGATTTTAGAATACGGATCACAAAAACATGGGGGGGGGATGTCCCCCACCTCTCAAAACATGGGGGGACGTGTCCCCTCTGCCCCCCCCCCCCGGATTTTCCGCCCCTGTTTCTTACTCCTTAAAAACATCCACAGACCTGGCTTCCACAGCCCTCTGAGGCAATCAGTTCCACAGATTAACTACCCATAGATTTTCCACATATTTTGTGTCTACCATCATCAGCTGTTCCTTCCTACACAATATCTTTCATTTCTTGTGTATTGGTGAAGTCAATAAAGGTGAAGTTGGTAATGAAGCACAGAGGCCATGGGAGGCTGCAAACGAAACCTTATGCCTCAAGTGCCAAGCCTTAGATCATAACCATTCACCTGACATTCAGGGTATCCTTCATTTCTTTTGACTGACTTTTGGAAGAAAGCAGAGAAGATACTATCAGTTTAGTTTAACTAAATGGAAACAGGTTTTTCGGCCCACCGAGCCCACGCTGACCATCAATCACCCTTTCATATGAGTGCTATGTTATCCCACTTTCTCATCCACTTCCTGTGCACTTTGGGGTTTCCTGGAGGAAACCCACAATGTTACAGGGAGAACATGCAAATTCCACACAGACAGCACCCGAGGTCAGGATCAAACCCGGGTCTCTGCCAATGTGAGGCAGCAGCTCCACCAGCTGCGCCACTGTGCCGCTCTTAGCAGCTTAGCTGAGGAAGGGAAGGACTCCTGGAGTTATACAACCATAGGGTTACACCATGGAAACAGGTACGTCAGCCTGGAGAATCCATGATGACCATCGTATTAATTTACACAAATCCTGCAGTAATCCCATTTATATTCTCCCCACATTTCCATCAACGCTGCCAGATTCTACCAGTTCCTTGCACTTCAGGAGCAATTTACAGTGACCAATTAACTAATTAACCCACACATCTTAGGGATTTTGGAGAGTGAAAGGGAGGCATGAGCAAACTTCACGGTGACAACACTCAGGAGTAAACCTAGTCTATAGACTCTGTAGGAAGGAACTGCAGATGCTTATTTACACTGAAGATAGTCACAAAATGCTTGAGTAACTCAGTGGAACAGGCAGCATCTCCGGAGAGAAGCAGTGGGTGGAGTTTTGGGTCGAGACCGTTCTTCAGACCTTCTGAAGTGCAAAGTGCTCAACATGATGACCGTAGCCAAGGCCATGGCCCATTTTACTTCGGAGTCATGTGAGTGACTACGTGAAGAAGACCCGTCGGGGCGCATGCGCGTTATTACGTCGGTCGCATTGGCGCACGGACCAGCGGGAGGACGGAGCTCCTCCTGTGGTAAGTACTTTTAGAGTATTTTAAAGAGTTTTAAAGCTCCAGCTAAGTGTGAAACTTAGCTGGAGTAAAAAGTTCCTTTACTGTGGTGCTGTGCTCTGTGTTTTTGTTACAGGCAGCACCATGGTGAAGACGAGCAGGGGGAGGACAGAGCTCCTCCTGTGGTAAGTACTTTTACAGTACTTTTATAGTTTAAAGCTCCAGCTAAGTGGGAAACTTAGCTGGAGTGAAAAGTTCCTTTATTGTGGTGCTCTGTGTTTTTTATTACAGGCAGCACCATGGTGAAGACGAGCAGGGGGAGGGCAGCCGCAGGTAAAGCATAGGAGAGCCGCAGGAATGTGGTCTGTCAGCGGCTGCCTCGTACCCCTGCACAGTCGCCGACCTAAAACGGGGCGACTTCAGACTGAGTGCTAAAAAGCACCAAAGCCAACGCCAGTCGGGTGTAAGGCACGGGGAAGTCTGGGAGGCCCTTGGACTCAACTGAGTCGGGCCACAACGAACCTGTACGGGGCTGGAGACGTTTTTAAACGGTTCTCCCAAATGGAGCACCTCATCCAGAGGTTGCTCCAGAAACGCACACTCCGGGGAGGAGTCGTGTTGGCGGTAGGCTGCAGAAAGGCCACGCCGGCAGCACCTGGTAGAGGGCTGCTTAAAGCACCCTCATGCATGAGGTGAGTGCAGAGGGTCAGCTAAGGTCTGACCCCGACTCTGACGGAGATTTGGAAATTAGCGAAGAACGGCCGTTGTCAGAGGTCCATTCTCTGGCAGCACGATTCGCTGTCCCGTCAGAGTATGGAATCACCAAGAGACGGGGTAACTGCGAGTTGCTGAAGGTGCCAGCAGTGAACCGGGTGATATGGAGCCAGATGGACGTGGGCGTGCAGTGCCCAGGAGATGAAGCTGCAGAGAATCCTGAAATTACTTGGCTCAGGAATCACGGCGTTCGCGAGAATGGTGGATGGAGGGCATGTGTCGGAGATGCAGCAAGAGGTACTAGGGTTGCTTTGTAGCACCCATTTTTGAGATGAATTGTCTCAGGGAAAGTGCCATGCGGCCCACCATTAATTCCAAGATTGCAGTATTTTTCCAGCCTAGCAACATACAGCCGGCCAACCTACTCTTCGGAGAGGACCTCGCCAAGAGTGTCAAGGACATGGATGACGAGGCAAAGACGGTGGGCTTGATCAAGCCACCGGCAATCGGCAAGTTTCCAAAAAAGAAAGTACCCCGACAAACGAAGCGGGAACATGGTCAAACATTGGCTTTCCCGCCAAGGAGCCGGGGACAACGTCATCCACCAGGTACCAAGGAGGTAGGTGGGCCTGGTTCTCAGGTGCACATATCAAATGTGACACAACTTAAATCTGGGGTACATTACATCTGGTTCTGGGATGAATGGAAGCAAATTACCTTAGCTCTGTTTATACAGAGTGTTATTCAAAGGTTTCGAATGGATTTCAATCCAAATTGTGATTTGCACATTCAGCATGTTCTTGGGAGAACTATTCAGTTTTCATTAACAGAACAGATGGATGTTTAGACTGCGCTTGGAAGCTAAGGTGATAAAGGTGTAATTGTAAAGTTGGTTCACCAACCCCATCAATTTGTGTCTAATATTTTCCCAGGCCAAAAAAGGATGGGGGATATAGTATAGACATTGTAAGATTGAATTGTCACTGCCAAGCAACTGGGTCAAGAGGATGCTATATGGCGACTATAGAGTTTAAAGATGCGCATTACTCAATGTCTGCTTATTTGCAGGATAAGGATATTTGAAATTCACCTGGATGGATCAACTATGGCAACAAAATTGTTAAAACCTATAATAGACATGCTGAGAGACCAGGGTCAGGTGCTCATGGCTTATCTCGATGATATCTTGAATACAGGGGTATCCAAGAGAACAGCTGAAGTAACCGGTGGTAGTTGTTAAATCCAATTTTCAAAGATTGGGCATTAATTCATCCAGAGGAATCCAAATTAACACCTGACTATTTGGGTCACAATTGATTCAATTAAGTGACTCTGCCCAGGGAAAAAAGGGTAGAGTTAATTGACAGGTGTATCAAGCTAATTGAGGCATTAAAGATACATTCGGGTCATTATAATAGACCTATGCAGTTATCAGTAAAGGCTATTTCTGATTTGCAATGGTGGATTCACCATGTGTCCAGAAGTTATAGCAAGGTAATGCTTGACCAGCCTTCCATGATTTTGCAGATGAATGTCAGTGCACTCGGGTGGGGTGTCACGGATACGAGTTTCAGCTGTGGAGGCAGATGGACTGAGCAAGAGGCATTGCTTCTGCAGACATGGGCAATTAACTATTAAGAGGCTTATTGCTCTAACAAATGTGATCTGCATGTTCAGTTTCAGATTGACAATAATACGCAAGTGGCATATATATTAATCACATCGGTGGAATCAAGTCGGTATTTTGTGACAGATTGGCTAATCACATTTGGGCTGGTACATTGAAAAAGATATTTCAGCTATTTATCTACCAGGTAGATTCCACATAGTAGCAGACGTCAAGACACGAAAGTTCCATGACAACATAGATTGGATGTAGAACCAGGAGGTGTTCAATAATATAGTACTTATATATGAATGCTAGATATCGATTTGTTTTGCATCAAGGTTCAACCATCAGCAGCCTAAATAGGTTTCATGGGAACCAGATTAGGTGGCAGTTGCAATTGATACTTTGACGTTACATTGGGGTGGTATGTTTTATATATTTTCCTACCATTTTGCCTAATAGGTCAGAGTCTGCAAGAAATCAAGCAGGATGCCACTTTGGGGGTGCTTGTAATACCTAATTGGCCGAATCAAGCATGGTTCCCTTTGATGTTACAGTTAGGGATCCAACCTCTTTTTGGTGGTTCCCAAGCGTAGGAATTGACTGGAGCATCCGCTAACACGGGAAAGTCATCTGTTATGTGATAGTATTGACTTGTTAATTTGCAGATTTTAAGAAGGCCATACCTGGAGCAAGGATTGGCTGGGTGAACGGTGGACATGCTCACTGTAGCCTGGAGAAAGAGTACTCAAAAGGGGTATATTACTTATGTAAAAAAATGGGAGCAATTTTGTGTACAAAATAATATTGATTATAGTACTGCAGGTATTGTGGATATTTTAGAGTTCCTGTTGACACTCTACGATGATAAGGGGCTCAGTTATAGCACCATTAATACGACTTTAAGTGCTTTGTCCTCGTATGGTTTTGATGGGGTCAGGAAAGATCCTATTGAGTTTCATCATATCATAGCTGGATTGATGAAAGGAATTTCAACTCTAAACCTCCTAAACCCAGGTATATGATGATCTGGGATGTAAGTGTGGTCCTCAGGATGCTTCGACAGTAGGTTCCTGTCATGTCTCTGAATTTGCCAAACTAATCATGAAAGTGGTTATGCTCATGGCATTGGTTCAGCATAGCAAGTGCAGAGTTTGCAAAAGCTTCTGCTAGACAGGATGGAAGTTTGCTGAAGAGAATGTTATGTTATATATTTGCGTCCTACTCAAACAGAGCAGGCCAGGTGTCATAGGTTTGTTAAAATTGTGTTTCAGCATAATCTACTAATCCATGTTTATGTGTAATGGCACATTTATTTTCATTATATTGAAGCTATAAAGACCTTAAGAAATGTGGAAACAGCATTGTTTATTAGTTACATGTAGCCACACAGGAGAATGTCAGTGCAGACTATCTCAAGGTGGTTTAAAGCAAATGTTGATTCAGGCAGGTATTAACACTGAAGTGTATATATCCTTTTCCGCTAGTGCAGCAGCAACGTCGTCGGCTAGGGCGATGGATGTTCACATCGGCCATATTCTTACAGGTGCCGGGTGGTCAAATGAATTGTTTTTTAAAAATTTAAAATTTCGGCTGATTGCCGATCGGCGAGAGGCTGTTTGCAAATTCAGGTTTAAGTCCTGTTTATAGCAATGTTACAAAATTTTGAGATTTAAAAAATAAAGTCTGCAATTTATCCCATCAGATAAAGCATAAAAAGAAGTTTAATTTGACACTTAATTCACTTTCATATCTTCAGTATTAAAAACGTTATGGCCATTATCATACTCAGAAATTAGCATCTAGTTCCCTATTGCTTTTCCATTGACTTAACACAAAAGCTGTGATCGAGGACAGTTAAAAGCCCATAACTTTCTTAAAAATTATGATAACTGAAAGAAATTTTCAGTTATTTTAGATTGAAGCATTCTGAAACAAATATGAAACAATCTTACTTTGAAGACATGAAAGTAAAGCATATAATTAGTTAGTTACCTAATTGTAGCTAATTACAAAATTCAATTACTAGATCTAAACATCTATCAATTTCTTAAGAATAGATTAACATTTTTAAATAGCCTAAGTGTCCAAATAACATTCACACAATAATTCACAATATAACATAATTTTTAAATCTAATTTTCATGGATTTACAGGCCAAATGGAAGGAATTGAATGTTTAATACCTGTAAATTAATGGGGATTTAAATCATCTTGCGAGTGAGGATTTCTGGAACGCGATCATTTGGAATGTTGATTTGCGGTGAATTTAACCCCGTATTGGCATGAAAAATACTGCCGTTAATTCGGGGAATAAAATCACCGTGTCGCATGAAAAAATGTGAATTAAAGGCTTCTTAAGAAGCACTTTTATACATTTAAAGAAACCACTTTCGTTTACCTGTCCCGTGTGTGAAATCCGTCCCCGTTATCGGCGTTGACGCTTCAGGAGCTGATTTTAAAATTACTCTAGCGCTGACATTGACGATTTAATAAAAATAACAAATTCACAAATCGCCACTAGGAACGATTTGTCAGCCAAGGCTTGTACTCCAACAAAATATTAACCAGGACAAGGGAGGAGAAACCCGCGTTTTAACCCCGCCCCCCCTTAAAGGCGCCAAAATCGTGCACACGGCCAGTGGCAGAATTACAGCGCGACTGAAGGTAAGTTTTGTAACATACCTACTGTTTAGTTTCCCCTGGGATAGAGGGGTTACTGGTTGTTTTGATTATTCAAATCAATTGTTACTGCATGATATTCACATTTCATGTTTAACGCATTATTGATTGTTTCTCATCGAAAGTCAATCAATGCAGTGAGAAGTCGGGATTTGGATCTGCGGCATAAAATCACAGAGCTTTGAACCCTTCACGTAGTCACAAACGTGACTCCGAAGTAAAATAGTAAGATTAAACGAGAACTTACCAAGTTTGAAGTTTGATCTTTATTTTATGAGGAGTTACGTTGGTGATTACGTGCTCGCCACGCCCAACCCTCTCTCATTAAAAAAAGGTCATATGGTAGTTCTCATGTTGCTCATCTTAATATGTCACTTCAAATATTGTGTTATCTGTGATTTCATACCGCTGCTTTGAAGATTGACGCGCATGCGCCCTGACGGGTCTTCTTCATGTAATCACCAACGTAACTCCTCATAAAATAAAGATCAAACTTCAAACTTGGTAAGTTCTCGTTTAATCTTACTATTCCCTTTCCCTAACATACCTTTTCCTTAGATTTGCTTTTGTTGGAAGGATTATGGAATGTACAATTTCTATGGATTAAAGACAGGTGTAGGAAGTTTCCATTTACTGTCTTTGGGGTAATTTGCTGATGAAGTTGTAATAACAAGTTTGAAATTAACTGGCTAATATGGATCTCAATTTCCAGCATCAATATGAAGGGTGTAGAAAATTCTCCTGAGCACAAGTATAGATTGTAAGCTTCAAAAAAAGAATTATCATTGAAGGAACAGCAGATTTATTATTATTATTATTATTATTATTATTAATAACAAATAAACTTGCATATAAATTTATTATATATTTATAAATCGATTATTAGAAGGTCAAAATGTACTCATTATAAACTATATGAGCTTTGCCCTCCAAGCTGATACACTTCAAGATTAGATTAATGTGCTGTAATTGTTCCCAGATAGCCACCATTCTAAATATAGCACTGGCATATTCAGTACTGTACATAGCCTTACAAGAAGACTTTTTCAGATGGGAGACGTAATGTAATGATGGAACCAATTTCCAGCAAACGACCACAATTATTATTCCAAATTACCATCAGTTTAGACATCTTTCTTGTAACAATGTTTGAGAATTAAGATATTACATGTCTTGTAGCATGCTCATAAGGAGATAAGTACACAGGGTGTAATTCAGCCAATTAATTGGAAATTTACGGACGCTTTAATATCAATATTTCTACTTGGGTAGGTTAGAACTTTTTTTGTGACCTGGGAATCAATTCCCATTCAACAAATGTTGATAATAAATGCATTTTTACCTTTAAATGAAATGGTCTTTACTCAAATATGCAGTGGTCCTCTTTAAACTGACATTTGTCATTATGCTACTGATGCCAGTCATAACACGGAACATTTGTGAAGTTGTTATTACAAGTTCTTCCATTAGAGATGCCTTCAGTTTGTCATTGCAGCTTTTATTAGCAATTAAATTAATTCTACATAGAGATATAATTCCAGTATCAGAAGAGCACTGAGCTGATGTCCGTGTGTAATTTTGATTCATCAAGACTGGCATCAGTCTTTGGTACAAAGATAATTCTGAATGATGTCAACCCATGAAGGGCAGATAGAGCGCAGGTACAGAACCAAAGATTGGGATCTGGCATGCAACCTAACCAGTTTTTCTTCCCACTGAACACAGGCAATATATTAACTTAATGGAAGGGCTCATGGTATCCGAGTTCAGAGAAGCATCATAGGGAGGCTTGGCTGGGAAACCACTTGCACTGATAATCCTTCCATGTAATTTAGTAGGTAGAAGTTTAGGTAACACTATTTCTTGCAGTTGTGGATCAGGGCACAATCCAACACAGAATTGGGCCGACACAATCAATATGCTGCCTGATGCATTGCCTATTTTATGCGCTAATTCCAAGAAATTGGTCCCATTTGCTTGTTGTTCTTTTTCTCACAATACCTGTGAATGATGGTTAATACACGAGTTCCAAGGATAATGCCCAATTCAAAACTCACAATGTTGGTCTAGGCACTGCCAAGCACTAATCAAGAAATCATTTCTCATTGGATAGGCATCTTGAACATTACTGGCTTTACCATGCACTAAATGTTATTCCTTTATCATCTATGCTCTGTGAATAGCTCGATTGCAAACATGTATTGTCTTTCCGCTGACTGATCAGCACGCATCAAAAGCTTTTCACTGGAACTCGGTACACATGAGAATAAACTCATTGTTTATGAGTTTAAACAATAAAACATACTTCACCTTGCACTACACTATGTTCAGTAAATAAAAATTAAACAAAACGAGGATTTTAATAATGACTTTCAGCTCTAACATTACAAATTGGACATTTTGTGTGCAACTTGCCTCTTTAAGATTCACCTGCAGTATGAGACCAGTGTGCTACTTTGCAGCATAGGTCACATTTTTAAGGCATCTGGACAGCTGCTTGGCAAACTTCTGGGATCAGGTTTGGCTACTGAAATGCTATGTAAAGCCCACTGATGCTGCTGAATGCCACAGTGAGTGACATTTGCTGAATGCCACAGTGAGTGACAATTGCTGAATTTAATAGCTGACGATTACATGTGATGAATAACTCAGTAAACATACCCATGGGCACTATTTATTATTGGCCTAATCAGTAGAGTGTTGAATTGCCATATAGGACAGTTTGGGACTCTTTGAAGTCCCAAACTGTCCAATGAAGACCCCTTTGGCAGATGACTTTCAGAAACACTGGTTTAGCTCGGATGGTCTCAGTAATGAGAGAAATATCTAAATTAATGGAAACTACCGTGATTTATCTTTCTCCACACGGTTGGAGACCGCACTTGCAGCCCACACCTCTTTAATTCGGTCTCGCTGTCAGAATGTCAGCGCTCTGCTGCTGAACTCTGTTATGAGTTCAGGAAAATGCAGACAGTTGGATACATTGGGACCTGACCTCCAGCTCCTCACCTTCTGAGTTGGCAAACCATGACATGATCTGTGCCCTAAACTGCTGGCAGCTGACAGATCCTGAGTCAGCCCAATATCTCTAATAATATTTTACTAATTTATGACCCCAGGCAGTACAGAGGTGACCTTGGTGTACAGGTCCAAGTATACTGTTTGATTTGTTAACCAGTTTAGTTTAGCTTCGTTTAGAAATACAGGCCCTTCGGCCCACCGAGTCCACGCCGACCAACAATCCCAGCACATTAACACTATCCTACACACGCTCGGGACAATTTACATTTATACCAAGCCAATTAACCTACAAACCTGCACGTCTTTGGAGTGTGGGAGGAAACTGGTGATCCCGGAGAAACGTACAAACCCTTCACTGACAGCACCCGTAGTCGGGATCAAACCCGGGTCTCTGGCGCTGTAAGGCAGCAACTCTACCGCTGCGCCACCGTCCCGGTACATCGACCTGTGTCAGCAGAGGTAGATTGTCTGGTTAAAAGGACATACAGGATGCTACCGTTCATTAGCCAGGAGATAAAATATAAAAACAGGAAGATTACAACTTAGAATATATAATAGTAAAAATGTGATAATCGAGCATTCATACTCCCAGATAGGAGACCAACTCTTATGGAGTGTGGGTTAAGGGACTCAAAGTGTTGCTGATGCAGACTTGTCTAACATTTATGCTCTCAATATGTATGGTCTCCTTTTCCCCAGAACCACCCAGCATTACCTCCTGCTTGTAAATTATTTTAACTATGTTTCTGTCGATTCTCTCCAATCCTGCAGTGCATCACGGTAAATTTTCGCCCTTGAAGAAAGCTGTGTTACATAATGCAACCAAGTGGCAATACTATGGTACACCTGGTGTCAATGGGACCCTGACACTCATGTGGAACAGATCGATAATCCCAGAACAGTTGTTACGGATTGAACTCTGGGGTTACCAAGAAAACGGTAAATAACTACGGTGTGATGCTGGAGGATTGAGATCATACACATTAGAATGTGAAACAGCTTTGCCAGCAACTTCACAACTGCACCTCCATTGTCATCTGTCACAAGTGCCTGTCCCACTTTCATGACCTAATTCACTACCTTTTTTACTCGGTGACATTTTTCATCATGCTAGAAAAACGCCCTGACCTACTTGATGCCACGAGTACCTACGACTAGCATCACGGCCTGCTACGACCTACCTACGACCTCCTACGACCTTGTGACGACCATGCTGCGAGTATGAGTCGGGGGCAAACTTGGCAGAGGTCGTGAATTAGGTCGTGAAAGTGGGACAGGCCCTTCACAGATACAGTGACCCTGTTTCAATCGTAACCATAGGTGAATAGAACGAATAGAACAATATGGCACATTGTCCGTGCTGAATATGATGGTAGGTTAATGTAATCTCCTCTGCCTGCATGCGATCCTTATTCCTCCATGCCATACAAATGCATGAACCTATCTTAAAGCCTCTTAAATGCCACTGTCATATCTGCCTCCACCACCACCCCTGGCAGTACATTCCAGGTATCCACCGCCATCTGTGTAAAAAACGCACTCCACAGCTTGTCAGATCTCTCCCTATAGTTAATATCTCTAATCCAGGCCGCATTCTGGTAAACCTCTTCTGCACCCTCTCCAAAGCTGCATCAGGACTTCCTGACTCTTAAGCCAAGCATACTATAAGCCTTCTTTACCAGTCTATGTGCATGTGTTGTCACTTTCAGACAGCCATGGACTTGGACTCCAAGATCCCTCTGCACATTAATGCTGTTAAGGATCTTGCCATGAACTGTATACTTTTCCTTACATTTGACTCCTAAATTATAACATCTCATACTAGCTCTGATTAAAATCCAATTGCTGTTTTCTCTGGCCACTTCTGCAGCCGAGTATCCAGCCCTACACAATGACTGCCTTCGTCACTCTCCGCAGCATCACCGATTTTGGTGTTGGATGTAAACCTACCAACCAATCCATCTACATGTATGTCCAAGTAGTTTATGGATCCCAGCACAGATCCCTATGGTACTCCAGTGGTCACTGACCACCAGTTCCACCACAACTCCCAGTCTTCTATGAGTAAGCCTATTCTGAACCAAAACCACCAAGTCATTGTACATCCCACGTATCTTATTCTTCTGCATCGGCTACCATGAGGGACTTAATCAAATGCATTTGCTCCCTTACCCTCTGACATGCAGGTTTCCACCAAGCACTCCCAATTCCTCTCACATCACAGAGATATGCACATTGTTTAAATTGCCCTGCAGTGAAGCTGGGTTTACGGGTGGGGGAGTTGATGAGTTTATGAAGGTAAACAGACTATCAGGAAATAGGTAGGAGAATGAATTGGTAGGAACACTTATGGGCCACGTGCATCATAAGAAGTTTTCTTTTAATCTACACTTTACCTGGAGCTGTAACGTTATATTTTGCACTCTCCTTATTTTCTCTTTTGCACTATGTGACGTACTTATGTATGGTATAATTTGCCTGGATCGTATACAAAATGTTTTTATCGCGGTGCAGGTGACAATAGTAAACCAATACTAAGGTAAAGAAGGTAAATCATGAAATTCCAACTAGTGGGATCTTCTCTCCACTGCCCTTCCTTTTGTGGGACAGCCAACAACCAACTTTTCCAACTATGTAGGTCATTTACCACTATGTACCTTTCCAATGACATCTAAACCTGGCCCAGCCATTAAAATCGTTTCGCCACTGGAAATGGAAAAAATAACTTTCTGGTACGATTTCAGGAATCTAGTAGTGGATCCATATCCTTTGGATTGCCAACTTTAGACAATAGACAATAGGTGCAGGAGTAGGCCATTCGGCCCTTCGAGCCAGCACCGCCATTAAATGTGATCATGGCTGATCATCCCCAATCAGTACCCGTTCCTGCATTCTCCCCATCTCCCCTGACTCCACTATTTTTAAGAACCCTATCTAGCTCTCTCTTGAAAGCATCCAGAGAACCTGTCTCCACCGCCCACTGAGGCAGATAATTTCACAGACTCAGCACACTCTGTGAGAAAAAGTGTTTCCTCGTCTCTGTTCTAAATGACTTACTCCTTATTCTTAAACTGTGGCCCCTGGTTCTTGTCTCCCCCAACATTGGGAACTGGTCTCTATTTAGGCTGGTCTCTATTATATATAAGACCCTTTGGGATTTAAATTCAGTGAAATATACACTATATAATTTCATAATTTAACCAAGCCCTCTGTAGAGGAAATGTGGAGTGATTTAATAAACACAATTTGAAATAGTTCACTCATTGTAAATTTCTTCTCAGGTTTACCTTACTCCGATTCCTGGAAGGGAGTTTGGACATATCTATACTCACTTGGAAAATCTGTTCGGAACAGTGGAATATTCACCTTCACCCCCCAACCTGCTCAAAAGGCCTATTTGAAATGGGAGATTGGAATGTTACGGATCACTGGCCAGGTGGAACCAGAGGGGAAAATGTGAGTACACTAACGTACCTCACCATTGGTGCAGATATGGTGAGAGGTGATCAACAATACATCTCATGGCCATGTGAACAACACCTGACCTATGGCCACCCCCACGTATGAACATGCTACGATAATGCTATTAAATTAAAAAACACAACTCCTTTACAAACATTCATTTGTACACATGGCAGAATTAGTTTCCCCACTCTCTCCTCTTTTGATAATTTTTTATTATTTTTTTTGTATTGTATTCAATTCATTGTCATTATCTCATAAGAGACAACTAAATGGATTTTCCTTACAGTCATGTATCATAAAAATAAATAATAAATCAAAAAAACAAAACAAAAAAAAAAGCACATACACAGAAGTCCAAGACACAACATGACCCCACAGCGGCACCAAAGTTAAGGAAGGTACCATAGTCCAGCCAACCACCCCGCCGATCTTCCCAGATGAAGGCTGACCCTGGGGATAATTCTTTATGGCATAATAATTCTTTCTTATCAATTTTATATGTGTTTGATGCCATTCATTACAATACAGTGGAGATTGATACGATATCGGGTGATTTTTGTGCTTTTTCTGACTTATGGACAAAGTCTGTAAAAAATCTGTTCATTCCCCAGGGTCAGCCTTTACCTGGACATTAAACTGTAAACCTTGTGTTGTGGTCAGGGTTGACTTTCAATTTCTGTGAAGAACCAAACAAAGCATGGAACTGCATTCTAAGGCTCAGCCCTGAACTACAGTAAAATAATTCCCAGTTATTTAAAAAAAATCTCCATTTGTTAAAGACATTTGAAAACTATTCCAACAAATTAACAAATTAAAACATTTTTAAAATAACCTTAAATGAAATGCCATAAAATATTGACAAATAATTAGAAACAAGAACTTGCATTGAAAGACAAAAGAATACAAATTTTGTAGGAAAACTGAAATGAGTACAGAAACTGGTTGGGAACACTTATCAAGTTGGGCACCATCTGTGGAAAGAGTTCAGCTTCACCAGAGTGGTGATCAGTTCATACTGAGCTGGAGCAAAATGCAAACTTTCACTAATTCTCTTCATAGTCATAGAGTCTGAGAATTGTGGAAACAGGCCCTTTGGCCTAACTTGCCCATGCCGACCCACATGCCCCAGCTACACTAGTAGATCATTGGGATACAGCTCCCAGCCCTGGAAGACATCTACAATGCACGCTGCCTCAGAAAAGCCATCAGCATCTGTAAGGACTTTGCACACCCATGCCACCATCTGTTTGAACTTCTTCCATCTGCCAGACGTTATAAGGCCTTTTACTCCCACACCTCCAGACTGAGAAATAGCTTTTTCCCTAGAGCTACAACAGCACTGAATCAGTCTGCCAAGCATCCCCCATAATCACAACTGACTTATCTCAACACAATGACAGCTGCTGTAATTTTTAACCTGTGTACATGGAGCTAATTGTACTTTTACCTTATTTATTTATTTTATAGCATCGATACGGAGGTTGCAATCTTAATCTCGTTGTTCTTGTACAATGACAATAAAGATATTATTATTATAATATTATTATTATTATAAGTCCTTGCAATATCCACATAAATCTTTCCTGCACCCTTTCCAGCTTAATAAAATCTTTCCTATATATGGATGACCAAAACTGAACACAACACTCTAAATGTGGTCTCACCAATGTCATGTACAACTGTAACATGACCTCCCATCTTCTACACTCAATATTCTGACTGATGAATGTGTCGAAAATCTTGTCCACCTTATCTATCAGTGACGCCATTTTCAAGAAGCTATGTATCTGCACTCCTAGATCCCTCTTCTCTACAACACTCCCCAGAGCCCTACCATTCGCTCTGTAGGTCCTGCCCTGGTTAGACTTCCCAAAATACAACACCTCACACTTCCATCAAACATCCCTCAGCCCGCCTACCCAACCGATCAAGATCCGACTGCAATTTTTGACAACCATCTTTACTATCTAAAAATACCACCATTTCCTTTTCATTCAGGAGCCAAGAGGTCGTGGAAAGGTATAATTAGAGCCATTCTTGGGTTTATTGGACTTCTGTAGAAACATTTTCAACAATGTATTAAGAAAACCCCATTTAATGATTTATCTGATAATGCTATCTCTTCTTTATCTATGTTGGATTGTAACAATGGGACCTTTTGAGTAAACCATGTAGTAAAGATTATAGACAGATTATAGAAAGATTATAATCAGCTGTATATCAATTGCAATCTTTGAAACCATCTCCCTCCTGATTGTATTGTTGACTTCATTTCTCTTTTAAATGTCACCATGCTTTAGTTGACAGTACTCCCAGCATTGAATTGTAAAGTCATACAGAACAAAAACAGGCCCTTCGCCCCAACCCGTTCATGCTCTCCAAGATGCACCATCTAAATTAATCCCCTTTGCCCGTTTTTGTCTCAAATTCCTGTAATCCTTTCCTACCATGCACCTGCCCAATTTTTTTAAATGTTGATATTGTATCTGACAATACTTCCTCTGTAACTCATTCCATATATGCACCACCCTCTGTGTGAAAAACCTGCCCCCCTGATTCATTACCCTCTTCCCTTAAATCTACATCCTCAGGTTCTCAAATCCCCCTAAGAAAAACACTGTTCTTTCACCCCATGATTTTACACCTCTATAAGATCACCAATCGATCACTGGTTGGCGCAGGCTCGGTGGGCCGAAGGTCTTAAGGTCATAAGTGATAGGACCAGAATTAGGCCATTTGGCCCATCAAGTCTACTCTGCCATTCAATCATGGCTGATCTATCTCTCCCTCCTAACCCCATTCTCCTGCCATCTCCCCATAACTCTTGACACTTGTTTCCCCTGGGATTATTTCCCTGCTGTATCTCTAAAGTCTACATTTCTAATAAACTTCCCCCCTTTGAGCTATGCCCTCTTGTGTTGGACATTTTGACCCTGAGAAAAAGGTTCAGACTGTCTACCCTATCTATGCCTTTCTTGGTTTTATATACTTCTATCAAGTCTGCCCTCAACCTCCGACATTCCACAGAAACAATCTAAGTCTATCCAAACTCTCCCTGTTGGCGAAACCGTCCAGTCCAGACAGCATTCTGGTAAACCTCTGCACCGTCAACAAACCATCGACATCCTTCCTGTAAAGGGGCGAGCAGAAATGCACGCAACACTCCAAATGTGGCCCAAACAAAGTCCCATAGACTTCCTGACTCTTATAATCAATGCCCCTAGCAATGAAAGCAAGCATACCATACACCTTCTTTACCACCCTATCTACTTGTGCTGCCACCTTCCAAGAGCTATGAACTTGGACTCCAAGATCCCTTTGCACATTAATGCTCTTAAGGGACTTGCCATTAACTGTACTTTCCCCTTATATTCAACCTCCCAAAGTACAACACCTCACACTCGCTCAGGTTAAACTCCACCTGCCATTTCTCCGCCCATTTCTACAGGTTGTCTATATCCCGCTGTATCTTCTGGCAGCATTCCTCACTGTCTGCAGCTCCTCCAATTTTGGTGCCTCAACGATATTACTCACCAACCCATCTACATTTATATCCTAGTAATTTATATATATTCCAGAGCAGCCTACCATGCAGAACCTTCTCAAATGCCTTCTTGAAGGCCATGTTGATAATGTCAACGGCTTTGCTCTCGTTAACCATTTTGGTTACTCCTTCAAAAAACTCAGTCATTCTCATAAGACACTTTGAAAACCATGCTGACTATCCCTAATCAGCCTCTAACTATACAAATGCATACATATTTTATCCCTCAGAATGCCCTCCAGTATACTTGTCTATCAAGGATGTTAGGCTCACTGGCCTATAATTCCCATGCTTTTCCTTGCAGCCTTTCTTAGATAGAGACACAACATTAGCCACCCTCCAGTCTTCTGGCACCTCACTGTGTCTGATAATGATTCATGTATCTCAGCCAGGCCACCTGCAATTTCTTCCCACAGTGTCCTCGGATATATCTGATCAGGCCTGGGAAATGTATGCCTTAGTACTTTCAGCACCTCCTTGACCCATAATAGAGATTGTCTTTGCAACATCATTAACTTTTCAACATCATCAACAGTCTCCAGTTGTCATGTTTCTCTCCATGGTAATAACAGAGGACCTTGTCCTTCTGAGACCACGCTGCTTTCTGAGTGGCCCTATTCTCTCTTTCGTTACCCTCTTTCCCTTATTGAACATAAAATATCTGTGGATATTTAGGGTGGCATGGTGGCGCAGCTATAGAGTTGTTGACTTACAGCGCTTGCAGCACTGGAGTCCCGGGTTCGATCCTGACTACTGGTGCTGTCTGTATGGAGTTTGTACATTCCAGTGATGTGCGGTGAGGTCAATGGCTGGCGAGGCACTGGCTAGTATCAGCCAGATTTACACACATATGAACCCATCTTTTCGTTGGTACCACTCCATTTGAAACAACCGTGTTTTTATCTGTCCCTTCGTTTGAAGTAGGTCCTTAAGCTCAGGCATTGGTCTTCCAGTGTTTATCACTCCCTGTTTTGATTGAAAGTCCAATTTTGAGAAATTTTTAAGGTTAGATATAACGTTTTCCATTTTTGCAGCCACTGGAGATTTTTTGATAGAGCTAGCTAATGTGGAGGGAGAGAGAGCGTCAATTACGTGGACTGAGCCTATGTAATTGACGCTCGCTCTCCCTCCACTGGACTCCACTGCCCTTGTGAGGCAGATGTGATCGCTGCTCCCCTGGTGCTTTTTCATTGCAGTTTTATGACAAGACCAGCGAGCCTAAATATCTTTACATGTGAAATAAGTTAACTGGACAATGGAAGGTGAGGACATGTAATGAAGGGGTTTACAAACATTACATTGGTGACATACAGAGAGATAGTAACAGGCACATGCTTATTGCCCGCGCTCCATCCATTTGTTGAGGGGTTGCGCAATCAGAGGGGAGGCTCAGGTCGTTGCTGCCTCACCTCTCGTCTCTCCCTGTATTTGCAGCGGAGCTCCACAAATTTGGTGATTTGACCATAAAAAATGATTGGAATCATACAGAAATAACATTTATAACACAGATCAGTGGAAAATCTTTATATTTATTTTATTATTATTTTTCTTTACTTTTCGTATCAGCTATTTTCAGTAGAGTATGACAGGTGAGGCTCTGCTTCCCATGACCGCACGTCTCTGGTACATTCTCCTCATGAACGCTTGGTATAAGTGTAAATTGTCCCCAGTGTGTAGGATAATGTTAATGTGCGGGGATCGTTTGTCAGCGTGGACTCAGTGGGCCGAAGGGCCTGTTTCCGTGCTGTATCACTAAACTCAACTTCCCTTAATATAATCTGCCATAGTTATCTTCTACCCCATTTTTATCTCCTTCCCCTCCTTATTTCCTTCTTAAGTATACTCCAAAACTCCTCCAGGGATACATTTGATCCCAGGTGCCTATACTGGCCCCTTGCCTCTTGGCTTGGCTGGTCCACCTATCGACTCAAGATTCCCCCAAATACCCTCTATTCCCTACCAGTGATTAAGAATCTGAATTGGAGGATACGACTACCAGAGTCACGGGCAGCCACGGTGGCACAGCGGTAGAGTTGCTGCCTTACAGCGCTTTCAGCACCGAGACCGGGTTCGATCCCGACTACGGGTGCTGTCTGTAAGGAGTTTGTACATTCTCCCCGTCACCTGCGTGGGTTTTCTCCGAGATATTCGGTTTCCTCCAACACTCCAAAGACGTACAGGTTTGTAGGTTAATTAACTTGGTAAATGTAAAAATTGTCCCTAGTGTGTACAGGATAGTGTTGTCGGCGCGGACCTGGTGGGTCGAGGTGTTCCCGCGCTGTATCTCTAAACTAAACTAAACATTGATACAATGTCTTCTTCCTCTTTGGAATGGGGAAGCTTTCCTGAAAGGATATGGTGAAGGTGAAAGAACGAGGAATGAAACGAGTGTGCAGTGGAGGACTAAATATGAATATAATGATAGCTTCAAAGTTCTTACATCTTCTGTTGCCCTCTGGTGGCTGAGCTTAGGATGACAGCACTTTCTCTTCAATTCACCACAATCTGGTGGCAGGTCATGGGCTCTTGCCTGTCTGCGGCTGCATCCTGCAAATATGTGCAATCTTTTCCTGCGAGAGAAGGAAAAGCGTTGATAACTGCATTGGGATGTGTGTGATTACAACATGCTTGCCACAGTTGAATAGCTTGAAGCAAATTGTGTGCACATGGTAAGTGTGTGCTAAATGATCCAGCTGGTTAATAACATTCATGACTGCTTCCATTAACCTAGCATCAAGATCTCACTTCAGGCATTAATCTCACTGCCCAGTGTTCACTGCTTCTTACTGCCACTGCATTCAGCCTTGGGTGGCACAGGAGCATGATCAGTCTTTCCCATTGGGATCTCAGAGTCTGCAAAAGCAGCATAGGTTGCTGGCTCCTTGATTCATGTTGCTCTTGTTCATGGTCCCAAGTTATCCAATGTCTTCCCTCTGTGATTGGTGTCTAACCTTCCACTCCTCTTTAGGGGCTGAAAGTAGAAGGTAAATTCATGCCATTTGTTCGATTTGACTCATGATGTCTCAATTGTTTAAGACGTGCTGGTGGAGGAAGCATAGTGATTGGCATTCTCTAGCTACTCGTGTGTGAGCAGCCAAATTATTCCCAAGCGGAACTTCCCAAAATGGCATGAGTGCAAAGTACTGTTTCATTTTAGTAAACATAGAAGAAACATAGAAAATAGGTGCAGGAGGAGACCATTCAGCCCTTCGAGCCAGCACCGCCATTCATTGTGATCATGGCTGATCGTCCCCAATCAATAACCCGTGCCTGCCTTCTCCCCATATCTCTTGATTCACTAGCACCTAGAGCTCTATCTAACTCTCTCTTAAATCCATCCAGTGATTTGGCCTCCCTGATGTGGCAGGGAATTCCATAAATTCACAACTCTCTGGGTGAAAAAGTTTTTTCTCACCTCAGTCTTAAATGGCCTCCCTTTATTCTAAGACTGTGGCCCCTGGTCCTGGACTCGCCCAACATTGGGAACATTTTTCCTACATCTAGCTTGTCCAGTCCTTTTATAATTTTATATGTTTCTATAAGATCCCCCTCATCCTTCTAAACTCCAGTGAATACGAGCCTAGTCTTTTAAATCTTTCCTCATATGACAGTCCCGCCATCCCAGGGATCAATCTTGTGAAACTACGCTGCACTGCCTCAATCATAAGGATGTCCTTCCCTCAAATTAGGAGACCAAAACTGTATACAATACTCCAGATGTGGTCTTACCAGATCCCTATACAACTGCAGAAGAACCTCTTTACTCCTATACTGAAATCCTCTTATTATGAAGGCCAACATTCCATTAGCTTTCTTCACTGCCTGCAGTACCTGCACGCCAACTTTCAGTGACCGGTGTACAAGGACACCCAGGTCTCGCTGCACCTCCCCCTTACCTAACCTAACCCCCTTGAGATAATAATCTGCCCCCTTGTTTTTGCCGCCAAAGTGGATAACCTCACATTTATCTATATTATACTGCATCTGCCACGCATCTGCCCACTCAACCTGTCAAGGTCATCACAAAGAACTTCAGATGCTGGTTTGCAAAAAAAAGGCACAAAGTGCTGCAGTAACTCAACGGGTTAGGCAGCATCTCTGAAGAACATGGATCGGTGATGTTTTGGGTCAGGACCCTTCTTCAGACTGATTGTGGTAGGGAGGGGAAAAAAGCTGTAAGAGAGGAGGAGCAGGCCAAAACCTGGCGTAGGTGGATACATGTAAAGGTTTTCAAATCAAAAATCCCCTTCACCTATACTATCAAAATCACTCTTCACCTGTATAATTAAAAATCCCCTTCACCTATATCCAC
Source organism: Malacoraja senta (assembly GCA_038087875.1). NCBI lineage: Eukaryota > Metazoa > Chordata > Chondrichthyes > Rajiformes > Rajidae > Malacoraja > Malacoraja senta. The sequence goes on from CM075980.1 coordinate 34,991,129, forward strand.
CTATCACTTGCCAGGCTTTGGCCTGCTCCACCTTTCTTCCAGCTTTCTTCCCCTCTCTACCACAATCAGTCTGAAGAAGGGTCTCGACCCGAAACGTCATCTGTCCATGTTCTTCAGAGATGCAGCCTGACCCGTTAATTTACTCCAGCACTTTATGTGTTACTGTCACAGTCATACAGCATGGAACCAGTCCTTGAGGCACAACTTGCCCATGTAAACCAATATGCCCCATCTACACTAAACCCACTTACCTGCATTTGGCCTATATTCTTCCAAATGTTTCCTATCCATGTACCTGTCCAATTGTATTTTAACTGTTATAATACCCACCTCAATTACCTCCTCTGACAGCTCATTCCATACACCCACCACCCCTTTGTGTGAAAAGGTTGCCCCTCATGTACCTAGTAAATATTTCCCAACTCACCTTAAACCTATGTCTGCTGGTTTTTGATTTCCCTTATCTGGGTAAAAGACTGTCCATTTGCCCTATGTTTTTCCTCTTGGATCTTATACACCTCTATAAGATCACCTTGCATCCTCCTGCACTCCAAGGATTAAAGTTCTAACCTGCTGAACCTTACACTATAGCTCAGGCCCTCGAGTCGTGGCAACATGCTCATCAATTTTCTCTGCACCCTTTCCAGCCATGTCTCGTTTCACCATTTCTTGTTTCACTTTGGTATAAATTTTTCACACACAAATGAATTACAGGCCACTGTCAGTGGACTTTCTTTTGATTTGCATAGTTTATAGAATAAGGAGATCAGTCTGTCATTGAGGTGCTTTATATTGATTCAGGAACGTGAGAGCGCTCTGGAGTCCAAGCCACGCTCTCGCCTGGCACCTGGGAGAAGACTTTAGGAGAAATTCTGCTGCCTGGGCAAAAGATAAGTGCCTAAAGTGGGTCGAGCTTGAAAAGACCCTTCCTGATTTCCTGTCGGAGATCGCAGACTGTCCCTGTACGATGGCACAATCTAGAGCCGATACAGGGCGATTTCACGTAAGTACAATATTTCATTGAGCAGAGAACTAAATCGATCTATTTTATCTTTCATCTCAGATGGACATTGCAAAAATAATCACTCTCTTTACTCCAAAATTTCCTGGTTCCTCTGCACACCCTGGTATGTACTCAGGGGTATCAATCACCTTTGCTGGTTGTCGTTGCACTGAAGTCCAGCCCTTGTTAGAACCGGAAAGCCTAGATTTCACTGACTCCACATTGCAGGCTGCTCTGAAAGGTTAGATCACATGGGATCCAGGGACAGCATCTAACCGGATACAGAATTGGCTTCATGGAAGGAAGGTGGTGGTCAGGTGCTATTGTGACTGGAGGCCAGTGGCGAATGGTGGCCTGAGATATCAGTTCTTGGCCCATTGCTATTTGTGGTTTATATCAAAGATTTGGCTGAGAATGTATGGTATAATTAGTTAGTTTGCAAATGACACTAAATTAGGTGGTATTATAGACAGTGCAGATGATTATCAAAAATGACAGCCTCGTGATCAGCTGGGCAAGTGGGCTGAGGAATGATAATGGAGTTTTATGCAGATAAGTTCATGGTATTGCATTTCGGAAAGTCTAATCACTGCAAGATCTACACAGTGAATGGTAGGGCCCTGGGGAATTTTGAAAAGCAGAGAGATCTAGGAGTTCATATAACATAGAACAGTATAATGTAGAAAGGAATTGCAGGTGCTGGTTTAAACCGAAGATAGACATAGAAAGCTGGAGTAACTCAGCAGGACAGGCAGTATCTCTGGAGAGAAGGAATGGGTGACGTTTCGTGTTGAGAAATGGGAAATGGAATTTAATCCGGGCAAGTCACGGTGGCGCAGCAGGAGAGTTGCTGCCTTACAGCGAATGCAGCGCCAGAGACCCGGGATCGATCCCGATTATGGGTGCTGTCTGTACGAAGTTTATACGCTCTCCCTGTGACCTGCGTGGGATTTCTTAGAGATAGAAACATAGACATAGAAACATAGAAACATAGAAAATAGGTGCAGGTGGAGGCCATTCGGCCCTTCGAGCCAGCACCGCCATTCATTGTGATCATGGCTGATCGTCCCCAATCAATAACCCGTGCCTGCCTTCTCCCCATATCCCTTGATTCCACTAGCCCCTAGAGCTCTATTTAACTCTCTCTTAAATCCATCCAGTGATTTGGCCTCCACTGCCCTCTGTGGTAAGGAATTCCACAAATTCACAACTCTCTGGGTGAAAAAGTTTTTTCTCACCTCAGTCTTCAATGGCCTCACCTTTATTCTAAGACTGTGGCCCCTGGTTCTGGACTCGCCCAACATTGGGAACATTTTTCCAGCATCTAGCTTGTCCAGTCCTTTTACAATTTTATATGTTTCTATACGATCCTCCCTCATCCTTCTAAACTCCAGTGAATACAAGCCTAGTCTTTTCAATCTTTCCTCATATGACAGTCCCGCCATCCCAGGGATCAATCTCGTGAACCTACGTTGCACTGCCTCAATCACAAGGATGTCCTTCGTCAAATTAGGAGACGAAAACTGTGCACAATACTCCAGATGTGGTCTTACCAGAGCCCTATACAACTGCAGAAGAACCTCTTTACTCCTATACTGAAATCCTCTTGTTATGAAGGCATACATTCCATTAGCTTTCTTCACTGCCTGCTGTACCTGCACGCCAACTTTCAGTGACTGGTGTACAAGGACACCCCGGTCTCGCTGCACCTCCCCCTTACCTAACCTAACCCCATTGAGATAATAATCTGCCCCCTTGTTTTTGCCGCCAAAGTGGATAACCTCACATTTATCTATATTATACTGCATCTGCCACGCATCTGCCCACTCACTCAACCTGTCCAGGTCACCCTGCAACCTCCTAACATCCTCTTCACAGTTCACACTGCCACCCATATAACCATATAACCATATAACAATTACAGCACGGAAACAGGCCATCTCGACCCTTCTAGTCCGTGCCGAACACGTATTCTCCCCTAGTCCCATATACCTGCGTTCAGACCATAACCCTCCATTCCTTTCCCGTCCATATAACTATCCAATTTATTTTTAAATGATAAAAACGAACCTGCCTCCACCACCTTCACTGGAAGCTCATTCCATACAGCCACCACTCTCTGAGCAAAGAAGTTTCCCCTCATGTTACCCCTAAACTTCTGTCCCTTAATTCTCAAGTCATGTCCCCTTGTTTGAATCTTCCCTACTCTCAGTGGGAAAAGCTTATCCACGTCAACTCTGTCTATCCCTCTCATCATTTTAAAGACCTCTATCAAGTCCCCCCTTAACCTTCTGCGCTCCAAAGAATAAAGCCCTAACTTGTTCAACCTTTCTCTGTAACTTAGTTGCTGAAACCCAGGCAACATTCTAGCAAATCTCCTCTGTACTCTCTCTATTTTGTTGACATCCTTCCTATAATTAGGCAACCAAACTTGCTAGTGTTGCTCCTAATTCTCTCTTCCAAATCATTAATATATATGGTAATCAGTTGCGGCCCCAACACCGAGCCTTGTGGCACTCCACTCGCCACTGCCTGCCATTCTGAAAAGGACCCGTTCACTCCTACTCTTTGCTACCTGTCTGCCAACCAATTTTCTATCCACGTCAACACCCTACCCCCAATCATTGGTTTCCTCCCACACTCCAAAAATGCACAGGTTTGTAGGTTAATTTGCTTGATAAATGTAAAAATTGTCCCTAGTGGGATAGTGTTAATGTGCGGGGATCGGTGTAGACCCGGTGGGCTGATGGGCCCGTTTCGACGCTGTATCTCTAAACTAAACTAAAGTGTGAGGTGTTACATTTTGGGAGGTTGAATGTATGTGGAGAGTATACAGTTAATGACAAGACCCTGAACGGCATTGATGTACAGAAGTTTGCAGAAGTCCAAGTTCATAACTCACTGAAGGAGACTGCACAAGTAGATAGAGTGGTAAACAATGCATATGCTATGCTTGCCTTCAATGCTAGGGGCATCGAGTGTAAGAGTCAGGAAATCAGGATGCAGCTCTGTAAGACATTGGTTAGGCCGCATTTGGAGTATTGCATGCAGTTCTGGTCTTCCCATATTGTAAGGATGTGGAGACTTGGGAGTGGGTGCAGAGGTTTATCAGAATGCTGCCTGCATTAGAGGGATTCTGCAACAAGTTTGGATAGACTTGGACTGTTTTCTCTGGAATGTCAGAGGTTGAGGGGAGACTTGATAGAAATATATTAAATTATCAGAAGCATAGTTAGGATAGACAGTCAGACCTTTTTCCGGCGGTGGAGTTGGAGGCAGATACAATAGTGGCTTTTAAGATGCCTATAGATGCACATGGTAGTGCAAGGAATAGAGGGACGGATCATGTACAGGCATACCTGATCATTTTATCATGTTCAGTGCAAACATTGTGGGTGGAAGGGCCTATTCCTGTGCTGCACTGTTCTATAGAGAGACACAAAAGCTGGAGTAACTCAGCGGGGCAGGCAGCATCTCTGGAGAGAAGGAATGGGTGACGTTTCAGGTCGAGACCCTTCTTCAGAAGAAACTTTTGCCTAGCTCCCATTATTCACTCTGTAGGAACCCATCCCTTGTCCTACTTCTGTCAATGTTACCGACATGCTCAATGACTTCTGGCTGCTCATACTCCCCTTTGAGAATGTTCTGCAGCCACTCTGAGATGTCCTAGACCCTGGCACCAGGGAGGCAACACACCATCCTGGAGTCCCCCTAACTATTGAGTCCACTATCACTATTGCTCTGCTGACTTCACCCAACCCCTCTGTGCCTCAGACCTAGGCCTGGAACCACAGAGCTTCTCTCCCCTGTATAGTCATCCCCTCAACAGTATCCAAGTGGTTTACCTGTGTTGCAGGGCTATGGACTCTGGGGAATCCTGAACTCTTTGTCTACTCCCTTTCCTGCTAGTCACCCATCTATTCACTACCTGCACCTTAAGTGTGACCACCTCTTTATAACTCCCATCTCTGACTTGCTCAGCCTCTTGGACGAACTTGAAGTGATCCAGCCTCAGGTTCAGTTCCCTAACACGGTCTTTAAGGAGCTGACCCAGCTACCCCCTCCTGGAGATATAGCCCTCAGACACTGGCCGTCTTCCTGAATCTTCCTGAATTCCCACATCCCACAGGCTAAGCACTCCACTGCACTAGCCCCCATCTCTACTACATAAGACCAAGTTGCACTCCGAAACAAACAACAAGTGCTAAAGAGTTACAGAGCAAACCTTATCCAGCAGTCACCCTCGTCAAAGCCTCTTCTCGCCAAAGCCTACTGAGCCCAAGCCTCAATGTTCCATTCTTGCTCTGACCACTCCACTTCATAACCAGTTATTAACCTACCTTTGGCAGCTGGAAACAACACAATTAGCCAAACTGTGACACTTGCCTACAAATCCCGCCAGATCAGACTAACCAACCAAAGGCGGCCTCTTAAATTCTTCCCGCTCTCGGTGTAAATCCCAACTGATGGGATCCTGTGCAGGATGAGGCAGGTGTGAGCCTGGAAGCTGGTATGCATGGTGATGAAAGAAGGTTCAGTGGACAGAATAGACAGGAGAAGGGAAGGGAGTGATGAAGGACTGGTGGTGAGAATTCCATTCCTTTCAATGCGAGAGACCTGATGACGGATGAGCTTAGGGCATGGATAGATACGTAAAATGCAGTTCCTTCAGGAGAGATACAAGTGAGGTTAAAAGAGGAACGGGTGAGAGAGTCATAGAGTGATACAGTGTTGAAACAGGCCCTTCGGCACAACTTGCTCACACTGGCCAAAATGTCCCAGCTACACTGGTCCCACCTGCCTGTGTTTGGTCCATATCCCTCCAAACCTGTCCTAACCATGTACCTGTCTAACTTTCTAAAATGTTGGGATAGTCCCAGCCTCAACTACCTCCTGTGGCAGCTTGTTCCATACACCCACCACCCTTTGTGTGAAAATGTTACCTCCGATTCCTATTAAATCTTTTCCCCACCTTAAACCTATGTACTTTGGTCCTCGATTTACCTACTCTGGGCAAGAGACTCTGTGCATCTACCGGATCTATTCCTCTCATGATTTTTTACACCTCTATAAGATCAACCCCCTCATCCTCCTGGGCTCCAAGGAATAGAGACCCAGCCTACTCAAATTCTCTCTATAGTTCAGACCCTCTAGTTCTGGTAACATCCTCGTAAATCTTTTCTGTACCGTTTCCAGCTTGACTACATCTTTCCTATAATGTGGTGCCCAGAACTGAACACAATACTCTAAATGCGGTCTTATACAACTGCAACATGACCTCCCAATTTATATATTCCATACTCTGACCGGTGAAGGCCAATATGCCAAAAGACTTTTTGACCACTATCTACCTGCGACTCCACCTTCAAGGAACCATGCACCTGCACTCCTAGATCCCTCTGCTCTACAACACTCCCCAGAGCTCTACCATTCACTGTGTAGGTCCTGCCCATGATACACTTCCCAAAATGCAACACCTCACATTTCTCTGTATTCAATTCCATCAACCAATCCTCAGCCCACTTGGCCATTCGATCAAGATCCTGCTGCAATTTTTCACAACCATCTTCACTAACTGCAAAACCACCCACTTTTGTATCATCAGCAAACTTGTTAATCTTGCCATGTATGTTCTCATCCAAATCATTGATGTAGATGACAAACAGTATCGGGCCCAGCACTGAACCCTGAGGCTCACCACTAGTCACAAGCCTCCAGTCTGAGAAGCAACCTTCCACCATCACCCTCTGCTTCCTTCCATGAAGCCCATTTGCTATCCATTCAGCTATCTCTCCTCGGATCCCATGCGATCTAACCTTCCAGAGCAGCCTACCAAGCGGAACCTTGTCGAATGCCCTACTGTAATCCATGTACACAACATCTTCAGCTCTGCCCTCATCGACCTCTTTGGTCACGTCTTCAAAAAACTCAATCAGATTTGTGAGACAAGACCTCCCACGTACATCTAAATGCCTGTATTACCTATACCGCAGAATACCCTCTAGTAACATTTCAACTACAGTGTTAAGCTCACTGGCCTATAGTTCTCAGCATTTTCCCTGCAGCACTTCTTGAATAATGGCACAACATTTGCCACCAGTCTTCCAGCACCTCTCCTGTTTTTAAAAACAATTCGTAAATTTCAACCAAGGCTCCCACAATTTCCTCTCTAGTTTTCCACAATGTCCTCAGATATATCTGATCAGATTCCGGAGATTTGTCTGCTTTCACACACGATAGTACCTTCAGCATCTCTGCGACCATAACACTGACTACTCCCAAGATACTGCCCCAAGTTCCTCCATCCTCCTGTCTTTCTCCTCTGTAAATACAGGGGAGAAAAGGTTTAGATGGGGCAGAATTTGTCAAATGTGTTCAGGAAGGTTTCCTCAGGCAATATGTAGAGGCCCCACATGGGAGAGGGCAACACTTGATCTAGTCTTGGGAAATTGGGAGGGGCAAGAGGATGTTGTGTTCATGGATGAGCCTTTTGGGACCAATGACCTACATCTGCAACGTTTGGTGGTTTTGCCTTCAATGCCAGCTTTGTTAGTTTACATCGTATTTAGTTTATCAGGGGTCTATACAGATTTTTAAAGTACCAAAGCCAGCAAAAACAGATTATCTCGCCATCGACCTCATTACTATTTCTGGGATCTTAGCTTTTCATATTTCTCCACATTACAAAGTTCACGGGTACTAAGGTTGGTTCAGCCTGGACTCGTGTGGGAAGGTGAGAAGAGGTGTGCTATCCACAAACAAGTCAACTATGAGCTTTTGCTTTGAGATATGCAGCCCTTTCTAAGCCACTCTAAGAATCTTCTGGCTTAGATCTCCAACTGTGTTTCTGTGTAGATAGCAGATAGAAACATGGTGGCTTTGTCATTGTGATTCTCTGCTTGTTAGCAATGAGAATAACTGGAGAAAACTCGGCATGATTTAAATGCATGAAAGACAATGATCATGCCCTATTATTGTTTGGATGCTCCCCATTCATTATCACACAGCATTGGTACTGATCTTCCACCAATCAATATAAGGACTGCATGCTGGAATATAAGCAACCCCTTCCAATGTAGCAACATTACAGAGGGTAGCTGGAGACCAGGCACCCAAGATGTTGCAGCAGTTAGTGCTGCTACCTCGCATCATGAGGGACCCAGATTTGATTCCGACCCAGAGCAGGGCTTTGCATATTCTCTCTGACTGCATGGATTTCCTCTGAGTCTGGATTCCTCTCGCATCCCAAACATGAGCTGGTAAGTTAACCGGCTACGTCAGTTATAGGCACAGGGGAAACAGGGAGGGTTGATGAGTACGTAAGAGAGAGATAACAGGGAAATTAGAGGGGGAAATGGGATTTGAGAGATTACTGAGAATCATCATATACTCCATAGGCTGAATGGCGTCCTCTCTGGTGAGAAGTATGTGAAATTAGAATATGAAAAGAACATAGGGAATTTTTTATTCATGCTAATACATTTTAGCAATATATTTTTTTTCTAAGACTATTAGTGAAACTTTGAACAGAATTCCCCTTGTGGTTTCTTTTTTCCTTGTGGTGTTGCTTGTGCCCATGGCAAGGGCATGGACTCAGATCTGTGTTGGTAGGGGAGGGGTTGTGAATCCAGAATGTGGCTTGGAATGACTGAGGCTGCATTGACTGGTCAATCTCATTTCTACTGTAGCCAGACTACGGATGTGACATTGAACATGGGAGTATGTGCACCTACCATCCCGGAGCTGTCCACTGCGTTCGAGCTATACAAGGAAGGTAAGCAGACCCGCCACCTTTCACAGGACTGTCTGTGTATTCTGGAAGTGTGTTGACGTAAATCATGATTTCTGCTCTTGCCTGCATTATTTTTCACACCTTGAGTGGGCAGTATGCCAGATACTGGCCTTTCATCCAAAACCAACCTCACCTATGTTTCTACCTCCTGACAGCCTGCAGGGCTGAACTTCTCCTTCATCTGCCAGCTGTAAACATTCCACTTGAAAGATTGGATTAGATAAAATGAGGCTTGTTTATTGTCAAAGAGATAATGGGGTGCAATGAAATTCTTTGCTCTCCTGAAACTCACCGAGCAAACAACATACACATAGCAATAATAAATACAACAATAAATATAACAGAGTGCAAAACTGCAGAATGGTGCAAATACTATAGTGCAATCTGAAGTAGTGCAAGTCAACATTAAAGACCAATAATGGAACAGCTGAATGTTGTAGCTGGGAAGAGGGTGTGAACGGGGTCATTGGTTCAGGAGTCTGGTAGCAGGAAGGAAGAAGCTGTTCTAATGTCCAGACATTCAGCCCTTCAAGCTCCTGTATCTTCTCCCAGAAGGCAGAAGAGTGGAAAGGGAATGGCAAGGATGATTAGTATTGTTGATCCTTCCAGCCTTCTGAATCAACACACTGTGACGATGGACCGCATGGAATGAAGTGACAAACCTGTGATGGGCTGCACTTCATTCTGATAGAATAATTTCTATAGTAATTCTATTCTCCGTAATAGTATGAGAAAATCCTTGTGGAAATTCTGGATCTTCTTAGATGCCTAGGGGAGTAACTACCCTGAAGCACTTGAAAGTCAGGGTGGAGGAGATGAGCAGGAAGGAACTGCAGATGTTGGTTTACCAAAGATAGATACAAAATTCTGTAGTAAACCAGAGGGACAAGCAGCATCTCCGGAAACATAGATAGAAACATAGAAAATAGGTGCAGGTGGAGGCCATTTGGCCCTTTGAGCTAGCACCGCCATTCATTGTGATCATGGCTGATCGTCCCCAATCAATAACCCGTGCCTGCCTTCTCCCCAGATCTCTTGATTCCACTAGCCCCTAGAGATCTATCTAACTCTCTCTTAAATCCATTCAGTGATTTGGCCTCCACTGCCCTCTGTGGCAGGGAATTCCACAAATTCACAACTCTCTGGGTGAAAACTTTTTTTTCTCACCTCAATCTTAAATGGCCTCCCCTTTATTCTAAGACTGTGGCCCCTGGTTCTGGACTTGCCCAACATTGGGAACATTTTTCCTGCATCTAGCTTGTCCATAATTTCGATAATTTTATGTCTCTATAAGATTCTACCCCTCATCCTTCTAAACTCCAGTGAATATAAGCCTAGTCTTTTCAATCTTTCCTCATATGGCAGCCCTGCCATCCCCGGGATCAATCTCGTGAACCTACGCTGCACTGCCTCAATCACAAAGATGTCCTTCCTCAAATTAGGAGACCAAAACTGTACACAATACTCCAGATATGGTCTTACCAGAGCCCTATACAACTGCAGAAGAACCTCTTTGGTGGTGATGTTTCGGGTCGAGACTCTTCTTCAGACTAGAATCATGGGAAACGAGAGATATAAACGATGAAGTAGGGAGATATAGAGCAAATGAATGAAAGATATGTAAAAGGTAACGATGATAAAGGAAACAGGCCATTGTTAGCTGTTTGCTAGGTGAGAATGAGAAGCTGGTGCAACCTATGACCAATTCTGACAGACTGATGTATGCCGGTCAGGAAGTTCAGAAGCCAGTTGCAGATGGATCCTGAGATATTTATGGTGATTGAAAAGTTGATCCAGAGCTGAATGTAGATTGTGCCCTCCATAACCTATTTGTCCTATATGGAAATTGCATGGGATTTTGATTGTCTGGGAGACTGCTGGTGAGGTGGGTCATCTCAACAGTTTTAAAACACTTCATTATTGAGACACTTTGTTTTTTTCTTGGGAACTGGAATAGAATATATAACATAGAACACGGAACAGCACAGAACAGGAATGGGCTCTCCGGCCACAATGTTTGTGTTAAATGCCTAACTGATCTCATCTGCCTCATCTTAAGGAAAGTGGAGTCAGGGGATATTGGGGAAGGCAGGAACGGGGTACTGATTGTGGATGATCAGCCATGATCACATTGAATGGCGGTGCTGGCTCGAAGGGCCGAATGGCCTACTCCTGCACCTATTGTCTATTGTCTATTGCCTGTACTGATCCATATCCCTCTGTTCTCTATTCTCTGCACTTACATGTGCCTATCTAAAAGCCTCATAAACACCACTATCGTATCTGCATCTACCACCATCCCTGGCAATGCTTTCCAGGCAACCACCACGCTCTGTGAAAAAATTGCTCCGCACATCTCAAATAAACTTGTCCTCTCTCACCTTATAGCTACAGTATGTCCTCTATAACCATATAACCATATAACCATAACAGCACGGAAACAGGCCATCTCGGCCCTTCAAGTCCGTGCCGAACATTTTTTAAATTTTTTTTTTTAAATTAAAAATAAATACTTCCCCCTAGTCCCATCTACCTGCACTCAGACCATAACCCTCCATTCCTTTCCCGTCCATATACCCATCCAATCTATTTTTAAAGGATAACATCGAACCTGCCTCCACCACTTCCACTGGAAGCTCATTCCACACAGCTACCACTCTCTGAGTAAAGAAGTTCCCCCTAATGTTCCCCCTAAACTTCTGTCCCTTAATTCTCAAGTCATGTCCCCTTGTTTGAATCTTCCCTACTCTCAATGGGAAAAGCTTATCCACGTCCACTCTGTCTAACCCGCTCATACTTTTAAAGACCTCTATCAAGTCCCCTCTTAACCTTCTGCGCTCCAAAGAATAAAGACCTAACTTGTTCAACCTTTCTCTGTAACTTAGTTGCTGAAACCCAGGCAACATTCTAGTAAATCTCGTCTGTACTCTCTCTATTTTGTTGACATCCTTCCTATAATTAGGCGACCAAAATTGTATTCCATACTCCAGAATTGGCCTCACCAGTGCCTTGTACAATTTTAACATTACATCCCAACTTCTATATTCAATGCTCTGATTTATAAAGGCCAGCACACCAAAAGCTTTCTTTACCACCCTATCTACATGAGATTCCACCTTCAGGGAACTATGCACAGTTATTCCTAGATCCCTCTGTTCAACTGCGTTCCTCAATTCGCTACCATTTACCGTGTACGTCCTATTTTGATTTGTCCTGCCGAGATGTAGCACCTCACATTTGTCAGCATTAAACTCCATCTGCCATCTTTCAGCCCACTCTTCCAAATGGCCTAAATCTCTCTGTAGACTTTGAAAATCTACTTCATTATCCACAACACCACCTATCTTAGTATCATCTGCATACTTACTAATCCAATTTTCCACACCATCATCCAGATCATTGATGTACATGACAAACAACAGTGGACCCAACACAGACCCCTGAGGCACCACACTAGTCACCGGCCTCCAACCTGACAAACAGCCATCCACCATTACTCTCTGGCATCTCCCATTCAGCCACTGTTGAATCCATCTTGCTACTCCACCATTAATACCCAACAATTGAATCTTCTTAACCAACCTTCCATGAGGAACCTTGTCAAAGGCCTTACTGAAGTCCATATAGACAACATCCACTGCTTTACCCTCATCAATTTCCCTAGTAACCTCTTCGAAAAATTCAAGAAGATTAGTCAAGCATGACCTTCCAGGCACAAATCCATGTTGACTGTTCCTAATCAGACCCTGCTTATCCAGATGCTTATATATATTATCTTTAAGTATCCTTTCCATTAATTTGCCCACCACTGACGTCAAACTAACAGGTCTATAATTGCTAGGTTTACTCTTCGAACCCTTTTTAAACAACGGAACAACATGCGCAGTACGCCAATCCTCCGGCACTATTCCCGTTTCTAATGACATTTGAAATATTTCTGTCATAGCCCCTGCTATTTCTACACTAACTTCCCTCAATGTCCTAGGGAATATCCTGTCAGGACCTGGAGACTTATCCGTTTTCATATTTTTCAAAAGTTTTTTTTTAATTTTTATTTTTTTTATTTTAATTTATTAGAAGTACATTACATTACAACCACATACATTAGTACTCATCATTTATATCTTCTTACAATTAATGTACTCCATTTATTTTTTACACTAGAAAAGGAAAAGTTTGAAAGAAAGAAGAAAGTGAAGGAAAAAGTGAAAGTGTAGGAAATGTGGCAACAAAAAAGGACGAAGACCCTACAAGAGCAAAATTAAAAACAAAAGAAAAAGAGTTAAGAAATAGACCCTAGGAAAGAAAGAGAGAGAGAAAGAGGAAAAAGAGAGAAACACATATTTTTATGAGCATTACGTAAATGGGACTAGTTTTAAAGTACTTTTGCACCCTATGTTTGTAATAATTCTATAAATGCAGACCACGTCAGGTGGAAGTGATCTGGTTTGCCTGCTAGGAGGAGTCTTATCTCTTCTAGGTGTAATGTTTCAAACATATTTGAAATCCACATATTTATAGTTGGTATTGGAGCCTTCTTCCAAAATTTTAGAATTAGCTTTTTTCCAATTATTAACCCATAGTCCATTAGTTTCTTTTGAAACACATTTATTTTTCAAAAGTGTCCGCTCCTCCTCTTCTTTGAATCTCACAGTTTCCATTGCTACTCTGCTCGTTTCCCTTACCTCACATAATTCCATATCCTTCTCCTTCGTGAATACCGAAGAAAAGAAATTGTTCAATATCTCCCCATCTCTTTTGGCTCTGCAGATAGCTGTCCACTCTGACTCTCTAATGGACCGATTTTATTCCTTGTTATCCTTTTGCTATTAATATAGCTGTAGAAACCCTTTGGATTTACTTTCACCTTACTTGCCAAAGCAACCTCATATCTTCTTTTAGCTTTTCTAATTTCTTTCTTAATATTCTTTTTACATTCTTTATACTCCTCAAGCACCTCATTTACTCCATGCTGCCTATAATTATTGTAGATCTCTCTCTTTTTCTGAACCAAGTGTCCAATTTCCCTTGAAAACCATGGCTCTTTCCATTTTTTACTATTTCCTTTCAACCGAACAGGGACATAAAGATTCTGTACTCTTAAAATTTCACCCTTAAATGTCCTCCATTTTTCTTCTACATCCTTCCCATAAAACAACATGTCCCAATTCACTCCTTTTAAATCCTTTCGCATCTCCTCAAAGTTAGCCTTTCTCCAAACAAAAATCTCAACCCTAGGTCCAGTTCTGACCCTCTCCATAATTATATTGAAACTAATGGTATTGTGATCACTGGACTATAGCTAGTGTTAGACTTGGAATAAGGGTTCTGACTGTCTACCCCACCCATGTCCCTCAAAATTATATACACTTCTTTCTACTCGTCAACTTCCGTTGTTCCAGAGAAAACAATCCAAGTCTATTCAACTTCTCCCTCTAAATGAAACCCTCTAATCCAGGCAGCATTCTGTAAAACCTGTTTTACACAAAGACGTACAGGTTTGTAGGATAATTGGCTTGGTGTATGTAAATTGTTCCTAGTGTGTGTAGGATAGTGTTAATGTGTGGGGGTCGCTGGTAGGTGTGGACTCGGTGGGCCGAAGGGCCTGTTTCCATGTTGTATCTCTAAACTAAACTAAACTAAATATTGGTTGAGGGAAACTAAGTCAATGTTCATCAATGAAATTTGGATATAGGATCAGGACCCCAAAATGTGAGAGCAAGTCATTCCTTGCGTGGAGTGTAAATGCCAACAAGGATTAACTGAGTTGATAGGGCCATTTCCCAAATATCATACTGATGTTTTTCTATATATGAGTGAATATAACATTGACACTTCTTCATCAATCTCCCACCCTACCCATGTCAAGTCATTGGCATCAGGTATCACTTTCTGGCTTCCTGTCACCCTGATGTAAAATAGGCTTGAAATTCAGACTGATATTCCAATTGGAAAACATTGGATTTGATTTCTATCTCTTGTTATAAATTGTTGTGAATTGAAATCCAGCTGTGCAATACTAATAACTGAGAGTTCATGTCGCCCATTAACACAGTTGGTATTTATATCCCAGAGGGCAATTTTAGAAACATGGAGACAAGACTGGGTAATTCATCCCTCAGCTGTGACCTGTCATCCAGTTAGGTGACACCTGATCTATTCTACTGATCCCAATAAAACAATGAGGCACTCGTGTAGAAAGGTGCAATACGTTGATGCCAGAGCTGAGACATTATAACTATCTGGAAAAACTAGACACGTTTCATTAATTTTCTGCAGAAAGAGGAAGGCAGTAGCATTATGTCTCAATAAAGGTCTTCGAAATTCAGAAGGGTTTAGAAAAGAAAGGTGGAGAAGATGCTTCCATTTGTGGTAATCCAAACAAAGGTTCCTCGGGGTGCAAATTACAGACAGCCTCACCTGGTCCAGAAACACCACTGGGACCGTCAAAAGGGCCCATCAGTGACTGCACTTCCTGAGGAAACTAAAACAGGCCTCACTCCCCACCAACATCCTCAGGACTTTCTACAGGGGTACGGTGGAGTCTGTACTCACGTACTGTTTAAATACGTGGTACTCAACCTGCAACTGCTCGGACAGGAAGGCTCTGCAGAGGGTAGTGAGGGGAGCAGAGAAGATCATTGGCATCTCCCTACCCTCAGTACAAGAACTGTTCCTGAGCCGCTGTCGGAAAAAAGCCCAAAAAATTGCCAAGGACAAAATGCACCCCCTCCACATACACCTGGATCTCCTGCCATCAGGCAAGAGATATCGCAGCATCAAAGCCCAGACTACAAGACTGCTAAACAGCTTCCTGCCATATGCTGTGAGGCTGCTAAACAGCCACTCTGTACTCACAGTTACCTGATTCTGCGGCTTGACACGGACACTATAATAACTGGCACTGGCCACTTCAATAACTGGCACTGGCCACTCAAATCAGCCACCCCGGACATGTTTATGATTGGTCTTACTGTATTTTAACGTTGTTTGTATCTATTTTAACTTATACTGTTCCATCAGGGACTGGATTGTTTTAGTGTTGTTATTATTATTATTATGTGTGAAATGTTTTAAACGTCACGTGCGATGCTCCGGTATTCCCTGGGAAACGTCTTTTCGTTTTGCACTGCACAACTGTTGCTTGCAAGATGACAATAAAGGAATTGAATTGAAAATGAAACACTAATTAAAATATACACTAAACCTCTGTTTCTATAGAGACAGGATATGGCTATTTGTAGGAGAACAAATATGCCACTGTGCAAAGGCAGCACAGTGGCATAATGGTAGAATTGCTGCCTCACAGAGCCAGAGACCCGGGTCCGATCCTGCCATGGGTGCTGTCTTTACGGAGTTTGTATCTTATCCCTGTGACTGCGTGGGTTTTCTCAGGGTCCTCCAGTTTCCTGCTACATTCCATAAACGTATAGGTTTGTAGGTTAATTGGCCCTAAATTCTAAAATTCTAAATTGTCCCTAGTGTGTAGCATAGTGCTATGGGGGTGATCACTGGTCGGCATGGACTTGGTGGGCTGAAGGGTCTGTTTCCACAATGCATCTCTAGTCGAAAGTAAAGGAGAGTAATTGACAATATGAATATTCATACTCCAGCACTTAATGTATTTTATTACAAACTTGTATCTGCATTCCCTTGTTTCTATATGAATATTCAGTATTTTAAGGAAAAGTTAAAATAAAATGTTGTTCATAGAATTAGATGAAGTAGGTGCAGAAGGTTTATGTAGACTGTAGAGCATAAACATTAACATGTGTAGGGAAGAACTGCAGATGCTGGTTTAAATCAAAGGTAGATACAAAATGCAGGAGTAACTCAGCGGGGCAGGCAGCATCTCTGGCCAGAAGGAATGGGTGACGTCATCCATTCCTTCTCTCCATAGATGCTGCCTGCCCAGCATTTTGTGTCTAACGTGATTCTGTTAATCAGTTAGCCCTACTTCTTATGTAACTACTGTGCAATATGTTGCAAAGAACTGGTCAATAGCAGTTCACAGATGAATGAGTGGTTGGGTACCTACCTGTGGCAGATGTGCATATCACAGGGAAGAGGGCATTGACCCTGCATGTGGAAGGCAGGGGGCAGAATAGATGCAGCTGTGCAGTAGGGAGGTGCTACCTGCACCAAGTCCGATGCATTTTCCAGGTCCATGGACATAACTCAACCAAATTGGGTTGGTCATCCTGGAGGAGAGAGGGAAAGATCAATCAAAGATCAATGCTACTTTATTTTCACATGTAGCTAGGTACAGTGAAATGCAGACAACCTGGTTAAGTCAGTAGACCTCACCTAGGCAGTACACGTCCTGGGTGACGTTTTGGGAGACCCTTCTTCAGACAGTTACTCCGGCTTTTGTGTCTATCTTCGGTTTAATCCAGCATCTGTAGTTCCTTCCTACACAAGTTTTGCCACGATTTGGCACCAACAAAGTTACAATAGTTCACCGAACATTCCTAGCTACTGTCTGCGGCCACATGTGGTGCCACAGAGAGGTGGAAAGGCTTAGGATGCAATTCCAGAGTTTAGGCCTTGTTTGTTAAAGATGAACCAAACGATTAAGAGGGTAGAATTGGGGATAGAAACATAGAAAATAGGTGCAGGAGGAGGCCATTCGGCCCTTCGAGCCAGCACCGCCATTCATTGTGATCATGGCTGATCGTCCCCTATCAATCACCCGTGCCTGCCTTCTCCCCATATCCCTTGACTCCACTAGCCCCTAGAGCTCTATCTAACTCTCTATTAAATCCATCCAGTGATTTGGCCTCCACTGCCCTCTGTGGCAGGGAATTCCATAAATTCACAACTCTCTGGGTGAAATTTTTTTTTCTCAGTCATAAATGATCTCCCCTTTATTCTAAGACTGTGGCCCCTGGTTCTGGTCTCGCCCAACATTGGGAACATTTTTCCTGCATCTAGCATCCTTATATAATTTTATATGTTTCTATAAGATACCCCCTCATCCTTCTAAACTCCAGTGAATACAAGCCTAGTTTTTTCAATCTTTCCTCATATGACAGTCCCGCCATCCCAGGGATCAATCTCGTGAACCTACGCTGCACTGCCTCAATCACAAGAATGTCCTTCCTCAAATTAGGAGACCAAAACTGTACACAATACTCCAGATGTGGTCTCACCAGAGCCCTATACAACTGCAGAAGAACCTCTTTACTCCTATACTGAAATCCTCTTGTTATGAAGGCCAACATTCCATTAGCTTTCTTCACTGCCTGCTGTACCTGCACGCCAACTTTCAGTGACCAGTGTACAAGGACACCCTGGTCTCAATGTACCTCCCCCTTACCTGACCTCCCGGTGGCTCAGCACTTCAACTCCCCCTCCCATTCCGTATCTGACCTCTCTGTCCTGGGTCTCCTCCATGGCCACAGCGAGCAACACTGTAAATTGGAGGAAATGCACCTCATATTCCGCTTGGGCAGTCTACATCCTGGGGGCTTGAACATTTAATTCTCCCAATTCTGCTAGCCCTTGCTGTCCCCTCCCCTTCATCAGCCCTCTGGTTGTCTCCTCCCATCCCCCAGCCCTCGGGCTCCTCCTCCGCCTTATTCCTTTTTTCCTTTCTTCTTCCCACACCCTATCAGTCTGAAGAAGGGTTTCGGCCCGAAACATTGCCTATTTCCTTCGCTCCATAGATGCTGCTGCACCCGCTGAGTTTCTCCAGCATTTTTGTGTCCCATTGAGATAATAATCTGCCCCCTTGTTATTGCCACCAAAGTGGATAACCTCACATTTATCTATATTATACTGCATCTGCCACGCATCTGCCCACTCACTCAACCTGTCCAGGTCACCCTGCAACCTCCTAACATCCTCTTCACAGTTCACACTGCCACCCAGCTTTGTGTCATCTGCAAAATTCCTAGTGTTGCTCCTAATTCCCTCTTCCAAATCATGAATCTATATGATAAACAGTTGCGGCCCCAACACCGAGCCTTGCGGTACTCCACTCGCCACTGCCTGCCATTCTGAAAAGGACCCGTTCACTCTTACTCTTTGCTTCCGGTCTGCCAACCAATTTTCTATCCATGTCAACACCCTACCCCCAATACCATGTGCCCTAATTTTAGTCACCAGTCTCCCGTGCGGGACCTTATCAAAGGCTTTCTGAAAGTCTAGATACACTACATCCACTGGCATCCCTTCAACCATTTTACTTGTCACATCCTCAAAAAATTCCAGAAGATTACTCAAGCATGATTTCCCTTTCATAAATCCATGTTGACTTGGACTAATCCTTTTACTGCGATCCAAATGTCCCATTATTACCTCTTTAATAATTGACTCCAGTGTTTTTCCCACCACCGAAGTCAGGCTAACTGATCTGTAATTCCCCGTTTTCTCTCTCGCTCCTTTCTTGAAAAGTGGGATAATATTAGCTATCCTCCAATCCACGGGAACTGATACTGAATCTATTGAACCTTGGAAAATTATCACCAATGCGTCCACTATTTCTAGAGCCACCTCCCTGAGGACCCTGGGATGCAGACCATCAGGCCCAGGGGATTTATCATCCTTCAGTCCCATTAGCCTAGCCAATACTATTTCTCGCCTAATGAAAATTTCTTTCAGTTCCTCTACCCCCTTAGATCCTCTGTCCTCCAGTACATCTGGGAGATTGTTTGTGTCTTCCTTAGTGAAGACAGATCCGAAGTACCTATTCAACTCTTCTGCCGTGTCTGCCTTCAAGGGACCCACATTTGACTTTGCTACTCTTTTTCCCTTAACATATCTAAAGAAGGTTTTACTGTCCTTCTTTATATTCCTGGCCAGCTTCCCCTCGTACTTCATCTTTTCAGCCCGTATTGCCCGTTTTGTTTCCTTCTGTTGTCCTATGAAAGTTTCCCAATCCTCTGGCTTCAGGCTACTCTTTGCTGTGTTATACATCTTTTCTTTTAGTTTTATTCTATCCCTAACTTCCCTGTCAGCCACGGTTGCCTCCTACTCCCCTTAGAATCTTTCTTCCTTTTTGGAATGAAATTATCCTGCGTCTCCCGGATTATGCCCAGAAATTCCTGCCATTGCTGTTCCACCGTCATTCCTGCTAGGATCCCTTTCCAGTCTACCTTGGCCAGCTCCCCTCTCATGCCTTCATAGTCCCCATTGTTCAACTGCATCACTGCCACTTCCGATTTAACATTCTCCTTCTCAAATTGCAGATTAAAACTAATTATATTATGATCACTACCTCCAAGCGGTTCCTTTACCTCGAGTTCTCTTATCATATCTGGTATGAGGGGCATGTAATGAGTGGAGTCGTACACACATCAAAATACAACACATATTTATTAAAGGCCACACAGCATTGGTCTGCAGAACGTTACAGTACCTAACAGCTACTCAGACTGAATTACGTAAGCAAGCTCTTGGTAATATAAATCGCATATTAGGCGGAGTGACTACTAACAAGCACTATAATTGGTTAGTAGGAAATAACCAATCTACAGGGCACAGAGACCTCAGAACGATACGGAGCTAGAATGATATTACCAAGATAGGGAACGATGATGGCAATTAAGTGATTTAAAAAGACATATTTGAATCAGCAATATAGTTCAGCAATGTTAAGGATGAAAGAGACTTGGTCTGAAGGAAGGTACGCTCAGAAATTTTGAGTGAACTGAAGTGTGTATAGAGGGTGGAATGAGGGAGTGTGTTTGAACGATCAAGTCAAGACAAGGCACGGCTGAATGTTTCAGGAGGGGATGAGCTGAAGTAATTGCAAAGCTGTGGTAGCTTCTGCACTGTATTAAATTTAGACTCAATTTTTGATCAGTCGGCTCACTTAGTTGGATACGTAAGATCCTCTGGCATTATATTCAATTAGAGCTGGAGTTACTTGATTAATCACTCTCCTGAAATGAAACAACTGATGGGACAAACAAACAATTCCATGTTCATGTGTAGGAAGGAACTGCAGATGCTGGTTAGACCCGATGTGCTGGAGTATCTCAGTGGGACAGGCAGCATCTCTGGAGAGAAGGAATGGGCGATGTTACAGGTCGAGACCCTTCTTCAGTCTGAGAGTCAGGGGAGAGCAAGACTAGATATGGAAGGGTAATGGGCCTGTCCCACTTAGGCGATTTTCCTAATGAGCCAATGAAATTCACCGGTCAGCACCGGCTACAACCTACGAGAACCTACAAGAACCTTCGACCTCCTGGCAACCCATTAGGACTTCCTGGCGACTCACCTATGGCTCAAGAATTCTCGCTACTATCCATGGCGGCTTCATTCTAGTCGCCGCTAATTTTTCAACATGCATTCTGGGAACTAGTCACGGCCTCATTATGAGGCCGTGACTAGTTCCCAGAATGCGGGAACTGCTCACGACCATGAAGGCGACTCCCTGGCACCACCATGTGGCGACTGCATACTCTCCTGCAGTCGCCTAAAATGTCACCTAAGTGGGACAGGCCCATAAGGTGTGAAAACGACAGATCAAAGGAGACAATGTTCAAGGGATTGTAGAATGGATCATTGTTGGCTAAGGGGAAGGTGACAACGAGGCATACAATCGGTAAAATTAATCAGGAGTTCGGTGAAACTAGTTGGAGAACTAGTGTAGGGGGAGGACAGAGAGAGAGGGAAAGCAAGTGTTACTTTCATTCCATTTTCAGTTATATTTTGTTTGTCCCAAGGACATCGGTTTCTACTTGTTTACTGTTTCTCACTCACCTTCTCTCTCTCTCGCTCTCTCTCTGTCTCTCTCTTTGTCTCTTTCAATCAGCCTTTTTCTCTTGCTCTTTTTACTCTCACTCACTCACACACACACATACCCACTTTCTCATTCGCAGCATAACTCAGCAGGTCAGGCAGTATCTCTGGAGAACATGGATTAGTGATGTTTCAGATCAGGACCTTTCTATACTCCTGACCCAAAACATGAATCTGCAGTTGTTCCTTGTCCCTACTGTCTCCTTCCCAGGCTTGGTGCGCCATCTAGTGGCATGGCAGTAAAGGAGCAATGCATCCTTCCTATTCTCTCCACTCAATCTTCACCTCACAATCATTTTGCTACTACAGTAAGGTTATTGGGTTGATGTTATTCTTCTTCCACCAGTCCCAAGTATGGAGCAGGCCAACAGTGTTGCTACAATGCCAAAGGCAAACAGATTCTGACCATAGACTCCACAGGAGGGAGCACTCCCGACCGGGGACATGACTGGGGCTCCCCACCGTATGAGAGACCCCCCCGGGTGCCTGCCTTCTCCCACGGCCTCTACGATGTGATTAGTTTCTATTACTGCTGCCTGTGGTCTGATAACTGCCAGCAATACACCGATCTGCGGCCTTCCAGTGACTGCCGCACCTACAGGCCTCCGAAGGTTGGTAAGTGATGCCAACAATGGAGATATATTCATGCATCGATGCACAAAGGAACAATTAGACAGAAATTAAATTGTAGAATTGCATGGGATGGATACAGGCCCTTTGGTCTATTGAGTACTCACAAACCATCAAGCACTCCTTTATACCAATCCTACACTCATCCTGTATTTTATGGATTGGTTGTTGTCATTGCGGATAGTATAGTTAGGGGCATTGACACTGTTCTCTGACATGAGGATTGAGAGTCCCAAAGGCTGTGTTGCCCGCCTGGTGCCCGGTTTCAGGACATCTCGTCTGGCCTGCAGAGGAACTTGGAGTGGGAGGGGAAAGATCCGATTGTCGTGGTCCATGTGGGTATCAATGATGTGGGTAGAACGAGGAAAGAAGTTCTGCTAAGCGTTGGAAAGATTATGGAGTTGAATGTGCGGCTCTAAGACTGGTGTGGAAGAAGTGGGTTTGAGTTTGTTGGACGTTGGCACCAGTATTGGGGAAGGAGGGAACTGTTCCGATGGGACGGACTCCACTTGAACCCGACTGGGACCAGAGTCCTGACAAACCGTATAACCAGGGCCATAGATAGAGTAGAAGTCTTCAGAATTAATGGGATGGAATGATTAAGAAGGGATAAGAGAGTAAGGTCGGGTAAAATTGGAACTGGTGTGAGAGGAGGGGAGGTGAATACCAAAATAAAGATGTTGTATTTGAATGTATGTAGTATAATATTAATAAAGTGGATAAGCTTGTAGCACAGTTAGAGATTGGTTGGTATGATGTTGTGGACATTACAGAGAAGTGGCTGCAAGAGGATCGGAGCTGGGAGCTGAATATTCAAGTTTATACATCCTATCAGAAAGACAGAGAGGTGGGCAGAGGGGGTGGGCTAGCTCTGTTGTTAAGGAATGAAATTCAGTCCTTAGCAAAGAGTGACATAGGATCAGAAGATGTAGAGTCATTGTGGATTGAGCGGAGAAATTGTATGGGTAAAAAGACCCTAATGGGAGTTATTTACAGGCCCCCAAACAGTAGCCAGGATATAGGGTACAGGTTACATCAGGAGATTCAATTGTCATGTAAGAAAGGCAATGTTATGGTGGTCATGGGAGATTTCAAAATGTAGGTAGACTGGGAAAATCAGGTTGCTACTGGACCCCAAGAAAGGGAATTGTAGAGTACCTCCGAGATGGATTCTTAGAGCAACTTGTAGTGGAGCAAACCAGGGAAAAGGCAATTCTAGATTTAGTGCTTTGTAATGAACCGGATTTGATAATGGAACTCATGGTAAAGGAACCGCTAGGATGTACCTACTGCAATATGATTTAATCTGCAATTTGAGAGGGAGAAGGTGAAATCAGATGGTGGTATTACAGCTGAGCAAAGGGGACTACAAAGGCATGAGGGAGGTGCTGGCTAAAGTTGACTGAAAAGGGACCCCAGCAGGAATGACGGTGGAACAGCAACAGCAGGAATTTCTGGGAATAATTTGAAAGATGCAGGATCCTTTCATTCCAAAGAGGAAGAAAGATTCTAGGGGGAGAATGAGGTGACCATGGCTGACAAAGGAAGTCAAGGACAGTATAAAACTAAAAGAAAAGGCATGGAACTAAATTTGGCTAAAGTCGACTGGAAAGGGACCCCAGCAGGAACGATGGTGGAACAGCAATGGCAGGAATTTTATGGAAATATTACATAAAAAACAGGAAAATAACCTGGCAGTTTGGAGACCTTCAGTTTCACTACTGAGTGCTGTATTTACGGAAACATCCATATATAAATAACTGTCTACATTCTTAAAGCAATATTGTCAGATTTATTTTTCTCTTTTCCAGGCACGGCATTTGGGGACCCACATCTCTTTACGTTTGATGGTACTAACTTCACTTTCAATGGGAGGGGAGAGTACACCCTGGTAACAGGAGAAGGAAATTCCACAAGTGGAATTTTGCAAATACAAGGAAGGACAAAAAGAATCAATAATACAGAAGGTAAGAATCTTCAAGCAGCAACTTTATTTACAAGTAGCTGCCTTTTTGAGCCATCTGTTCTTTCCAAGATGTACATGCTCATTTCTATTTCTCAATACATTGCACCAGTGGAACTCTAGCCAGTCATGTGGTAGCAATGATGATTAGAGTAAGGGTCGGCTATTTTGTAATGTTACTTGGAATAATGTAAACTGATCAATATCTCCTAACTGTTTGTGTACAGTACCCTCTCGTTATAATGGTGTCCAATATTACCGATTGTCTGCTATAATCGAGTAAGGGATTATTGAGTAATAAAATATCATTGCACAAGTAGTAGAAATAAAGAACTGCAGGTTAATACACAAAATGACACAAGTACTGAAGTAGCTCAGCAGGTCAGGCAGCATCTCTGGAGAACATGGACTGGTCAGGTCGAGACCCTTCTTCATACTCTCAGACTGGAACTGTAAATCCTGGCCAAGCAGGAATAGAACCACAATTTAGCAGAGGATCCATGCATTGTAAGGCCATTTTGGTCAAGTTTGTATTTCTGTGTATAGAAAGCCACAAGCTGCTGGCTAGTGCCAGGAAGTCTAGGTCCCAGATCAATGTTGCAGATAAGAAATGTCTTCAATTGTCCGTATTAATGAGATTCTTGCAGAGGACCTCCAAAATAATGTAAGTGCATGAGTTTGATTGGATTGCTGCAAAAGAATTGTAAATAATGTAAATAATTTTGCAGGACAGTTACCCTGCTGTTTGTTGATTGGCCAAAGTGTTGAGCCCTGGTAGGATTGCTTTGAGTTCCAGGATAAATGTTGCGTTATTCAGTTTGGGACCTTGTGACCTTTTAGAGTGTGTCTGCTTGGATGAGGCTGAAGGGCTTGGCCAGGCAGAGACAAGTATCGAACCCGCGGTTGTTTAGGTATCGCAGGCCCGTACGAAGCTTTTCAAAAAAGTGGGTGGCATAACTAGATTACAAAAAATTTAATGTGAAATAATGTGCGCGCTGCGCACATCACGAGCACGAAGCGTGAAGTCCCTCGATGCCGGGGTTTTAAATGCTCAGGGGTTTTAAATGCTCTCTGATGCATTCTGAGCCTTATTTTGGAGCATTTTTGCATCAAATTTATGACCAAAATTTCAGAAATTAACAGGAATCCAAGAGGTAGCTTTTTCACACAAAGGGTGGTGGGTGTATGGAACGAGCTGCCTGAGGAGGTAGTTAAGGCTGGGACTATCCTACTGTTTAAGAGACATTTGGACACGTACATGGATAGGACAGATTTAGATGGATATGGGCCAAACGCGTGTGAATGGGACTAGTTTACATGGGACATGTTGATCGGTGTGGGAAAGTTGGACTGAAGGGCCTGTTTCCACACTGCATCATTCCATGACTAAAAGGTTAAGAAGGAAAATGCATGTAGATAAGTAGAGCAGATTTGAAAGAGGAGTGAAATGTAAAGGCAGAGAAAGGTTTATGGGTGGAAAGGAACATAGGAAAGGAGGGGGGAGTGTGGGTTTGGGCAGATGGGTGAAGGGAAAATAGACACAAAGTGCTGGAGTAACTCAGTGGGTCAGGCAGCATCTGCGGAGAATATGAATAGGCGACGTTTCACAGAGTGCTGGAGTAACTCAGCGGGTCAGACAGCATCTCTGGAGAAAAGGTATAGATTATATTCGGGTCAAGACCCTTCTTCAGTAATATTCATGATGTGACATGCATAGACATTCCTGAATGTTACCCAAACCATCGTGAGCTACTTTGTTACGGTGCTTGCCCTCTCCTATAACGTCTCTGCTGCCTTGGGTGATGCAGGACAGGACACAAGCTTTGGGACACGGTGTGAAGCTGTTGCCGTCTGTCCCAGCCTGGTAAAAACCTGGATGGAGTGGATGTGGAGAGGATGTTTCCACTAGTGGGAGAGTCTAGGATCAGTGGCCACAGCCTCAGAATTAAAAGACATTCCTTTAGGAAGGAGATGAGCAGGAATTTCTTAAGTCAGAGGGTGGTGAACTGTGGAATTCATTGCCACAGACAGCTGTGGAGGTCAAGTCAATGGACATTTTTCAGGAGGAGATTGATAGATTCTTGATTGATACGGGTGTCAGGTAATGGGGAGAAGGCAGGAAAATACATAGATACATAGATACATAGAAAATAGGTGCAGGAGTAGGCCATTCGGCCCTTCAAGCCTGCACCGCCATTCAATATGATCATGGCTGATCATCCAACTCAGTATCCCGTACCTGCCTTCTCTCCATACCCCCTGATCCCTTTAGCCACAAGGGCCACATCTAACTCCCTCTTAAATATAGCCAATGAACTGGCCTCAACTACCCTCTGTGGCAGAGAGTTCCAGAGATTCACCACTCTCTGTGTGAAAAAGTTTTTCCTCATCTCGGTCTTAAAGGATTTCCCCCTTATCCTTAAGCTGTGACCCCTTGTCCTGGACTTCCCCAACATTGGGAACAATCTTCCTGCATCTAGCCTGTCCAACCCCATAAGAATTTTGTACGTTTCTATAAGATCCCCTCTCAATCTCCTAAATTCTAGTGAGTATAAGCCAAGTCTATCCAGTCTTTCTTCATATGAAAGTCCTGACATCCCAGGAATCAGTCTGGTGAACCTTCTCTGCACTCCCTCTATGGCTATAATGTCCTTCCTCAGATTTGGAGACCAAAACTGTTCGCAATACTCCAGGTGTGGTCTCACCAAGACCCTGTACAACTGCAGTAGAACCTCCCTGCTCCTATACTCAAATCCTCTTGCTATGAAGGCCAACATACCATTCGCTTTCTTCACTGCCTGCTGCACCTGCATGCCTACTTTCAATGACTGGTGTACCATGACACCCAGGTCTCGCTGCATCTCCCCATTTCCTAATCGGCCACCATTTAGATAATAGTCTGCCTTCCCGTTTTTGCCACCAGTGGATAACCTCACATTTATCCACATTATACTGCATCTGCCAAACCTTTGCCCACTCACCCAGCCTATCCAAGTCACCTTGCAGTCTCCTAGCATCCTCCTCACAGCTAACACTGCCCTCCAGCTTAGTGTCATCCGCAAACTTGGAGATGTTGCTTTCAATTCCATCGTCCAGATCATTAATATAAATTGTAAATAGCTGGGGTCCCAGCACTGAGCCTTGCGGTACCCCACTAGTCACTGCCTGCCATTGTGAAAAGGACCCGTTTACTCCTACTCTTTGCTTCCTGTTTGCCAGCCAGTTCTCTATCCACATCAATACTGAACCCCCAATACCGTGTGATTTAAGTTTGTATCCTAATCTCTTATGTGGTACCTTGTCGAAAGCCTTCTGAAAGTCAAGATACAACACATCCACTGGTTCTCCCCTATCCACTCTACTAGTTACATCCTCGAAAAATTCTATAAGATTCGTCAGACACGATTTACCTTTCGTAAATCCATGCTGACTTTGTCCAATGATTTCACCACTTTCCAAATGTGCTGCTATCCCATCTTCAATAACTGACTCTAGCAGTTTCTCCACTATCGATGTTAGACTAACTGGTCTGTAATTCCCCGTTTTCTCTCTCCCTCCCTTCTTAAAAAGTGGGGTTACGTTTGCTACCCTCCAATCCTCAGGAACTACTCCAGAATCTAAAGAGTTTTGAAAAATTATCACTAATGCATCCACTATTTCTGGAGCTACTTCCTTAAGTACTCTGGGATGCAGCCTATCTGGCCCTGGTGATTTATCGGCCTTTAATCCATTCAATTTACCCAACACCACTTCCCGACTAACCTGGATTTCACTCAGTTCCTCCATCTCCTTTGACCCCTGCTATTTCCAACAGATTATTTATGTCTTCCTTAGTGAAGACGGAACCAAAGTAGTTATTCAATTGGTCCGCCATATCCTTGTTCCCCATGATCAATTCACCTGTTTCTGACTGCAAGGGACCTACATTTATTTTAACTAATCTCTTTCTCTTCACATTCTATAAAAACTTTTGCAGTCAGTTTTTATGTTCCCTGCCAGTTTCCTTTCATAATCTATTTTCCCTTTCCTAATTAAGCCCTTTGTCCTCCTCTGCTGGTCTCTGAATTTCTCCCAGTCCTCTGGTATGCTGCTTTTTCTGGCTAATTTGTACGCATCATCTTTTGCTTTGATACTATCCCTGATTTCCCTTGTTATCCACGGATGCACTACCTTCCCTGATTTATTCTTTTGCCAAACTGGGATGAACAATTTTTGTAGTTCATCCATACAGTCTTTAAATGCCTTCCATTGCATATCCACCGTCAACCCTTTTATAACTAATTGCCTGTCAATCTTGGCCAATTCACGTCTCATACCCTCAAAGTTACCTTTCTTTAAGTTCAGAACCATTGTTTCTGAATTAACAATGTCACTCTCCATCCTAATGAAGAACTCAACCATATTATTGTCACTCTTGCCCAAGGGGGCACGCACAACAGGTCTGCTAACTAACCCTTCCTCATTACTCAATACCCAGTCTAGAATAGCCTGCTCTCTCGTTGGTTCCTCTACATGTTGGTTTAGATAACTATCCCTCATACATTCCAAGAAATCCTCTTCCTCAGCACCCCTGCCAATTTGATTCACCCAATCTATATGTAGATTGAAGTCACCCATTATAACTGTTTTGCCTTTGTTGCACGCATTTCTAATTTCCTGTTTGATGCCATCCCCAACTTCACTACTACTGCTAGGTGGCCTGTACACAACACCCACCAGCGTTTTCTGCCCCTTAGTGTTTCGCAGCTCTACCCATACCGATTCCACATCCTCCAAGCTAATGTCCTTCCTTTCCACTGCGTTAATCTCCTCTCTAACCAGCAACGCTACCCCACCTCCTTTTCCTTTCTCTCTATCCCTCCTGAATATTGAATATCCCTGGATGTTCAGCTCCCAGCCTTGGTCACCCTGGAGCCATGTCTCCGTGATCCCAACTATATCATAATCATAATTGCTATCTGCACGTTCAACTCATCCACCTTATTACGAATGCTCCTTGCATTGAGACACAAAGCCTTCAGGCTTGTTTTTACAACGCTCTTACCCCTTATACAATTATGTTGAAAAGTGGGTCTTTTTGATTTTTGCCCTGGATTTGTCTGCCTGCCACTTTTACTTTTCACCTTGCTACCTATTGCTTCCGCCCGCATTTTACACCCCTCTGTTTCTCTGCTCACCCATTGAAGAACCCCACCACCTCTTATTCTCTGTTTATTATTGTTTTGTTCTTTCCCCCCTACATGTTGGGTCTGAGTGCTTTCCTTCTCTGCCTCCTGCATCACACACTGTCTAATAGCGTTCTCTATTTGAGTCCCTCCCCCCAACCATTCTAGTTTAAAGTCTCCCCAGTAGCCTTTGCAGATCTCCCCGCCAGGATATCGGTCCCCCTCAGGTTCAAGTGCAACCCATCCTTTTTGTACAGGTCGAACCTTCCACGAAAGAGGTCCCAATGATCCAGAAATTTGAATCCCTGCCTTCTGCACCAGTCCTTCAGCCACGCATTTATCCTCCACCTCGCTCCATTCCTACTCTCACTGTCGCGTTGCACAGGCAGTAATCCCGAGATTGTTCTCTTTAACTCCCCTCCTAACTCCCTAAATTCTCCTTTCAGGACCTCTTCTCTTTTTTTACCTATGTCATTGGTACCTATATGTATCACGACCTCGGGCTCCTCTCCCTGCCCTTTCAGGATGTCTTGGACACGTTGAGACACATCACAGACCCTGGCACCAGGGAGGCAAACTACCATCCGGGTCTCCCGACTGCGTCCACAGAATCGCCTGTCTGACCCCCTAACTATAGAGTCCCCTATTAGTATTGCCCTCCTCTTCTTTTCCTTACCCTTCTGAGCAACAGGACCAGTCTCTATACCGGAGGCCCGGCCGCTGTCGCTACCCCCAGGTAGGCTGTCCACCCCAACAGTGCTCAAACAGGAGTACTTATTGTCAAGGTGTACAGCCACCGGGGTACTCTCTAGTCCCTGCCTGTGCCCCTTGCCTCTCCCAACCGTGATTCACTTGCCTGCCTCCTGTGGTGTTGGAGTGACCACATCCCTGTAACTCCTCTCAATGACTTCCTCGCTCTCCCTGACCAGACGGAGGTCATCGAGCTGCTGCTCCAGGTTCCTAATACGGTCCATTAGGAGCCCCATCTCGATACACCTCTAGCAGATGTGGACGTCTGGAGGGCTATCAGACTCCATGACTTCCCACATCTGACATCCAGAACAGTAAACTGCCCTGGCCCTCATACTCCCCTTACCCTGGATAGAATACAAAACAAACTGCTAGAATACAAAACAAACTGCTACAATACAAAACAAACTGCTAGAATACAATACAAACTGCTAGAATACAAAACAAACTGCTAGAATACAGTACAATCAGCAGGGATATGACTCCCAATCAGCTGCTCCCTCTTGTCTGCTTCCACCAATCAGCGGCTTCCTCAAACCCACTTGTTTTTGAAGTGGAACTTGGAACGTTACAGATTTAGGTTCCTTTTTAACCTCTACCGCTCGGGTGTTGCTCCTCCCTCTGCGACCTCTCCAACGGCTCTCGGGCCTCTGTAAGGAACAAGCCCCGCGCTCCTTTTTAACTCCTACCGCTCGGGTGTAGCTCCTCCCTCTGCGACCTCTCCAACGGCTCTCGGGCCTCCGTAAGGAACAAGCCCCGCGCTCCTTTTTAACTCCTACCGCTCGGGTGTAGCTCCTCCCTCTGCGACCTCTCCAACGGCTCTCGGGCCTCTGTAAGGAACAAGCACCGCGCTCCTTTTTAACTTCTACCGCTCGGGTGTAGCTCCTCCCTCTGCGACCTCTCCAACGGGTTTGAGAGGGAAAGATAGATAGAGTCATAGAGGGATACAGTGTGGAAACAGGCCCTTCGGCCCAGCATGTCCCATCTACACTATTCCCACCTGCCCACGTTTGATCCATATCCCTCCGAACCTGTCCTATCCATGTACCTGTCTAACTGTTTCTTAAATTTTGCGATAGTCCCTGCCTCAACTACCTCCTCTAGCAGCTTGTTCTATACACCGACCACCCTTTGTGTGAACAATATACCCCTCAGATTCCTATTAAATCTTTTGCCCTTCACCTTAAACTTATGTCCTCTGCTCCTCGATTCACCTTCTCTGGGCAAAAGACTCAACCATATCTATTCAAATCATGATTTTATACACCTCTATTAGATCATCCCTCATCCTCCTGTGCTCCATGAAATAGAGTCCCAGCCTACTCAACCTCCCTATAGCCCTGGCCCTCTAGTCCTGGCGACATCCAACGTCAGAGGTGGGCAAATTAATGGAAAGGATACTTAAAGATAATATATATTATATATATATAAGCATCTGTATAAGCAGGGTCTGATTAGGAACAGTCAACGTGGATTTGTGCCTGGAAGGTCATGTTTGACTAATCTTCTAGAATTTTTCGAAGAGGTTACTAGGGAAATTGATGAGGGTAAAGCAGTGGATGTTGTCTATATGGACTTCAGTAAGGCCTTTGACAAGGTTCCTCATGGAAGGTTGGTTAAGAAGATTAAATTGTTGGGTATTAATGGCAGAGTAGCAAGATGGATTCAACAGTGGCTGAATGGGAGATGCCAGAGAGTAATGGTGGATGGCTGTTTGTCAGGTTGGAGGCCGGTGACTAGTGGGGTGCCTCAGGGGTCTGTGTTGGGTCCACTGTTGTTTGTCATGTGCATCAATGATCTGGATGATGGTGTGGAAAATTGGATTAGTAAGTATGCAGATGATACTAAGATAGGTGGTGTGGTGGATAATGATTTTCAAAGTCTACAGAGAGATTTAGGCCATTTGGAAGAGTGGGCTGAAAGATGGCAGATGGAGTTTAATGCTGATAAATGTGAGGTACTACATCTCGGCAGGACAAATTAAATTAGGACGTACATGGTAAATGGTAGAGAATTAAGGAATGCAGTTGAACAGAGGGATCTAGGAATAACTGTGCATAGTTTCCTGAAGGTGTAATCTCATGTAGATAGGGTGGTAAAGAAAGCTTTTGGTGTGCTGGCCTTTATAAATCAGAGCATTGAATATAGAAGTTGGGATGTAATGTTAAAATTGTACAAGGCATTGGTGAGGCCAATTCTGGAGTATGGAGTACAATTTTGGTCGCCTAATTATAGGAAGGATGTCAACAAAATAGAGAGAGTACAGAGGAGATTTACTAGAATGTAGCCTGGGTTTCAGCAACTAAGTTACAGAGAAAGGTTGAACAAGTTAGGTCTTTATTCTTTGGAGCGCAGAAGGTTAAGAGGGGACTTGATAGAGGTCTTTAAAATTATGAGCGGGTTAGACAGAGTTGACGTGGATAAGCTTTTTCCATTGAGAGTAGGGAAGATTCAAACAAGGGGACATGACTTGAGAATTAAGGGACAGAAGTTTAGGGGTAACATTAGGGGGAACTTCTTTACTCAGAGAGTGGTAGCTGTGTGGAATGAGCTGGAAGTGGTGGAGGCTGGTTCGATTTTATCCTTTAAAAATAGATTGGATGGGTATATGGACGGGAAAAGAATGGAGGGTTATGGTCTGAGTGCAGGTAGATGGGACTAGGGGGAAGTATTTATTTAAAAAAAAAAAAATAAAATGTTCGGCACGGACTTGAAGGGCCGAGATGGCCTGTTTCCTTGCTGTAATGGTTATATGGTTATCCTCGTAAATCTTCACTGTACCCTTTCCAGTTTGATGGCATCTTTCCTATATCATGGTGCCCAGAACTGAATACAATACTCTGAATGCGGCCTCACCAACTTCTTATTCAACTGCAACATGACCTCCCAACTTCTATACTCAGCCTGACCCGCTGAGTTATTCCAGCACTCTGTGAAACGTCACAGAACAGGGCAAGATTAGCAAGTTTGCTGATGATACAGAAGTGAGTGGATTTGCAAATAATGAAGATGGTTGTGAAAGATTGCAGCAGGATCTGGATCAATTAGCCAGGTGGGCAGAGGAATGGTTGATGGTTGCATGGTTCCTTGAAGGTCGAGTCGCAGGTATATCAGGTGGTCAAAAAGTATTTTGGCACTTTGGCCTTCATCAGTCAGAGTATTGAGTATAGAAGTTGGGAGGTCATGTTTCAGTTGTATAAGACGTTGGTGAGACCGCATTTAGAATATTGTGTTCAGTTCTGGGCACCATGTTATAGGAAAGATGTCAAACTGAATAGAGTACAGAGATCCCCATCCTGGATCAGTCCAATCAGGGTTGTGTCATCCACAAACTTGAGAAGCTTGATAGAGGTGTCTGTGGAGGTGCAGTCATTGGTGGGGCGAGAGTAGAGTAGAGAGTACGCATCTTGCGGTGCTCCCATGCTGAGCGTTTGCCGGTCCGAGATATGCTTTCCCGCCTCACATGCTGCTTCCTGTTTGTCAGAAAGCTGATGATCCACCGACAGAGGGTTTGCTGGAGGATGAAGTGCAGGCCCAGACAGATCCACAGATCCATTGGCCCAATATGCAAAATGCAGAGGGTCCAGCAGGGGGGTTGTGATATTTTTCAACTTGGCCAGCACAAGCCTTTCAAGGGTCTTCATGACTACAGAGGTTAGTGCGACAAGCCTGTAGTCATTCAGACCAGAAATCCTTGCCTTTTTGGGTACAGGGACAATAGTGGAGACTTTGAAGCAGGCAGGGACAGTACATCTTTGCAGGGACTGGTTAAAAATGAATAATTGGGTGTGAAGTGGTGATTGGAGTGGGGTGGGTGTAGAAGGGCCCAGTCTTTGCAGACTGAGGTCAGGCTGTGAGTGGGTGTGAAGTGTTGGTTGGGGTGGGAAAGGGTCCACTCTTTTCATACTGGAGTCTTGCCTTAAGTAATAGTGTGAAGTGGTGAATGGGAAGGAGAGGGTGCAGGGTCCATTCTTTGCAGACTGGGGTCTGGCTGTGTTTGTTGGGAGGGGGTTTCAGGGTTATGTTTCTGATTTTCAAACCTGCAGTAAAACTTATTCAGGTCGTTCGTCAGCTGCCGATTGTCCAAAGAGCGGGGGGCATTCCTCTTATAGCTGGTGATTTCTTGCATGCCCTTCCAAACTGAAGAAGAGTCACTAGCTGAGAACTTGCTCCTCAACTTCTCAGAGTACCTTTCCATGGCAGCTCCGATTCCTCTTCTCAGCTCTTTATCGATTAGGCTATCTTTTAACTCTTTAACGATTAGGCTATCAGCTTGACACATATTTGCCCCCAACCACCCCCATCACGAAATGGAAATGTTATAGCTGTATATAATGATCCCATTAAAATGTATATTTATGTCACAAACTATGGAATTCATATTTTTCAGTATTGTTTTTCAAGGAAAAGAAAGCAGTTCCAATTGTTTGATATCATTTGATATTGTTTAAAATTATTCATATGGAGGAGAAAATATAATAGCTCTAAAACCTTCCTTAATTTTGCAATGTCACTAAAGCTAATCCCCCTTTCCCTCTACCCTCCCCCATCTCCCTCTCCCCTCTCGCTCCCCCCTCTCACATCCCCCCCTCTTTCTGGCGGGGGGGCGAAGATGAAGGTGGCGTGGGCCCAGCGGGGGTGGCGTGGGCCCAGCAGGGGTCAGCGGGGGTGGCGTGGGTCAGCGGGGGTCAGCGGGGGTGGCGTGGGTCAGCGGGGGTGGCGTGGGTCAGCGGGGGTGGCATGGGTCAGCGGGGGTCAGCGGGGGTCAGCGGGTGTGGCGTGGGTCAGCGGGGGTGGCGGGGGCAGGCGAGGGGAGCGGGCCCCGCCGCAGCAGCGTCTAGTGTTGGGGTTACAGCCGCTCCCGCCCGGCGACTGGAGGACGGTCTCCTGGTCGCCTGGCAGGCTGTTGGCGAGGCTCCAACGGCGCGCATGGAGACGCTGGACAGGTGGGGCAGACACCGCACCCCCCCTCCTCCTCTCCCCTCCCTCCCTCCCTCGGGCTCGGAGAAATGGGTTACTAAATCATCCTGCGGGCTGGATTAGACCCCCTCACAGACTCCCCTTCCTGCAACGCGATATTCCACTACTTACCAGTAGACGCGAGGCATCGAGCTCAATGGGTGCAGTACAAATGGCAGTCTAATCCCACCCGGGCCCACTGCGCACGCGCGGAGAGACGGCGTCATTTTGCGTCACTTCCCCAACAGCGCAGGTGTGGATGGTCGCATTTTGTTTCTCCCAAATCATCCAGTGGCCGGAACCAGAATTTTGGGCGGTTTCCGACAAAGTGGAAATGCTGATTGCGCTCCGAATTAAAAAATAAATAAATCTCTGGATTTTTTTCTTACTCTGGGAAAAAAGAGGGGTGCGGTCACACCCAACGCACCCCCCCTTCGGACAGCCATGCAGCACTCCAAACAGAGTGCAGGCAGCTAGTCCAACCTCACGGCACTGCAAGCAGAGTGCAGGCAGCAAGTCCAACCTCACAGCACTCCAAGCAGAGTGCAGGCAGTAAGTCCAACCTCACAGCACTGGGAGCAGGGTGCAGGCAGCAAGTCCAACCTCACAGCACTCCAAGCAGAGTGCAGGCAGCAAGTCCAACCTCATGGCACTCAAAGCAGAGTGCAGGCAGCAAGTTCAACCTCACAGCACTCCAAGCAGCGTGCAGGCAGCAAATCCAACCTCACTGCACTCCAAGCAGGGTGCAGGCAACAGGTCCAACATCAAAGCATTCCAAGCAGAGTGCCGGTAGCGGGGGTCAGCGGGGATGGCGTGGGCGGAAGATGGCTTGGGCCCTGGCGGCGGGGGGAGGCGAGGGGAGCGGGCCCTGCTGCAGCGCCATCTGGTGTTGGGGTTACAGCCACTCCCGCCCGGTGACAGGAGGACGGTCTCCTGGTCGCCTGGCTGGCTGTTGGTGAGGCTCCGACGCCACGCATGGTGACGTTGGACAGGTGGGGCAGACACCGCACCCCCCCTCTGCCTCCTCCCCTCCCTCCCTCGGGCTCGGAGAAGTGGGTTACTAAATCATCCCGCGGGCTGGATTAGACCCCCTCACAGACTCCCCCTCCTGCAACGCGATATTCCACTACTTACATGGAGTAGACGCGAGGCATCGAGCTGAATGGATTAGATAGATTTAGATAGCCCTTTATTGTCATTCAGACCGAAGTCTGAACGAAATTGCGAAATTGAATGGATGCAGTACAAATGGCAGTCTGATCCCGCTCGGGCCCACTGCGCACGCGCGGAGAGACGGCGTCATTTTGCGTCGCTTCCCCAACGGTGCAGGTTGCATTTGGTCGCATTTTGTTTCTCCCAAATCATCCAGCGGCCGGAACCAGAATTTTGGGCGATTTCCGACAAAGTGGAAACGCTGATTGCTCTCCGATTTTTTTAATTTTTTTTATCGGGATTTTTTCTAACTGGGGAAAGAAGGGGCGCGCGGTCGCTCCCAAGACACCCCCCCCCACCCTTCGTACGGCCATGAATCATATAGGGGAATTTACTGTTCAATCCAAAAAGAAAGTTTAGTTGTTCCAGTGCTTGAGTCAGTGTTTTTTACTGAACTAGACTAGGGGGGTGAGCTTTAGAAGAGCGTATTTACAGAACTAGGCCTGGAATCCAGGTGAGTTGGCAGTGGCTGGGAGAGATCGGCGGAGTTATGGTGGCCGGAGTGCAGGTAAGGATCAGCGGCGGTGGCACGACCTGGAAGCGGCAAAGGAAGCTGTGTGGGTTGGCGTTGGCAGCAGTATGTCTGGGCCGTTGGCGTGGCATCGGGGTAGGGAGAGAAAACCCTGTCCTGCTCTGTGAGATTCCCACGACCAACTGCCCACCCAGATTTCAGGGTGAAAGGACATCGACTAAATTTTAATTCTGTTTCTCCTTCCAAAGACACTAACCTGCTGAGTGTACAAAGTTCTCTTTAACAGCTAAACATGTAATTTTGTTACTCTAACATAAAAATACTAAAGGCTGTTTATTACATTGTTTAATAAAGTATGGATCGCAACAATTGCATATGAATTTCAGTCGCTTGTCGATTTCCATTGCCGCAGTGTAATTAGGAGCCTGTTTTCTTACTGTGAGAACACTCCGTCCACGATAAACCAAAATCCATTGTAAAGAAATCATTAATAATGAGCATTTACACAATTCATTTCTTCTGACTTATTTGTTTATGGTGTCTAATTGAGAGCTGGTTGTAATATCTAAGAGGCTAAATATTAATCTCAGAGACGCACAGTCTCTTGCAAGTCGTCTGACTGCCTTACTGCTTCAGAATCTTGGTTCAA
The DNA here is from genome assembly GCA_038087875.1 of Malacoraja senta. Taxonomy (NCBI): domain Eukaryota; kingdom Metazoa; phylum Chordata; class Chondrichthyes; order Rajiformes; family Rajidae; genus Malacoraja; species Malacoraja senta. Next base: position 35,028,474 of record CM075980.1, read on the forward strand.
TCCTGATCTTTCATTTTGTCTGCATGTTCTTTCTGTGACTACATGATCTTTTCTTGACTGCTCCAGTTTTCCTCTCACATTCCAAAGATTGTTGATATTAGGTTAATTGACGACTGTATAATTCACTGAGTGTGCAGGTAGTGAAGTGAAAAGGATGCGTGAATGGGCGTGAATGAGAGCAGGTTGTGCGGGAACAAGATTGATGGGGTTACTCTGCGAGTCAGCATGGACTCTATGGGACAAATCGCTATCTCCTTTGTCATAAAGAAATATGAAAAAAAACATTTCAAGAGTTCTTTAGAATTCCAATTAATGACCACATGACAGTTTATTTTGAGCTGACATTGGCTAATATGTGCTTTTTCAAGAAAACATTTTACACTGGGAAATAAGTGACTAGATTGTTCTGGTCTCTGTATTTGGAAAAGAACGAGAAAACGAGAATAAAATGATTTTTATGTAGGTTGCTATTATTAACTGAGCCTGAATGGAAGGCAGAAGCAAGTTCAATAGTAACTTAAAAATGGAATTGGATTGCTATTTGAAGCAAGAAAAGTAGTAGCAAAGCTAAACGATTGACCTCTTGGGATGTTATTGATTCTAAATAGAGATTTATGTCCAGAAATATTTCTCCAATATGTAGCTCTAAACGTACTAATAAATTAATCATAATATACCACAATCTATCTCTGATTTTTACTTTTAACGAGACTAAGTGGGACCCGTTGGGTCCCAGCATCACAAGGGAGGGCTTGTCCCCCAATGCAATATTCCACCTCTCCACCAATTCCAATATTGGGGGGCTTTATGGAGCGCCAGTATGGGTGTTGTGGGCCGAATGGATTCTTGGGCTGGCAGCCTGGTCACTCAAGCCTGTTGTGCTGCCAGCTCACTCACTCACGGCTGGTGGGCTGGCAGTAGACTCACGGCTATTCCTTGAAATTCCATTTCAAGCAGGTTGCATGGCCACCAAATTCAAGTGCAGTTTCATACCATTTCAAGCAGGGTGCAAGGCCACTAAAGACAGTGAGTCGTGACCTCTCCTTCCTCCATATTGCAGAGACTGAGCCACGCCCACACTTCTAGGTTTTATAGTCCATCCCCCTCCCACCAGAAGGGGCGTGGCCTGCATGGTGTGATTGACAGGAGAGAGAATCTCAACATTTTTAAAACACTAATAACTCTTTTATTTTTCATTGATGGGAAAAATCCTCGGCACCTGATGAGTGGAGGGGGACTCTGAGTAAGATGGCCAAAAATCACTGCCGTATGTGGTAGCGTCTAAAATCAATATAAAGCGCAAACAGGAAGTGGTCAAGATTAGACTTTTAATTATATAGAAGGCAAGGCAACTTTAATTAGGCAAGGCAATTTTAATTGGGCAAGGCAACTTTAATTAGGCAAGGCAACTTTAATTAGGCAACACAGCTTTAGCATTTCCAAACCAAAGGCAACACAGCTTTAGCATTTCCAAACTATATTTTCAAACCACATTAAGGGCACTGACAGGTCAGTAAAACCATTCAGTTTAGTAGACATGTGTTCAGTGTTATTCACAGCTCAGACTGAGAGACGTGACCCTCTCTCTCCCCCATCTTGCAGAGACTGACAGAGGCACTCAACACTTCCGGGTTTTATAGTCCCTCCTGAAGGGGCGTGGCCTTCAGGAGAGAGAATCTCAACATTTTTTAAACACTAATAACACTTTTATTTTTCATCGATGCGAAAAATCCTCTTGTCCTGCGCAGCGGAGGGGGACTCTGAGTTAGATGGCCAAAAATCACAGCCGTAAGTGCCAGCGTTTTTTCTAATATCAATATACAGAACACCAGGAAGTGGTCAAGATTAGACTTTTAGTAATATAGATGTTAGTCAATTAAAAAGGTTGATTGTGAGCATATTAATCGCTCTTGTTTAAAATGAATTTCATCATTGAAGCTGCTCTGAGATTATAAACGTCAGGAATAACTGTGCAAACTGAATCAGTGTCTGTTCATCAACAGATGTGCCCACAAATCAACAAATGTGCCCAGATATTAGGCATGTCAGTGATTTTGGGAATGTTTGATTTCACTGTGTGGCATTGTGGCTTCCAGCTGTGCATCAACTGAACAGATTATCATATAAATGATGTGCGATCTCCATCAGAGCTTGATAGCTCGCTCATTCTGTGCCTCCATATTACCCTTGCCATTCTGAACCAGTGACTGGCTTGTTGGAGCCTTCTGTTCTCAATACATGGGTTCTGAGGACTGCTTAGGCATCTGTGGGTGTCACTGTGTCACTGATGGTAGAGCTGTGGCCTCACGGCTCCAGCATAAGATCATAAGTGATGATTCGGCCCACTAGGTCTACTCTGCCATTCAATCATGATTGATGTATCTCTCCCTCCTAACTCCATTCACCTGCCTTCTCCCCATAACCTCTGACACCCATACTAATAAAAAAGGTATGTGGGGGGAATTCCATATGGTCACCTACCAAAGATGTACAGGTTAGTAGGTTGATTGGGCACTATAAATTGCCGCTATTGTGTGGGGTGCGCAGTAGTTTCTGGGGTGGATGTGGGGAGAATCAAGCAGACAGATAGGATGATTGTAACAGAAGGTGCTTGATGGTCAGTACAGATGTGGTGTCCCTCCAAACACCGGGGAGATGCGTGTGTTTGTTTGCTTCTGGTGGTTCACCAAGCAAACATGAGAATCCAAAGTAACGAAAAAGCTCATAAGCATTGTCCCAGGATCTGTCGAAGTAGCCTCTGCTGAGATATGCCACACAAGATGACTTTGCTGCTCACCATTGCATTGTGAGACTCAAAAGAATACCTGTGCAATAAAGTGGTGAACCTTCAGTTTTTAATTAAATGGGGCTTTTGTATGGGGAGTTGTGGCGTCAGGGATGATGCCAGGTTCGGCAGTGACCATACGGACACTCGTGGTAGGGTCAACTCACGTGATCTGCTTTTCTTAGTGATAAATAGTTCATGACCACATCGGGGGGCTGTCCTTCACTGTCAGGGCACATGTACGGTTGCACTGCCGATCTCCGGTTTCTTCCTGCAGTTCACACTTGCCTTGAAGGGGCACTGGAGGTCTCAGGTTTCACCTGGTGGCTCAGCTTTAGGCTTGAAGAGGTGAGCTGGCACTCTCTAGGTTAGCCTGGCATCTCAGACTTGGTGCAGTCCTTGTTCTCCATGGGCAGGACTCGGCACAGGCATCTCACACTTGCCCTGGCCACTCAGTCTTAGACTTAGTAGAGGCACTGGCTGGATTGGGCTTCTTCCCAGCAGTCCAGTCTTGTCCATATGATGACGCTGGTGGTCTCACGTTTGTTCCAGTGGCTCAGTCTTCCTCAACGTGTGACAGGGGAACAAAGCAAACAGGGAGGCACCCCACTCCCTCTCCACCTTCTCTCCCTTCCCCCCATCTCTCTCTCCCTTTCACTCTCTCTCTCCCTTTCACTCTCTCTCTCCCTTTCACTCTCTCTCTCCCATTCACTCTCTCTCTCCCCCTCTCTCCCTCTCTCCCTCCCTCCTCTCACTTCCTTTCCCCTCTCTCTCCCTTTCCCCTCTCTCTCTCCCTTTCCCCTCTCTCTCCCATTCCCACTCTCTCCCTTTCCTCTCTCTCCCCCTCCATCTCCTCCCTCTCTCTCTCCCTTTCTCCCCCTCTCTCCCTTTCACCCCATTCCCTCTCCACCCTCTCTCCCTTTCCCCATCTCTCCCTTTCACTCTCTCTTCCTTTAAGTCTCTCTCCCCCCTCTCTCCCTCTCTCTCTCTCCATATCTCTCTCTTTCTCCCTCTCCCCTCTTTCTCCTTCCCCTCTCCCTTTCTCCCCCTCTTACTCTCCCCTCTCTCTCTCCCTTTCCCCTCTCCCTATTCCTTACACCTCTCTCTCTCCTGCCCCTCTCTCCTGCATCGCGGTCAGTGACTGTGGGACGCTCCCGCCGGTGGAGACGGAGGAGAGAGAGAAGGGGGAGAGAAAGAGAGAAGGGGAGAGGGGGGTGGAGAGAGGAGAAGAGAAAGGAGGAGAGAGAGAAGGGGGAGAGAGAGAAGGGAGGGAGAGAGAAGGCAGAGAGAGAGGGGGAGAGAGAGAAGAGGGGGAGAGAAAGAAGGGAGTGAGAGAAGGGATAGAGAAAGGGGGAGATAGAGAAGAGGGGAGAGAGAAGGGGGAGACGGGAGCATGGGGTTCATTTTCCCACACAAGCCATAGGTGACTCGGCAATCTGAACCCAAGCACCAAATAGAGATTTATGTCCAGAAATATTTCTCCAATATGTAGCTCTAAACGTACTAATAAATTAATCATAATATACCACAATCTATCTCTGATTTTTACTTTTAATGAGACTAAGTGGGACCCGTTGGGTCCCAGCATCACAAGGGAGGGCTAGTCCCCCAATGCAATATTCCACCTCTCCACCAATTCCAATATTGGGGGGCTTTATGGAGCGCCAGTATGGTGTTGTGGGCCGAATGGATTCTTGGGCTGGCAGCCTGGTCACTCAAGCCTGTTGTGCTGCCAGCTCACTCACTCACGGCTGGTGGGCTGGCAGTAGACTCACGGCTATTCCTTGAAATTCCATTTCAAGCAGGTTGCATGGCCACCAAATTCAAGTGCAGTTTCATACCATTTCAAGCAGGGTGCAAGGCCACTAAAGACAGTGAGTTGTGACCTCTCCTTCCTCCATATTGCAGAGACTGAGCCACGCCCACACTTCTAGGTTTTATAGTCCATCCCCCTCCCACCAGAAGGGGCGTGGCCTGCATGGTGTGATTGACAGGAGAGAGAATCTCAACATTTTTAAAACACTAATAACTCTTTTATTTTTCATTGATGGGAAAAATCCTCGGCACCTGATGAGTGGAGGGGGACTCTGAGTAAGATGGCCAAAAATCACTGCCGTATGTGGTAGCGTCTAAAATCAATATAAAGCGCAAACAGGAAGTGGTCAAGATTAGACTTTTAATTATATAGAAGGCAAGGCAACTTTAATTAGGCAAGGCAATTTTAATTGGGCAAGGCAACTTTAATTAGGCAAGGCAACTTTAATTAGGCAACACAGCTTTAGCATTTCCAAACCAAAGGCAACACAGCTTTAGCATTTCCAAACTATATTTTCAAACCACATTAAGGGCACTGACAGGTCAGTAAAACCATTCAGTTTAGTAGACATGTGTTCAGTGTTATTCACAGCTCAGACTGAGAGACGTGACCCTCTCTCTCCCCCATCTTGCAGAGACTGACAGAGGCACTCAACACTTCCGGGTTTTATAGTCCCTCCTGAAGGGGCGTGGCCTTCAGGAGAGAGAATCTCAACATTTTTTAAACACTAATAACACTTTTATTTTTCATCGATGCGAAAAATCCTCTTGTCCTGCGCAGCGGAGGGGGACTCTGAGTTAGATGGCCAAAAATCACAGCCGTAAGTGCCAGCGTTTTTTCTAATATCAATATACAGAACACCAGGAAGTGGTCAAGATCAGACTTTTAGTAATATAGATGTTAGTCAATTAAAAAGGTTGATTGTGAGCATATTAATCGCTCTTGTTTAAAATGAATTTCATCATTGAAGCTGCTCTGAGATTATAAACGTCAGGAATAACTGTGCAAACTGAATCAGTGTCTGTTCATCAACAGATGTGCCCACAAATCAACAAATGTGCCCAGATATTAGGCATGTCAGTGATTTTGGGAATGTTTGATTTCACTGTGTGGCATTGTGGCTTCCAGCTGTGCATCAACTGAACAGATTATCATATAAATGATGTGCGATCTCCATCAGAGCTTGATAGCTCGCTCATTCTGTGCCTCCATATTACCCTTGCCATTCTGAACCAGTGACTGGCTTGTTGGAGCCTTCTGTTCTCAATACATGGGTTCTGAGGACTGCTTAGGCATCTGTGGGTGTCACTGTGTCACTGATGGTAGAGCTGTGGCCTCACGGCTCCAGCATAAGATCATAAGTGATGATTCGGCCCACTAGGTCTACTCTGCCATTCAATCATGATTGATGTATCTCTCCCTCCTAACTCCATTCACCTGCCTTCTCCCCATAACCTCTGACACCCATACTAATAAAAAAGGTATGTGGGGGGAATTCCATATGGTCACCTACCAAAGATGTACAGGTTAGTAGGTTGATTGGGCACTATAAATTGCCGCTATTGTGTGGGGTGCGCAGTAGTTTCTGGGGTGGATGTGGGGAGAATCAAGCAGACAGATAGGATGATTGTAACAGAAGGTGCTTGATGGTCAGTACAGATGTGGTGTCCCTCCAAACACCGGGGAGATGCGTGTGTTTGTTTGCTTCTGGTGGTTCACCAAGCAAACATGAGAATCCAAAGTAACGAAAAAGCTCATAAGCATTGTCCCAGGATCTGTCGAAGTAGCCTCTGCTGAGATATGCCACACAAGATGACTTTGCTGCTCACCATTGCATTGTGAGACTCAAAAGAATACCTGTGCAATAAAGTGGTGAACCTTCAGTTTTTAATTAAATGGGGCTTTTGTATGGGGAGTTGTGGCGTCAGGGATGATGCCAGGTTCGGCAGTGACCATACGGACACTCGTGGTAGGGTCAACTCACGTGATCTGCTTTTCTTAGTGATAAATAGTTCATGACCACATCGGGGGGCTGTCCTTCACTGTCAGGGCACATGTACGGTTGCACTGCCGATCTCCGGTTTCTTCCTGCAGTTCACACTTGCCTTGAAGGGGCACTGGAGGTCTCAGGTTTCACCTGGTGGCTCAGCTTTAGGCTTGAAGAGGTGAGCTGGCACTCTCTAGGTTAGCCTGGCATCTCAGACTTGGTGCAGTCCTTGTTCTCCATGGGCAGGACTCGGCACAGGCATCTCACACTTGCCCTGGCCACTCAGTCTTAGACTTAGTAGAGGCACTGGCTGGATTGGGCTTCTTCCCAGCAGTCCAGTCTTGTCCATATGATGACGCTGGTGGTCTCACGTTTGTTCCAGTGGCTCAGTCTTCCTCAACGTGTGACAGGGGAACAAAGCAAACAGGGAGGCACCCCACTCCCTCTCCACCTTCTCTCCCTTCCCCCCATCTCTCTCTCCCTTTCACTCTCTCTCTCCCTTTCACTCTCTCTCTCCCTTTCACTCTCTCTCTCCCATTCACTCTCTCTCTCCCCCTCTCTCCCCCTCTCCCTCCCTCCTCTCACTTCCTTTCCCCTCTCTCTCCCTTTCCCCTCTCTCTCTCCCTTTCCCCTCTCTCTCCCATTCCCACTCTCTCCCTTTCCTCTCTCTCCCCCTCCATCTCCTCCCTCTCTCTCTCCCTTTCTCCCCCTCTCTCCCTTTCACCCCATTCCCTCTCCACCCTCTCTCCCTTTCCCCATCTCTCCCTTTCACTCTCTCTTCCTTTAAGTCTCTCTCCCCCCTCTCTCCCTCTCTCTCTCTCCATATCTCTCTCTTTCTCCCTCTCCCCTCTTTCTCCTTCCCCTCTCCCTTTCTCCCCCTCTTACTCTCCCCTCTCTCTCTCCCTTTCCCCTCTCCCTATTCCTTACACCTCTCTCTCTCCTGCCCCTCTCTCCTGCATCGCGGTCAGTGACTGTGGGACGCTCCCGCCGGTGGAGACGGAGGAGAGAGAGAAGGGGGAGAGAAAGAGAGAAGGGGAGAGGGGGGTGGAGAGAGAAGAGAAAGGAGGAGAGAGAGAAGGGGGAGAGAGAGAAGGGAGGGAGAGAGAAGGCAGAGAGAGAGGGGGAGAGAGAGAAGAGGGGGAGAGAAAGAAGGGAGTGAGAGAAGGGAGAGAGAAAGGGGGAGATAGAGAAGAGGGGAGAGAGAAGGGGGAGACGGGAGCATGGGGTTCATTTTCCCACACAAGCCATAGGTGACTCGGCAATCTGAACCCAAGCACCAAGTTGAAAGCGGCCGAAGGTGCGCATCCCTCGGGGCAGCCCCATCTCTCCCACGGCCACCCTCTCTCCCCTCTTTCCGCTGCAGGTCGGGTGGAGCTGAGGTGTGGGACAATGTTCATCCCTTCACAGTGATGTGATGGACGCGGGGGGCTGGACCAATCGCTGACAAGTCCCGCCCCCCGGCAACGTCATGTCCGTTATTTGACTTTTCTGTTGAGCGGCAGTCGGTCCGTTGGCCTTTCGGGTAGGTGGCGTTTCGACAGAGCGGCCATTCAGTATTCAGTAAGTTCGCTTTCAGGCTATGCAGCTTTTCGGTTCGTTGGCTTTTAGGAGTCCCACCCTTTCGGTTAGTTTGCATCCAGGCGTCCCATCCTTTTGGTTAGTTGGCATTTCGTCTTCGTACTCTTTCGGTTTATTGGCGTTTCGGCCTCGTTTCCATTCGGTTCTTTGGCTTTGACTTCTTTGCTTTGGCTTCTCGTCCGTCGGCGCCACGTCCGGGTATCTCTCCCCCTCTCTCACTCCCTTTCTCCCCCCCCCCCTTCTCTCTCCCTTTCCCCTTTCTCTCACCCTCCGGCTAGAAAGCCTGGGTTGGCTGACAAGGTTCAGGTGGCCAAACCAACATTAGCTACTTGATGCCAGGTATCTCCAGTGAAGCTAGGGATTAGCCTCTCTGCAGAAGATAAGGACTGATGAGAAAGTTACTCCCGATAACTCCCTGTTGCATGCCTACGGGGGAAGCGTGCTCATTCCGGTGGGGAGGGCTACCCTGCACTGCAAGGTACTGCATGCCTCTCGGCCCCTCACTTTTTATCTACCGGACACTGACAACATCACCCTGTTGGGCGCCCGGGCGTGCCAGGACCTCGGCTTGGTCTCTTTCCACCGTGATATCCACCAGGTGCAGACCCTTATGGACCCCCTGCACGAATACCCTGATCGTTTTGATGACAAGCTGGGCAGCTACAAGATCGTTGTCGACCTCGATGTTGAGCCTATGATCCGTCCACCACACCGCGTCTCCTTCGCCATGAAGGACAAGGTGGATTTAACGCTGCTCAACATGGTTACCATGGGCATCCTGAAGGAGGTGAGCGAACCCACCCGGTGGGTCTCCACCATGGTTGTTGCTGCAAAAAAGGACAAAAGTGAAATTCGCATTTGCATCAACCCCAAAGACTTGAACCTTGCCATCAGACGCCCTCATTACCCCATGCGAACAGTGGACTGCAAAAGTTTTTATAGATATGTAAAAAGAAAGAGATTAGTTAAAACAAATGTAGGTCCCTTGCAGTCAGAAACAGGTGAGTTGATCATGGGGAACAAGGATATGGCGGACCAATTGAATAACTACTTTGGTTCCGTCTTCACTAAGGAAGACATAAATAATCTGCCGGAAATAGCAGGGGACCGTGAGTTAAAGGAGTTGGAGGAATTGAGTGAAATCCAGGTTAGTCGGGAAGTGGTTTTGGGTAAATTGAATGGATTAAAGGCCGATAAATCCCCAGGGCCAGATAGGCTGCATCCCAGAGTACTTAAGGAAGTAGCTCCAGAAATAGTGGATGCATTACTAATAATCTTTCAAAACTCTTTAGATTCTGGAGTAGTTCCTGAGGATTGGCGGGTAGCAAACGTAACCCCACTTTTTAAGAAGGGAGGGAGAGAGAAAACGGGGAATTACAGACCAGTTAGTCTAACATCGGTAGTGGGGAAACTGCTAGAGTCAGTTATTAAAGATGGGATAGCAGCACATTTGGAAAGTGGTGAAATCATTGGACAAAGTCAGCATGGATTTACGAAAGGTAAATCATGTCTGACGAATCTTATAGAATTTTTCGAGGATGTAAGTAGTAGCGTGGATAGGGGAGAACCAGTGGATGTGGTGTATCTGGACTTCCAGAAGGCTATCGACAAGGTTCCACATAAGAGATTAGTATACAAACTTAAAGCACATGGCATTGGGGGTTCAGTATTGATGTGGATAGAGAACTGGCTGGCAAACAGGAAGCAAAGAGTAGGAGTAAACGGGTACTTTTCACAATGGCAGGCAGTGACTAGTGGGGTACTGCAAGGCTCAGTGCTGGGACCCCAGCTATTTACAATATATATTAATGATCTGGATGAGGGAATTAAAGGCAATATCTCCAAGTTTGCGGATGACACTAAGCTGGGGGGCAGTGTTAGCTGTGAGGAGGATGCTAGGAGACTGCAAGGTGACTTGGATAGGCTGGATGAGTGGGCAAATGTTTGGCAGATGCAGTATAATGTGGATAAATGTGAGGTTATCCATTTTGGTGGCAAAAACAGGAAAGCAGACTATTATCTAAATGGTGGCCGACTAGGAAAAGGGGAGATGCAGCGAGACCTGGGTGTCATGGTACACCAGTCATTGAAAGTAGGCATGCAGGTGCAGCAGGCAGTGAAGAAAGCGAATGGTATGTTAGCTTTCATAGCAAAAGGATTTGAGTATAGGAGCAGGGAGGTTCTACTGCAGTTGTACAGGGTCTTGGTGAGACCACACCTGGAGTATTGCGTAGAGTTTTGGTCTCCAAATCTGAGGAAGGACATTATTGCCATAGAGGGAGTGCAGAGAAGGTTCACCAGATTGATTCCTGGGATGTCAGGACTGTCTTATGAAGAAAGACTGGATAGACTTGGTTTATACTCTCTAGAATTTAGGAGATTGAGAGGGGATCTTATAGAAACTTACAAAATTCTTAAGCGGTTGAACAGGCTAGATGCAGGAAGATTGCTCCCGATGTTGGGGAAGTCCAGGACGAGGGGTCACAGCTTAAGGATAAGGGGGAAATCCTTTAAAACCGAGATGAGAAGAACTTTTTTCACACAGAGAGTGGTGAATCTCTGGAACTCTCTGCCACAGAGGGTAGTCGAGGCCAGTTCATTGGCTATATTTAAGAGGGAGTTAGATGTGGCCCTTGTGGCTAAAGGGATCAGAGGGTATGGAGAGAAGGCAGGTACGGGATACTGAGTTGGATGATCAGCCATGATCATATTGAATGGCGGTGCAGGCTCGAAGGGCCGAATGCGAACCGAAGGGTCCGTTATCAGTGCAGGTGCATCCAACACTGAAAATATGCTGGTCTCCCCCTGGGAGGAACTTGTATCAGACAAAGGGAGTTCATCAGGCTGGAACTGTGAACCAAGCGCGCTATCAGCTCGAGCAAGGTTGTTTAACATTCGGCGTGGAGCAGGAACTGGCTTCCCATGAGAGCGACAGGCGGCAGAGAAATGGTTCAATTTCCTGCAAAAGTTGCACTTTTTTCCAGTGCAGGGCACACATTAGACTGATGGGAGGTAAAGTTGCAGTTGGGGCACCGCTGTGGGCTGCTACCCCTGGGTGCAGGGGACCCCCGTTGCCGTTGCGGGCCAGCGTTCCGCCGGCGGCCAGCAACACTGGTAAAGTTAATGTCATGATCAGCAGACGACACCGCCGAGGCGACAGCCTCAGCCATGCGGGAGGCGTGCAGAGCCTCGGCTAAAGACAGGTCGTGCTTCCGTAGAAGTTCAGCCCTTAGTTTTTCATCTTGAAGACCATACACTAAAATGTCCCGGGTCAGTTGATCGGGGGTCAGCGTGTCCAGGCTGCAACGCCTGGCCAGGTGACGCAACACGGCCATATAGTTATCGATTGACTCTCCAGAGATCTGACGCCGGGTGAACATTTTAAAACGCTCTAGAATGCAGTTAGTGGGGATGTCGCACATTGCGGTAAACTTAGCCATAAGACATACCGGGTCCCGAGCATCTTCACCTGCACCATAGACAAACGACTCAGCCCGTTCCAGGGCATCAGGACCAGCCAGGTTGAGAAGCAGAGAAGCCGTGTAGCAGGGGTGGCAGCAGGATGGGCGATCGTGACATAGTGTTGGAAGTCACGTTTAAAGACACCCCACCTATGGGCAATGTCCGAGTCAAAGACAAGCATATCGGGTTTGCGGCAAGAAGTAGCCATGGCACGGGAGATAAAAAACGAAATGGGGAAACGGGTCAAAAGTAAAGAAAATCCGATAAACTGGAGGCGCAAAGGTACGATGCTGACACCATGTAAAGAGGCATCATAACACACTGTGTCTTTATTACTGTTTATTCATGATACACATACTTTACTGCCCTAGCTGTTCGTGGTCTGTCACCGGAACTAGAGAGCGAACACTGGGTGGGAAGGTTGTAATTATACTAGTGATGTGGGGAGTGGTTAGTAGTGATGAGGTCACTATGTTAAAGGTACATGCACATGTCATCTACAGGCCACATCTAACTCCCTCTTAAATATAGCCAATGAACTGGCCTCAACTACGTTCTGTGGCAGAGAATTCCACCGATTCACCACTCTCTGTGTGAAAAATGTTTTTCTCATCTCGGTCCTAAAAGATTTCCCCTTTATCCTTAAACTGTGACCCCTTGTTCTGGACTTCCCCAACATCGCACCATGTTTCTATTAATGTTCCTGTGAAGTGCTTTGGTGTGTTTTACCATGTTGAAGACACATTATGAATGTTCGTAGTTATTATTGTGAAATTCACCACAGAGCATTGACCCCATTTCGATCTTTATTTACTACAAATGCAAGGTCAGTCTTATTTTTGCATTTTTTCAGAATCATCCTTTTGAATAAATTGGTTTGTATTAGTATCCACTATATATTTACTTGTGAGTATTTAACAATTTTCTATGCTGAGCAGTACTATATGCCACAGCAGAGGTCTTACACCTAGTGGGAAAATGGCGTTCCAGATATTCCACTGTTTTAGTTTGGAGAAACAGACCCTTCAGCCCACTAAGACCACTCTGATCATCAATCACCCGTTCACACTAGATCTATGTTATCCCACTTTTGCATCCACTCCCTACACCTTGGGGGCAATTTACAGAGGATCGAACTTGAGTCTCTGGCGCTGTGAGGCAGTGGCTCGACCAGCTATGCCACTGTGTCACCCATTATGTGGTAGCATGATTGGCAAATGGGAGCAGATACAGGGCATGGGGGCTGGAGTGATGAACATGTAAAAGGGTTAGAGGGAAATAGGATGAGGAATGGGATTGGACTGGGAGATGACATGGATGGAGTGTCAATTGACTTCCTTCTGTGTCATCAGGAAAGTACTAAAATGTCCGGAAGTGTGGAATAGAGAAAGGAAATGTGACACTGGAGCAGAGAGTGCCTTCCAAAATGTCTTGCTTCAGGCAAAATTACAAAAAGCTATATTGCTACAAAAGTGATTGCTGGATCCGGATATTTGCTTGTATTGATTAATGATTGCACATCAAATGTTAATTTAAAGTATACAGAGCGATAATCTTTGTTTAATAAAGATATAAGATTTATGTCAGGCCCCTTCCCTTTCTTTTTCATTTAAAAGAGAAAGAGAAGCAAGCACATAGGGTTCCTGGTTCCCACACAGGGACCCTGCTTTCCACACTCCTTTATGTACACAGAGACCTCACTTCCCACACTCTCTCTAACAAACTGGGACCCTGGTTCTCAGACTTTCTTTAACAAACCAGGGCCCCATCTCGCTCACACTGCCTTTAACTCATAGAAGCGTTGGTCCCTGTGCTCTCTTTTACACATCTGGAACTTCAAGGTTTCAAGGTCAGTTTATTGTCACATGTACCAATTAAGGTAGAGTGAAATTAGAGTTACCATACAGCCATATTAAGTGAAAAACAACAAGACACACAGCCACATAAAATAAAATGTAAAATAAACATCCACCACAGCGGCTCTGGTTCTCCTGGTCCAGCCAACCTGGTTCTCATGTTCCCTATAATACATTAGGCTATTTTTACTACACTCCACCAATAACTGGGAAACTGCAAGCCATTGCACCATTATAAGTGAGAAATTGCATATTACAGTGTGCAGTTTTTACAGTATAATATTGGGCAATTATAATAGTATAACTGGGCAATTAAAGCATCATACCAATGGGATGATAGCAAAATTATAGTAACTAACAGGAGTCAAGCGTATCAATATAAAAGTGGAATTGTATGGCAGTGGCAGTTAATACAGAATAACAGCTGAAAGTTATAGAACTATTGATAAGTAACTGGAGGTTTATAATATACTATTGAATTATAATTTGGAACCCAAAAAGAGCATGTAGCTCTTGCATTGTAGAAATGGGCAAATATCTACTCCATCTATGCCTCTTATTATTTTATAATATCAGGTCACCCCTTAGCCTCCTGTGCTCCAAGGAAGGCAAGCCCAGCCTGTCCAACCTCTCCCCATAACTAATGACCTCCAATCCAGGCTGCATCCTGGAGAATCTCTTCTGCACCCTCTCCAGTTGCCAACTGCTAAAATGCTGAAAGTTATATCCAAGTTCTGCATTTTTTTCTATCCAATTTGTCCTACCCATTGATTATATTTACCTGGTTTCATTAGATAGCATACAAAACAAAGCTTTTAACTGCACCTGTACATGTGACAATAATAAACAAAACGAAACATCCTTCCCATAGTTTGGTGCTCTACACAATACTCCAAGTGTGATTTAACCATAGTTTTGTAAAATTGCAAAATATCATCCCAACTTTTACATTCTATGTCCCGACCTATGAAGGCACGCGTGTTTTTTTTCATGATACTATCTACCTGTGTGGCTATTTTCTGGATCCATGGATTTGCGAACTCCTAGGTCATAGAGTAATAAAGCGATACCGCGTGGAAACAGGCCCCTCGCCCCAACTTGCCCACACTGGTCAACATATCCCAGCTACAACTAATCCCAACTGCCTGCGCTTGGTCCATATCCATCCATACCTGTCCTATCCATGTACCTGTCTAACCATTTCATAAACGTCGGGATAGTCCCAGCAACTACCTCCTCTGGCAACCACCACCCTTTGTCATCACCATTCCTTAGGACCCTAGCAGTGTTAGATGTAGGCAGGTAGGCAGGTTAGAGGTAGGCAGGTCCACACATAGTACCATGGGGTGATGCTGGGATCCTTAGTGTGGGTTATATATGTACATTAAGGACCTCGCCGTGAATGCAGCAACTATAGTTAGTAGGTTTTCAGACGACACAAGCATTTATAGTGTGATTAATAATGAGGATACTTGTAGACTGGAATAGTTCTGGTCACCCGGCTATGGGAAAAAATGTCATTACATTGGAAATAATGTAGAAAGAATTTATAGAGATGTTACCTCGCCTGGATGGTCTGCGCTATAAATAGGTTGATTAGGTTGGGACTCTTTACCCTGGAGTGTTAGAGATTGAGGAGTAGAGGTTTAAAACATCATGAGGGGCATAGATAAGGCAAATAGTCACAATCCTTCTACCAGTATAGGGGAGTCTAAAACAAGAGGCCATAGGTTTAAGGTGAGAGGAGAAAGATTAAATAGGAACCTGAGGGTTAACTTTTCACACAGTGTGAGGTGAGTATATGGAATCTGTCAGAGGAATTGGATAAGGTAGGTACAAAAACAACATTTAAAATACACTTTTTAAGATACATGAAGGGATATGATGACCCGTGCAGATAAATGGGGCTAGCTCAGATAGACATCCTGGTCATCTTGGACGAGTTGGGCTGAAGCGGAATGGTACCATTCGGCGCTGCCGTTTAGGCACCGCCGTTTCGGGGTGTTAGGGTTAGTGTTAGGGTTCGGGTCAGAGTTAGAGTTAAGGTTAGGGTTAGGGTTATGGATAAGGTTAGGGTCAGGGTCAGGGTTAGGGTTGGGATTCTGATGAGTACAGGTATTATAAACGGAGGCGCCGAATCGGCGGCACTGAAAAGTACCCAACCCGGGCTGAAGGACCTGTTTCTGTTCCGTATGACTGTATGAAATATTTGTACTGTAATAATGAGCCATTTAGCAGTAGGCTGTTAACAGTGCTGCATCAATCTGCAAGATCACTGCATAGGAAGTGGGCATGGCGTCCGTTATATTCGGAACAGTATGATCAACATCTCTAAGAACTTCTGAACTTTTATGTGTGTTTTCCTTTATATTGATTGATAAATAACTGTTCTTGCTTTCTGCAGGAACGAATGCAAATGTGACTGGCTTTACTGCCGTTGCCATGCAGGAAGGTGACTCTGATTTAATTGAAGTCCGTATCCCTGACCATCCCAGTGAGAGCAGCGTGGAGGTACTGGTCAACAATGGAATTGTTACTTTCAATGAACAGAACTGGATGGATCTTAAAGGTGAGTTTTGCGTCAAACTGGTGTGTTGATCTGAAATGACCCAATAAATACCCGACTTTTCTGTGGTGCGTGCCCTTAGCCTGGTAGTAGCGGTTGAGCGATGGTTAATATTCTGATCTGATTCATATCTCACCTCAAGCACACAACATAAAAGTCTAGAAAGGAGCTTCAATGCAGTGCTGAGAGAGAACTTCATGTTTAGAAATGCTGCCTTTTAATTGAGATTTGGTTCAAGCGCCTGTCTTTTCTATTGGGCAGACATAAAAGATGCCAAGGCATTAACTCAGTGTACAGCAAGCGATGTCTCTATGTCCAATATCAACACCTAAGTCAACGACCAGGAAACAGTCATCATCACATTGATTATCCCAATTCACTGCCACCTTACTATGTCTATGATTAAAAGACACAATGATTTGTGACGTGCTTTGTCTCCTACAGTGAGTGTGTAGGAGCCGGAGTTGGCCTAACCTGCCATTCAGTGTGATTTGCCACTGACCTCATCTCTTCTTTTACTGCAGATTTCCCCATACACTCAATTCCCTAATCTTCCCAAAAATAATTATCTACTTCCTCTTTGAATACCCTGAATGATCGACCCTCACGAACCCCTCTTTTTACTTTAGTTTAGAGATACACTGCGGAAATGGGCCCTTCGGCCCACCGAGTCCGCATCGACCAGCGATCCCCGCACATTAACACTATCTTACACACACCAAGTCTTTGGAATGTGGGAGGAAACCGAAGAAACATAGAAAATATGTGCAGGAGGAGGCCATTCGGCCCTTCGAGCCAGCACCGCCATTCTTTGTGATAATGGCTGATCGTCCCCAATCAATAACCCGTGCCTGCCTTCTCCCCATATCCCTTGATTCCACTAGCCCCTAGAGCTCTATCTAACTCTCTCTTAAATCCATCCAGTGACTTGGCCTCCACTGCCCTCTGTGGCACGGAATTCCACAAATTCACAACTCTCTGGGTGAAAAAGTTTTTTCTCACCTCAGTCTTAAATGGCCTCCCCTTTATTCTAAGACTGTGGCCCCTGGTTCTGAAAGATACAAGCTCCATACAGACAACACCTTTAGTCAGGATCAAACCTGGGTTCTCCGGCACGGTAAAGCAGCAACTGCACCACCGTGCCACCCTCCTAAGCAAAGAATTCCCATAATTCACCAGCTTCTGCCAGTAGGTAGCTCCTATAGTAACAACTATTTAATCTTCAAAAGTCGAGGAGAGAGGGGGTAAGTAGTCATTTTCAGAAAGTATTTTTGAAAAATTGGCAAGAGTTGAGAGAAAGAGCTGGTTTTGATTGAGGATAAGCTCTCCAAGTAAAAACAGGACATTTAAAAAGCAGACGTTTGACTAGGAGAGGAAGAGAGAATAAAAGAATGGGAAGGTTTAGTATAGCAGCCTATTACGAGCGAGACTGTGAGGGCAAGGCTATGTTGAGGCTTCGCTTCAAGAGGCTTTGGTGAGGGTGCTGAGATAAAGGTCAGGGCAGGTTAAGGTGCAGACTGCATAATTCTTCCAAGGTGTTTGGTGTCATTGGGATGGCAGGTTGGATATTGGAATCCTCCTCCTGCAGGATACGGGAAGTCAAGGGGGATTTCCAGTGCCTCTGGGGACTGCACCTGCAGTAAGTGGTTCAGCTCAGGATGATCTGGGGTGTAACACTGTCGTAGATAGGAGTTACAGTGAGGTGGTCATGCCTAAGGTACCGGCAGGAAAGGGAGTAGGCAGAAAGTGCAGGTATGGATGCTGTTGTGGGGAGGATGGGCTGGAGGGAGCAGCAGTCATGGTCCGATCTGTGATGTCAGGCCTGACTATGGCATTGTCGGGAAGGGAAAAGTCAGACAAAGCCGTCACAATAGGAGACCTCGAGGGACAGACAGCATCTCTGGAGAGAAGGAATGTGACGTTTTTAGTATGAATATTGATTTCTCTAACTTCACGTAACCCTTCCCCTCCCCCACCCTAGTTCTCCTACTAACGTGTCCCATCTACACCAGTCCCACCTGGGAACTGTCTGATCCATGTGTGTGCAGTATTTATGCAAATTATTATTTTCTGTGCCATCAGCTGGTCAGTGATGAGTGGACACACTGCAGGTTTAATTTCCCGAGGGGCCCAATATTTATATACAGTAAATGACCCAGAATTACAGAGATGATAAAATGATTTATACAATTCCTCCTCAAGATACCTCAAGATATCTCAATGCAGCCTCCAGTCAATGACATGCTTTGTAAAATGTATACCGTGTTGGATATTTGCTCCCACACTGAAAGCTACCACAAACAGCAATGCTCTTGACACTCTCGATCAAAGTAAAACTGAAAATAACTTCAAGTAACCCTTGCTTTCCCTCTCTCCAGCCTCCCCTACACTAGTTCTCCACTGTCCTCCTGATTAATGTTACTGGTTGTATGCCTCCTTGTAACTTTGCCCTCATCCGGCAGTGAACCATTCTTTATTTCCTTGAACATTGTCTGCTTTGATCTGTTCTTTTCACACCTTACATGTTCTTTGTATTCTTCCATATCTTGTTTCCTCTCCCCTGACTTAAGGGCCTGTCCCACTTACGCGTCCTTGGCACACAAATTACCTTTAGTCGTTGAGGCGCACGGGCATCGTGTGACCGCGCGGGGCTGCGTGGGGCCGGTCCCACTGAGAAGCGCAGAGGGGTATGTAGTTGTGCGTGACATCGCGCGGGGCTCCGAAATTTTTGTAGCGAACAAAATCTCTGCGCGCCAACGGCCTGTCGCGGAACTAACAGCCAAAGTGGGACAGGCCCAAGACCCTGGTGCGACGCAACGTCTCACCTCCAACAGCAACAGAAGCGGGCAAACGATCGCCGAGCTCGGCCTGGGGCTCATGGCTGTTGCGGTCCGGATCCGCCCCCACTTCTACTCCCAGAGCGGGGCCAAGAAAATTGAAGATAGACACAAAATGCAGGAGTAACTCAGCGGGACCGGCAGCATCTCTGGAGAGAAGCAATGGGTGATGTTTCGGGTCAAGACCCTTCTTTTCAGACTGAAGAGGAGTCTCGACCCGAACCATCACCCATTGCTTCTCTCCAGAGATGCTGCCGCTCCCGCTGAGTTACTCCTGCATTTTGTGTCCATATTCAAATGACGTCATGCGCTCCAGACGGCTGTGCGTACGCATGAAATCGCGCGCGACCTTCGCGGGACCGGCACGGCTCAACGCGACCACGAGGTCGCGTAATTTGCATGCCAAGGATATGCAAGTGGGACAGGGGCTTAAGTCTCTAGAAGGGTCCTGAAGGAAACATCACCCATTTCTTCTCTCCAGAGATGCTGCCTGTCCCGCTGAGTTACTCCAGCATTTTGTGTCTATCTTCAGTATAAACCAGCATCTGCAGTTCCTTCCTACACATGATAGGAGACCTGTTAGTCAGGTGTTCAGACAGGAGATTCTGTGGCAGCAAACGAGACTCCGTGATGGTGTGCTGCCTCCCTGATGCCAGGGTCCAGGACATCTCTGAATGGTTGCAGAACAATCTCAAGGGACATGGCGAGCAGATGGAAGTCATTGTCCACATTGATACACATAACGTAGGTAGGAAAAGGGATGAGGTCCCACAAAGCGAATAGAGGGAGTTAGACAGAAGATTAAAACGCAGGACCCTGAAGGTAGTAAGTTTCAGATACTCCCGGTGCCATGTGTTAATGAGTGTAGGAATAGGAAGATAGTGCAGATGAATGTGTGGCTCAGGAGTTGGTGCAGGGGGCAGGGATTCAGCTCATTAGACCATTGGGATCTATTCTGGGGCAGAGGTAACCTGTTCAAGAGAGACGAGTTGCATCTAAACTGGAGTGGGAACAATATACAGGCTGGAAGGTTCACTAGTGCTTCTCGGGAGGGTTTAAACTCGAGAGGCAGGGAGAAAGGAAACAGAGAAGTATGTCAGAAATTGGAAGAAGTGATAGGAAGATAGCAGTAAGGTGAAGGAAGATGGTGGCGCTAAGGGGCTGAGTGTTTATTTCATGGCAAGTTGTGTTGTGGAGAAAGCAGATAAACCTAGAGCCTGGATCACTTTGAACACTGTTGTTGTGGCCACTGTATAAACGTGGTTGTGAGAGGGATACAACTGGCAGCTCTATGTTCCAGGTTTCGATGTCTCAGATGTGATCAAGAGGGAGGCTAAAGAGGTGGAGGAGTTGCACTACTAATCAGCGAGACTATCACAGCGGCACTCAGAGAGGACATACTGCAGGGTTCATCCACTCGAGTGATATGGGTTGAGCTTAGAAATAAGAAAGGTGCAAGCACTCTAATGGGATTGTCCTAAGGACCCCCAATAGCAAGCAGGAAATATGAACAAATATGTAGACAGATTACCGAAAGATGCCAAAGCAACAGGGTTGTCTTAAACTTGAACTTCCCCAATATAGACTGGGACATGCTCAGATCAAAAGACCTAGATGAGGCAGAATTTGTGAGGTCTATCTAAGAGGGTTTCTTGAAACAATATGTTGATGTACCAACCAGAGAAGGGAAAATACTCGACCTTGAGTTGGGAATTGAGCCTGGCCACGTGATTTTGCATCTGTACTCACCAAGGAGAGGGACTTGGAGGATAGTGACGTTTGTGTGGGGAATACTAATATGCAATAGCATTATGAGATTAAGAAGGAAGAGGTGTTGGGGCTCTTGAAGAGCCTTAACACAGATAAATCCCCAAAAAACCTGATGGGATTTCCCCTGGTTATTGAATAAGGCAAGAGTGGAGATTGCAGGAGCCTTAACAAAGTTTTCTGGGTCTTCTCGAGTTACAAAGAAGTGTTGAAAAGAAGAAAACAACTGGAATGTTGTTTCTTCTTTTAAGAAGGAAAGTAGAGAGAATCCAGGGAATTAAGGTCGGTGAGCCTCACGTCAGTTGTAGGGAGTAATTGGCAAGGATTTGTTAGAATAAAATGTACTTCCATTTGGAATAGTTTTAATTAGCGACACTTACAATAGCATTGTAGATGGCAGGTCGTGTCTTACTAACTTGATCGCGTTTTTTGAGGAGGTGATCGATGATGGTAGAACATTGGATGTTATCAACATTGATTTTAGTAAAGCTTTTGACAAAGTCCCCCATGGTAGGCTGACCCAGAAGATTAAGATGCACAAGATTAAGTGTCTTGGCGTATAGATTCAGAACTGGCTTATGATAGAAGTCAGAGGGTTGTGGTGGAAGGACAATATTCATGCTGGAGGTCTGTGACCAGTGGAGTTCCACAGGGATCTGTGCTGGGATCTCTGCTGTTTGTAATATATACAAATGACTTAGATGTAAACATAGATAGGTTGGTTAGTAAGTTTACAGATGACACCAAAATTGTTGAGGTCACGGACCATGTAAAAGTTTGTTAAGGTGTAGCCATGTATAATTATCAACTGAGCAGAGAAATGGGTGACAGAGTTTCATCTGAGCAAGTGTGAGGTGCTGCACTCTGGGAGGTCAAATGTCAGGGGAAAATGTACACTGATGTACAGAAGGATCTTGCAGTCCAAGCCCATAGCTCCCTGAAAGTGGCAACACAAGTACAGAGGGTGATAAAGAAGGCATATGGTATGCTTGCTTTCAGAAGTCAGGATGTTGAGTACAAGAGTCAGGAAGTCATGATGCAGCTCCGTAGAACATTGGTTAGACCACATTTGGAGTTTTGTGTGCAGTTCCAGTCGTCCTATTGCAGGATGGATGTGGAGGCTTTGGAAAGTGTGGAGACGTGGTTTACCAGAATGATGCCTGGATTAGGGTATATTAACTTAAGGGAGGTTGGCCAGACTTGGATTGTTTTCTCTGGAATGCCTGAGGTGGCGGGGAGACCTGATAGAAGTCTATAAAATGATGAGGGGCATCGATAGGGGAGATAGTCAGAACCTATTCCCAGGATAGAATTATCGATTATTAGCGAGCATAGCTTACAGGTGAGAGGGGAAAAGTTTAAAGGGGATATAACCATATAACCATATAACAATTACAGCATGGAAACAGGCCATCTCGGCCCCTCAAGTCCATGCCGGGATATGCAGGGTGTCTTTTTGCACAATGGGTGGTGGGTGCCTGAAAAACTCTGCCATGGAAGTGATTGAGGCAGATACAGCCGTGGCATTTAAGAAACATTTAGATAAGTACATGGATATGCATGGAAAGGAAGGATGTGGTCAAGTTCAGGGAGAGGGCAATGTTTGATTTAGTTTTAGGAAATTGGGAGGGGCAAGTGGATGAAGTGTTTGTGGATGAGCCGTTTGGGACCAGCGACCACTGTTCTATTAGGTTTAAGATAATTATGGATAGAGACAGGGCAGGCCCAAGAGACAGGGCAGGCCCAAGAGACAGGGCAGGCCCAAGAGTTATGGATAGAGACAGGGCAGGCCCAAGAGACAGGGCAGGCCCAAGAGACAGGGCAGGCCCAAGAGACAGGGCAGGCCCAAGAGACAGGGCAGGCCCAAGAGACAGGGCAGGGCCAAGAGACAGGGCAGGCCCAAGAGTTAACATTCTAAATTGGGGCAAGGTAAACTTCGAGGGTTTTGGACAGGAACTCGTTAATGTTGATTGGAGCAGGTTGTTTGAAGGAAATGCGATGTTTTTAAACGTGTGCCGACAGGGCCCCGGAGATGCATGTTCTGTGAGAATGAAGGGCATAAGGAAGCTTGAATGACGAGAGAAATTGAGGCTCTGGTCAAGAGTAAAAAGAGAACAGGAGATAGCTCTGACAGATAATATTACGGATAATCCCAGCGCATCTAGAAGATGTATATTTTTCACACTGATGTCTGGCTCAGCCAGTGGCACCTAGGAATAGACTGGGGGACAACCAAGAATAGTTTGGTGACTACTGGAGAGACAGTTGACGGCACAGATAGACGGCACCCGGGACAGGCTGGGTTAGCTCCCCATCTGTGTCTTTCGTGAGAAAGGCCCAATAAAGCTACGGAAAGGCCTAATGAACCACCATGGCCTAAAAATCCATCAGGCAAGAATGAAATGCTCGGAGAAGGAGAAAGAGGTGCAGCGTACAGGCCTTGAACCTGGTGAGATGCAGGAGGAGCCCGGCCAGGACTCACCCCACAGAGCCCAGTCCCTCCACGCACTAGAGTCTCCCAACCCCTGCAGAGTAGTTATTAAGATGGCTGATCCGTGGGAGGTTGCTGCTGGGAAGCAAGTCGGAGCCTGATCAACCCCGGCTGGGTCGCCTGGGCGAGGGTGTCTGATGTTGTGAGACCCGAAACACCCGATAACCCCAGGTCATATCACTGAGGATGCGTCCCAGCGCATCTAGAAGATGTATATTTTTCACACTGTACATTAAGGAAAAAAGGGTAATCAGAGAGAGAATGGACCGCAAACCTAAACACAAAAAGCTGGAGTAACTCTGCGGGTCAGGCAGCATCTCTGGAGAATAGGTGCCATTTCGGGTTGAGATCCTCTCTTCAGACTGAGTGTCAGGGGAGTGGGAAACTAGAGGTATGAAAAGGTTCAGAACAAATCAGAGCTGGCACCGATGACCAAGGGAAGTTGGAGCCCACAACCCCCACTCCCATCCCTGCACTAACCTTTCTGTCCTGGGCCTCCTCCACTGTCAGAGCGAGGCTTAACGCAAATTGGAGGAACAGCACCTCATATTTCGCTTTGGCAGCTTATACCCCAGAGTTATGAATATTGATTTTTCTAATTTCAGGTAACCCTTGCTTTTCCTCTCTCTCTGCCCCTCAGCCATCCTCGTCATCCTGAGAGTTCCAATGTTTTAATCTGTATATCCTTTGTTATCACATCTTCCACAGCCAACAATAGTGGGCTCCACCTTTCCTTGGTCATCGGTGCAGGCTCTGATTTGTTCTGAACCATTTCATACCTCCAGTTACTGCAGCATTTTATATCTATCTTCGGAGAGAGAAATCCAGGAATTATATACCAGTTAGCCTGGCATCAGTGGTGGGGAAGATCCTGGAGACGATTATCAAAGATGTAATAGTGGCACATTTGGATAGCAGTAACAGGATCGGTCCGAGTCAGCATGGATTTACGAAGGGGAAATTATGCTTGACAAATCTTCTGGAATTTTTTGTGGATGTAAAATGGACAAGGGAGAGCCAGTGGATGTAGTGTACCTGGACTTTCAGAAAGCCTTTGATAAGGTTCCACACAGGAGATTAGTGGGCAAAATTAGTGCACATGGTATTGGGGGTAGAGTGCTGACATGGATAGAAAATTGGTTGGCAGACAGGAAACAAAGATTTGGGGTTAACGGGTCACTTTCAGAATGGCAGGCAGTGACTAGTGAGATGCCGCAAGGCTTGGTGCTGGGACCCCAGCTATTTACAATATACATTTATGATTTAGATGAAGGAATTAAAAGTAACATGAGCAAATTTGCAGATGACACAAAGCTGGGTGGCAGTGTGAACTGTTAGGAGGATGCTATGAGGATGCAGGGTGACTTGGACAGGTTGGGTGAGTGGGCGGATGAATGGCAGATGAAATTTAATGTGGATAAATGTGAGGTTATCCACTTTGGAGGCAAGAACAGGAAGGCAGATTATTATCTGAATGGTGTCAGGTTAGGAAAAGGGGAAGTACAACGAGACCTGGGTGTCCTAGTATATTAGTGAAACAGGAACTGAGTTGAGGAAAAACTTTTTCACACAGAGATTTGTGAATTTGTGGAATTCTCTGCCTCAGAAGGCAGTGGAGGCCGATTCACAATTCGGCCATTCATGATGCATTCTAAAGAGAGTTAGATAGAGCTCTTTGGGCTAGCTGAATCAAGGGGTATGAGGAGAAGGCAGGAATGGGGATCTGATTTTGGATGATCAGCCCTGATCACATTGAATGGCGGTGCTGGCTCGAAGGGCCGAATGGCCTACTCCTGCACCTATTGTCTATGTATCTATGTAAACCAGCATCTGCAGTTCCTTCCTACAGAGAATGGGGCACCTCAGGAATCAGAATGGTCAACTCTGTGTGGAGCCACAGGAGATGGGCACGGTCCTTAATGAGTATTCCTCCTCTGCTTTTACCGGAGTAAGACATGAGGACCAGGGAACTTGGGGCAGTCAATGAAGTGTCTTGATAATGGAAGCTACTATTACGGTCATGGAGGTGCCGAAGGTCCTAGCAGGTATGAAGATAGACAAATCTCCTGGGCCTGGACAGATATATCCAAGCACGCTGTGGGGATCACACTAAAATGGGTGGCATTGGAGTTAGCGAAGATGGTTATCAAATATTGCAGCAGGACCTTGATCAGGTGGGCTGAGGAATGATTGATGGAGTCTAACACAGAAGTTTGGGAAGTCAAACCAGGGCTGGATAATGAAATAGATTTTCAAAGTCTACAGAGAGATTTAGGCCATTTGCAAGAGTGGGCTGAAAGATGGCAGATGGAGTTTAATGCTGATAAGTGTGAGGTGCTACATCTTGGCAGGACAAATCACAATAGGACGTACATGGTAAATGGTAGCGAATTGAGGAATGCAGTTGAACAGAGGGATCTAGGAATAACTGTGCATAGTTCCCTGAAGGTGGAATCTCATGTAGATAGGGTGGTAAAGAAAGCTTTTGGTATGCTGGCCTTTATAAATCAGAGCATTGAGTATAGAAGTTGGGATATAATGTTAAAATTGTACAAGGCATTGATGAGGCCATTTCTGGAGTATGGTGTACAATTTTGGTCGCCAAATTATAGGAAAGATGTCATCAAAATAGAGAGAGTACAGAGGAGATTTACTAGAATGTTGCCTGGGTTTCAGCAACTAAAGAATCTGTCTTACCTGTTTGCGGACATCGGCGGTGAAGCGCGGCGTCGCCGGTAGCGAGGACCGCGCGGCAACGGCGAGAGCGTCGAGCCTATCCACCGGAGCGCCGCACGGATGTTGCGCGGGGGCCGAGTTAATTCAAACACAGCGGGTCCCACGTGCTTGCGGAAAGTAAAAAAAGGGCGGGCCGACTGCGATGACGTCGGCCCGCCGCACGTGACTCACCCGCGGCGGCTGTGGCGGCGGCCATCCTGATCGCGGCGCTGTAGCGGTGGTTGTGACTGCGGCCGCGCAGCACACGTGCCTCACTGGCGGCGGCACGTGCGTCACTGGCGGAGGCTGTGGCAGAGGAGGTTTGACGCACGGCGCTCGACCCACACTGGCGGCGGCCCGTGTGAGCGGCCGTGCGCACTCGTGCATCACTGGTGGAGGTTGTGCGGTGAGTATAGTGTTTTCGACATTGTCGATTTTATTTTAGTACCGCGCGGTGTTGGGAACGCCGCCGCACGGCCCGGGAATTGTACTTTCTCACGAGTGCGCGGTCTATGGCGGCAGATTCCTCCCGTTTCGCCGCCATAGACCGCAGACTCGTGAGACAGGCCTTTACGTTACAGTTGAAAAAGTTAGGTCTTTATTCTTTGGAGCGCAGAAGGTTAAGAGGGGACTTGATAGAGGTCTTTAAAATTATGAGAGGGATAGACAGAGTTGACGTAGATAAGCTTTTTCCATTGAGAGTAGGGAAGATTCAAACAAGAGGACATGATTTGAGAATTAAGGGACAGAACTTTAGGGGTAACGAGAGAGTGTAGCTGTGTGGAATGAGCTTCCAGTGGAAGTGGTGGAGGCAGGTTCGATTTTATCATTTAAAAATAAATTGGATAGGTATATGGATGGGAAAGGAATGGTGGGTTATGGTCTGAGTGCAGGTAGATGGGACTAGGTGAGAGTAAGTGTTCGGCACGGACTAGAAGGGCCAAGATGGCCTGTTTCCGTGCTGGAATTGTTATATGGTTATAGACCTGCACAGCGAATGGCAGGTTCTGGGGAGGGTTGTGCAGCAGAGGGATCTTGGAGTGTAGGTACATCGTTCCTTGAAAGTGGCGTCATGTAGATAGGGTGGTCAAGAAGGCTTTCAGCACAATGACCTTCAGTATAGAGTATAGAAGTTGGGAAATCATGTTTCAGTGGTACAAGACATTAATGAGGCCACATTTGGAGTATTGTGTTTAGTTCTGTAGGTATGTTACAATACTTACCTTCAGCGGCGCTGCAATTCAGCCACTGGCCGTGTGCACGATTTTGGCGCCTTTGAGGGGGGGGCTGGGTTAAAACGCGGGTTTCTCCTACCTTGTGCACACCTCCTAAATTCACCGCAACCGCAACGTTCCAAATGATCGCCTTCCAGAAAAACCCACTCGCAAGATGATTTAAATGACCGTTAATTTACAGGTATTAAACATTAAATTCCTTCCATTTGGCCTATAAATCCATGACAATGAGATTTAAAAATTATGTTATATTGTGAATTCTTGTGTGAATGTTATTTGGACACTTAGGCTTTTTAAAAATGTTAATCTATTCTTAAGAAATTGATAGATGTTTAGATCTAGTAATTGAATTTTGTAATTAGCTACAATTAGGTAACTAACTAATTATATGCTTTAATTTCATGTCATCTAAGTAAGATTGTTTCATATTTGTTTCAGAATGCTTCAATCTATAATAACTGAAAATTTCTTTAAGTTCTCTTAATTTCTAAGAAAGTTATGGGCTTTTGACTGTCCTCGATCACAGCTTTTGTGTTAAGTCAATGGAAAAGCAATAGGGAACAAGACGCTAATTTCCGAGTATGAAAATGGCCATAACTTTTTTAATACTGAAGATATGAAAGTGAATTAGGTGTCAAATTAAACTTGTTTTTATGCTTTATCTGATGGGATAAATTACAGACTTGATTTTTTAAATCTCAAAATGTTGTAACATTGCTAAGTTTTGGTCACCTTGTTTTCAGAAAGATGTCGTTAAGCTGGAAAAAGGTGCAGCAAATATTTCCAAGGATGTTGGCTGGACTCGAGGGCCTGAGCTATAGGAAGAGGTTGAGCAGGTTAGGACTCTATTTGTTGGAGTGCAGGAGGGTGAGGCTGATCTTGTATATGTGTACAAGATCATGAAGGGAATAGATCGGGTAAATGCACAGAGTCTTATTACCCAGAGTAGGGGAATCGAGAACCAGAGGACATAGCTTTTAGGTGATGGGGGAAAGGTTTAATAGGACCCTGAGAGGCAATTTTTTTAACACAAATTGTGGTAAGTATTATGAACGAGCTGCCCGAGGAGGCAGTTACTATCTCAACGTTGAAGAAGCATTAAGACAGGTACATCGATGGAATCGGGTTAGAGGGATGTGAGCCAAATACAGGCATGTGGGGCTAGTTGAGATGTGGCATGCGTGTCGGCACGGGCAAGTTGGGCTGAAGGGCCTATTTGCACTCTGTGACTCTGTGACTCTGGGAGATCGCCATGGCATCATGTTCGACACGGACCTTTTGGGCCAAAGGACCTGTCCTTGTGCTGCCCTGTTCTATGTTCTACGTTGCTGAAGACATTATATACATGTTTATCAGAGTTTGATGTGACCCTTAGTTCAGGTGGGTGAACTATGTGACTTTTGTATGATATCAAAGGGCATGTATTTGACTGATTCTCCTCCTCTAGGGGTTTTCCTCTACTCGCCCATCCTACATCATGTTATCATCATGTTTCCCTCTGGAGCTGGCGTGGAAGCACGAGCCAGGGGCACAATATTGAGCATCACTATCCTGTTGCCTGAGACGTTTATGAACCAGACGGAAGGTCTGTTTGGAGTGATGAACAATGACCCGAATGATGACTTCACATTCAGAAATGGATCAACTCTCCCAACCAACACAAGTCAGGAGATGCTCTATGAACTAGGTGCCAGCTGTAAGTAGAAGCCTTCCCAAGGCACCGCCTCTCTCTCATGCAATCTGTACATTGAAACTTGGACCAATCTCAGTTCAGGTTAAGCAAACCGAGCAAAACAGGTCAATGAGTGCTTGCTTCTTCCCTCTGTGATTCTCTTGTCTACCTAAGCCATCTCCCATCCCTTCCTCTTGTCCACCAAGAGAAGCTATCCCTAAGATTCCTGGTGTCCCTTCACTTGATTCCTATCATTTTCCCTTGCAACTCGTCTCACAGTTTTTCATATCCATGAAAGCTATCATTTGTTCCCTGGCTTTTTTTTGCCAGCAAACAACTTACTACCTAATTCCTCCTGGAGAAACTCAGCGGGTGCGGCAGCATCTATGGAGCGAAGGAAAAAGGCAACGTTTCGGGTCGAATCCCTTCTTCAGACTGATGTGAGGGTGAGGGGGGGCGGGAAGAAGAAAGGAAGAGGTGGAGCCAGTGGGCTAAGGGAGAGCTGAGAAGGGAGGAGAAAGTAGGGACTATCTGAAATTAGAGGTCAATGTTCATACCGCTGGGGTGCAGACTGCCCAAGCGAAATATGAGGTGCTGCTCCTCCAATTTACGGTGGTCCTCACTGGCCATGGAGGAGGCCCAGTACAGAAAGGTCGGATTCGGAATGAGAGTGGGAGTTGAAATGCTGAGCCACCGGGAGATCAGGTTGGTTATTGTGAACCGAGCGGAGGTGTTCGGCGAAGCGATCGCCAAGCCTACGCTTGGTCTCACCGATGTAGAGCAGCTGACATCTAGAGCAGCGGATGCAATAGATGAGGTTGGAGGAGATGCAGGTGAACCTCTGCCGCACCTGGAAAGACTGCTTGGGTCCTTGAATGGAGTCAAAGGGGGAGGTAAAGCGACGAGTGTAGCATTTCTTGCAGTTGCAAGGGAAAGTGCCCGGAGAGGGGTGCCTTGGGTGGGAAGGGACGAATTGACCAGGGAGTTACAGAGGGAGCGGTCTCTGTGGAAAGCAGACAGGGGAGGAGATGGGAAGATGTGGCAAGTGGTGGGATCACGTTGGAGGTGGCGAAAATGTCGGAGGATTATTTGTTGTATGTGACGGCTGGTAGGGTAAAAGGTGAGGACAAGGAGGACTCTGCCCTTGTTACAAGTGGGGGGGGATGGGGAGTGAGAGCAGAGTTAAGTGGTATAGAAGAGACCCTGGTCAGAGCCTCATCTATAGTAGAAGAGGGGAACCCCCGTTGCCTGAAGAATGAGGATATCTCCGATGCCCTGGTGTGGAACACCTCACCCTGGGTGCAGATGCGGCATAGACGGAGGAATTGGGAGTAGGGGATGGAGTCCTTATAGGAAGCATGGTGGGAAGAAGTGTAGTCCAGATAGCCATGAGAGTCAGTGGGTTTATAGTGGAAGTCACGCACAACTCACTGACTTCATCCATTTCACCACTAACTTCCATCCTGCACTCAAATACACCTGGACCATTTCCTACATTTCCCTACCATTTCTTGACCTCACTATCTCCATCGCAGGTGATAGACTACTGACCGACATCCACTATAAACCCACTGACTCCCATGGCTATCTGGACTACACTTCTTCCCACCATGCCTCACCTGCTGAGTTTCTCCAGCATTTTTGTCTCCCTTTGATTTTTCAGCATCTGCAGTTCCTTCTTCCTAAATCCTCCTCCTGTTCCTGCACATACTGGTAGTCTTGCTATAACATGTGTTTCTAATGCAAATTTGATATAAAGGTGATTGATGCATTTGGAAATACTATTTGTATTATGTGGGTCAAATTGGTTATAACGCGGGGCTAGAGAACCACTTAAACCCCTGTCCCACGGTACGAGTTCATTCCAAGCGTTCTCCCGAGTTTGCCCTGATTTGAACTCGGTAATTTACGGTAATGGCCACTCGTCGGTACTCGGGGCTCTCGTGGACATTTTTCATCATGTTGAAAAATCTTCACGAATCTTCCCGTGCTTACCTGCCGTTAACGAGTCTTCCCGAGTACCTGCTGTTAGCGCTAAGAGACGTCCCCGAGCTCCGACGTACCCGCTACGTTCATTCTCCGTGCTTACCACGAGTTTGATTTTTTTTAAACTCGGGAGAGTTCTTGGAATGAACTCGTACCGTGGGACAGGGCTATTAAAAGTCAGTTTGGAAATTGAAGAGCAGACAAGAGGCTGTCTTGGTAAAAAAAAAACTGTATTGGGGAAAAGAAGTGTAAAAACGCACTCCTTCAGATTTAGGGGCAGTTTCTTCCCAGCTGTTATCAGACAACGGAACCATCCTATCAAAAATAAAAAGCAGTCCTGAACTACTATCTACCTCATTGGTGACACTCGGACGATCTATGATCTGACTTTACTTGCTTTATCTTGCTCCAAGTGCTATTCCCTTCATCATGTATCTGTACAATGTGAATGGCTCAATTGTAATCATATATTATTCAACATAGACATAGAAAATAGGTGCAGGAGTAGGCCATTCAGCCCTTTGAGCTGAATCATACAAAATCAGTACCCTCATGGGCTAAATCTAATGGGCCTGTCCCACTTAGGCGAGTTTTCAGCGGAGTGCCGGCGATTGTCAAGTTGCCAGCAGTCACCTGAAAAACCGGCAACTGGAACGGCAACAGTCAGAGTGGAACACACACACACACACATACATCGCTTCCTTCACCAGCCCGTTATGCAGGCGGGGAACAGGGCAAGCGGGGGGAGAGCTGTCTGAGTGAAATTCACACGGTGCAAAGCCAAGGTGATACAGACACACACTGCGATGAACAGGAAGGTTGGCCTGTAATTAAGACGATTAGCACAGTGTACGGTAAGTCCTTTAAAATGGGGGGGGGGGGGGGAGAAGGGGGTAGACAACTTTTAATAAGCCAGAGATAACAATCACTTCTATTGACACGTGTGCAATGATACTCTATTAAATACAGCAACAGACAGCCTTTAGTAATTTTGGTAATTAATGACAAAATGAAACTAATAACTAATTAGAAATACCTTTATTTTTTTTTAATCAGAACTATTGTGTTATAGCAGAACTACCTGCACTGTTAATATGGATTCTTCTCTTGTATTATCCATTTCATGGTTGTATATGTACTGAAAAGAACTATAACTAACCTGGCTTTGGACTGGACTGATAAAATCAGCCTGGATAACTTTCTACCAAATTTCTCTGGAATGCCATTTTGCCAAATGAAAATACAATGTTTCTTTTATAATCTTCAATTGAATCTGAAATAATCAAAGAACTACTTGAATAAATGTTACGATGAGTCACTGGCTGTTGCACAATGCCAACATAGCCACCTTCAGGAAACCTGCAGTAGGTTTAATATTGAATTGTTGTCGCTGTGTTCCCAGCATCCTGCTGGAAATATATGTGGCATTAATCCTGGTCCTGCCTGTTCCCGATCACCCTTCCTCCCCCCCCCCCCCCCCCCCCCCTACCTTCCTTCACCGTCATGCCTCTTATTCCAAAAAATCGCAGGCTTTTCAAATTCAGCCTTGGTGCTTGGTCCAGTCTTTGCTTCTGCATGTTCCGTCTCTCTGGCCTCGTCAACACTCAACAACAATGACCCTTTGCTATATTCTTCAGATGGAGCAACTTTTGTTTTGGCTATTCTGAGCAATTTTCAATATCCAGAAAAACTCTGTCATCACCATATTTGCAGAATTCACTTATAACATTTTTCCTTTTCAGGGGCGATTGAAAATAAGAGTTCACTTTTTACCTACGACAGTCTGTATTTGTTGGACAATTACTGCCATGCTCCCAAGCATGATCTGGATTTCACACCTGTCTTCCAAGTGGCAGACGACCCAAGCAATCCATTGTATGTTAACATGACTACCCTGTGCCAAGGGAATGAGTTTTGCCGGTTTGATACTCTTGCAACCAAAAGCCTCCAGGTGGGAAATGCAACCAAGCTCTCATATGAGAATTACCAAATGCTGGTTGAAAACCTTGAACCAGGTGAGTTATGTGATCACTATTCCACCTGATGTGTTTGCCTGTCCATAATGAATCAGATACAAATTACATTGCAGAAATAGACCATTTGGTCTGCCCTCTAGTCAGTTCCTCTACATATTGGCTTAGAAAACCATCCAGTATACATTCCAGGAAATCCTCCTCCTCAGCGCTGTCAACAATTTGGTTGGTCCAATCTATATGTAAATTAAAGTCACCCATGATAACTGCTGTACCTTTGCTGCACACATCCTTAATTTCCTGTTTGATGCGATCCCAAACATCTGTTCTGCTGTTTGGTGGTCTATGTACAACTCTAACAAGTGTTTTCTGCCCTTTGCTATTTCGCAGTTGGTCCACATAGACAATGGCTACAGTTTAGCCCTCAACCTATTTAGTTACTTATTCAAAACACTAATAATGCTGTAATCTGCTTTACCCCAATTTGACACCTTTCCCCACGGTCCAGACTTGTCTTCATTCATACCCATCATAATCCATGGAGTTGTTTCACTATTCCCACCATGCCCTTCCACTGGAAAATGGACAAGGGAGAGCCAGTGGATGTAGTGTACTTGGACTTTCAGAAAGCATGTGATAAGGTCCCACATGGGAGATTAGTGGGCAAAATTAGGGCACATGGTATTGGGGCTAGAGTGCTGACATGGATAGAGAAGTGGTTGGCAGACAGGAAACAAAGAGTAGGGATTAACGGGTCCCTTTCAGAATGGCAGGCAGTGACTAGTGGGGTACCGCAAGGCTCGGTGCTGGGACCGCAGCTATTTACAATATACATCAATGATTTGGATGCAGGGATTCAAAGTAACATTAGCAAATTTGCAGATGACACAAAGCTGGGTGGCAGTGTGAACTGTGAGGAGGATGCTATGAGAATACAGGGTGACTTGGACAGGTTGGGGGAGTGGGCAGATGCATGGCAGATGAAGTTTAATGCGGATAAATGTGAGGTTATCCACTTTCGTAGCAAAAACAGGAAGGCAGATTATTATCTAAATGGCGTCAAGTTGGGAAAAGGGGAAGTACAACGGGATCTGGGGGTCCTTGTACATCAGTCTATGAAAGTAAGCATGCAGGTACAGCAGGCAGTGAAGAAAGCGAATGGCATGTTGGCCTTTATAACAAGAGGAATCGAATATAGGAGCAAAGAGGTCCTTCTGCAGTTGTACAGAGCCCTAGTGAGACCACACCTGGAGTATTGTGTGCAGTTTTGGTCCCCTAATTTGAGGAAGGACATTCTTGCTATTGAGGGAGTGCAGCGTAGGTTTACAACGTTAATTCCCGGGATGGCGGGACTGTCATATGCTGAGAGAATGGAGCAGCTGGGCTTGTACACTCTGGAGTTTAGAAGGATGAGAGGGGATCTCATTGAAACATATAAGATTGTTAAGGGCTTGGACACGCTAGAGGCAGGAAACATGTTCCCGATGTTGGGGGAGTCCAGAACCAGGGGTCACAGTTTAAGAATAAGGAGTAAACCATTTAGGATGGAGATCAGGAAACACTTTTTCTCACAGAGAAAATTGTGGAATTCTGTGGAATTCACCGCCTCAGAGGGCGGTGGAGGCAGGTTCTCTGGATGCTTTCAAGCGAGAGCTAGATAGGGCTCTTAAAAATTGCGCAGGGATATGGGGAGAAGGCAGGAACGGGGTACTGATTGGGGATTATCAGCCATGATCACATTGAATGGCCTACTCCTGCACCTATTGTCTATTGTCTATTGTCACTGGAACATCTAGCTCGCTTCCCATTATTACGTCCTGTATGATTCCCCCCCCCCTAAGTTGGAGTTTTCACAAACTGTTTCAGGAAACGCACGTGGATGCACCTCACTAATTCTGCCCCGTCTAAGTCTTTTGTGCTGTGTAAGTCCCAATCAATATTGGGGAAGTTAAAGGCATCCATTACTCTATTGCTTTTGCATTGTTTTTGCGATCTACATATCTGTTCCTTTGTCGCCCACTGGCGATTGGAAGGGTGTCGTACATTCCCATTGGATTGATTGCACCTTTCTTATTTTTAAGCTCTATCTATATTGCCTCAGTGGACAATATCGCCTCCATATGTCCTCCCTCCATGTGTCACCATGACATCCTCAGCAGCTTTATTGATGAATCTTGGAGCAGGATGTAACTTTCCTAGTTACATCCTCAAAAAATTGCAGAAGATTAGTCAAGCATAATTTCCCCTTCGTAAATCTATGCTGACTTGGTACTGCTACTGCTATCCAAATGTGCTGCTATTTCATCTTTTATAATTGACTCCAGCATCTTCCCCACCACTGATGTCAAGCTAACTGGTGTATAATTCCCTGTTTTCTCTCTCCCACCTTTCTTAAAAAGTGGGATAACATTAGCTACCCTCCAATCCACAGGAACTGATCCTGAATCTATAGAACATTGGAAAATTATCACCAATGCATCCATGATTTCTAGAGCCACTTCCTTAAGTATCCTGAGATGCAGACCATCAGGCCCTGGGTATTTATCAGCCTTCAGTCCCATCAGTCTACCCAACACCATTTCCTGCCTAATGTGAATGTTCTTCAGTTCCTCCGTCACCCTAGATCCTCTGGCCACTAGTACATCAGGGAGGTACACAAAAATGCTGGAGAAACTCAGCGGGTGCAGCAGCATCTATGGAGCGAAGGAAATAGGTAACGTTTCAGGCCGAAACCCTTCTTCAGACATTCAGTACATCAGGGAGATTGTTTGTGTCTTCCTTAGTGAAGACGGATCCAAAGTACCTATTCAACTCGCCCGCCATTTCTTTGTTCCCCATAATAAATTCACCTGTTTCAGTCTTCAAGGGTCCAACTTTGTACTTAACTGAATTTTACCTCTTCACATACCTAAAGAAGCTTTTACTATCCTCCTTTATATTCTTGGCTGGCTGACCTTAGTAGCTTTGGAGGAGCAGCAACTCTAAGGAACCATGTTAAACACTGAGAGTGTATTAAGCTTGCAACTCTCCAACAGAACCAATGCACAACCAAGGCAAAGAAAGATCTTCCCTAGATATATAAAAATGACCTAGACTTAAATGTAGATGGGTTGGTGAGTAGGTTTTGCTGACTGCACTAAAATTGGAGCAGTTGCAGACAGTGAGATATTCTGTCAGAAGATACAGCGAGATATAGATCAGGTGCAAAATGGGCAGAGAAATGGCAGATGGAGTTTAACCCCAGCAAGTGAGAGGTATTGCTCTTTGGGAGGTTGAATGTAAGAACAGAGTTTACATTTAATGGCAAGACCCTGAACAGCATTGATGTGCAGAGGGATCTTGGAGTCCAAGTTCATAGCTCACTGAAGGTGACAGCACAAGTAGACAGGATAGTAAAAAAGGAGTATTGTATGTTCCTTCATTGCAGGGGCATTGAGTATAAGAGTCAAGAAGTCACGATTAGGCTGCCTTTGGAGTATTGAGTGCAGTTCTGGTCGCCCCATTACAGGAAAGATGTGGAAGCTTTGGGGAGGGTGGAGGTTTAAATAATACTTCCTAGATTAGAGGGTTTCAGCTACAGGGAGAGATTGGGTAGATGTTTTCTCTGGAATGTCAGAAGTTGAGGGGAGACTTGATAGAAGTATATAAAATTATGAGAGGCATAAATAGGGTAGACAGTTGGAACCTTTTTCCCAGGGTGGAAATGTCCAACACGAGAGAACATAGCTATACAGTGAGAGGGGAACATTTAATGGAGATATGTAAGGGATGATTTTCTGCACAGAATGTGGTGGAGGTCTGGAAGGCATTGCCAGGGATGGTGTAGTCAAATGGAAGTGCAGGGAGTCGAGGGATATGGATCATGTGCAGGCAGATGAGATCAGTTCAACTAGGCATCGTGTTTGGCATAAATATTGTGGGCTGAAGGGCCTGTTCCTGTGCTGCACTGTTCTATATTCCATGTTCTATGTAGATCACCCCATGACAATTCCTGAATGTTTACAGTCGGGAATTAAGTTTACAATGTGATTTGGTTTAAATGGGTTTAATATAAGACTTCAAAAACATGGAAGAGAAATACATTTTCTTATCAGATAGATAGATAGATAGATAGACATTTATTGTCACATACACCAATTGGTGGAGTGAAATATGACTTGCCATGCAGCACACAAATAAAGATAACATCAAAGAATTTAACAACATAAAAACATCCCCCCACAATGGTTCCCACTGTGGGGGAAGGCAGCAAAGTCCAGTCCCATCCCCAGTTCACCCATAGTCGGGGCCTATTGAGGCCTCTGCAGTCGCCGATACGGCAGCCCGATGCCTCAGGCCCTCTCGCCGGATGATGAAGCTCCGGCGTCGGGTGAACACTCTCAGCGGCCCGGAGTGTCTGGAGCGGCCGCCTCCTCCCAGTAGACCGCGGCTCCCGAAGTCCACGAGCCGCGCTGGTCGATGCTCCGACTCTGGCGACCTCGTCGTGAGATCCCAAGCTCAGCGCCGCCCGCGGCTGGAAGCTCCGCAGACCGCTGACCGCAGCTTCGCGATGTTGGTGCCGGCTGTCACAGCACTCCGGAGCTTACTGCACGGCGACCCGGGTTAGGCATCGCCCGCTCCGCGATGGTGCTTCAGCGCTGTGCCGCCACCGAAGCTGAAGTCCTGGCCGGTCCCGGCAGGAAAACGCCGCTCCAGTCTGCCCGTGAAGGAACGTTTGAATTTAAAAGACAAGTATTGATAAAGGATAAAATGGAGGGCAGTAAAGGGTGCGATGAGTGACTTTGGGAAGGAACTATGATGCAAATAGGGTCCAACAGTGTTAAAATCCTATGTCATTTAATATGGGAGAAAGACACCAGGAAGTAGAGAAAAATAATGTTTTTATATAAGACCTCATGATATAATCACATAATCCATAAAGTAAGTAATCTATGGAATAGTTAAGGTAATTTCATGACTGCAAAGGATTATGATGGGATGATGAATGAATTAGCTATAATCTACATTTGGTTGCTTTGGTCAAGAGAAACATGGTGCTCTGTGTTTAGGGAAACTCCCTGATCATCTCCGGGAGTGAAATTTGTGTACAACCAGACTAGCACATAGGAGGAGCCTGTAGTTTGAAGTATAGGTCCAGATTACACAGTGGCAACTGCTCCATAATGTAACAGGAATCTGTTTGAAGAATTGAGTGAAGGCATGGCGGGACATGCTGAGTGCGGGAAGATTGCTGTACATGGAGAAAGAAGATAGAAATGTGATCAGAGCTGTATTGAAGCACTTTGTTCTTCCGCAGCTCGTCCTGCCACATGCTTGTGACATGATGGGCAGTCAGAGGAGGAAGCAATGAATGTAGAATGCCGCAGGTAGATAAAGAAGGACAGAGAGAGGAACATAAGATATAGAGCCATACAGCATGGAAATAGACCTTCTGGCCCAACTTGCCCATGCTGACCCACATGCTTAAATTTGGCCCATATCCCTCAAAACCTTTCTTATCCAAGTACCTGTTCAAATGACTTTTAAATGTTGTTATAACACTTGCCTCAACTATCTCCTCTGGCAGCTCTTTCCATATACCCACTATCCTCTGTGTGAAAGGAGTCACCAATGGCTTTTAATCGGAAGATTTAATGACACAGTGTGCTAATCATCAGAATCAATAATTCTTGCTGAATTGAAGCTAATCAATATATAACCCCAATGGAAGTTAAGAAGTATTTGTTCCTTCAGTGATCAAAGTGATCCTATGTTTAAATACTGCTTTTGATGGTTTTAGATGTAGTTTTCTAAAGCATCAGTTAAAACATTTGTCAGAGCGAGTATTAACAATTGAAGATATTCTCAACAAATAAGGGAAACCAGCCATAGGCAGAATATTCAAATCTTCAAACTTCTTTATTTTGGTGAATATTAATTTTACTTTGGAGTCACGTGAGTGACTACGTGAAGAAGACCCGTCAGGGCGCATGCGCGTCATTACGTCTGACGCATTGGCGCCCGGCAGCAGGAGGACGGAGCTCCTCCTGCAGGTGAGTAGTTACAGCTCCACCAAAGTCGGGGAGACTTTGGAGAAGTTAGAAAAAAGTAAAATTGTTGCTGTATGTTTTTCCCCACAATACAGGAACAAGTAAAAAATCATCAAGGTGTAGGCCTGCTACGGACAAGGAGAGAGAGAGCTGCGGGAGCGCAGTCTCTGAAAGGCAGTCTGTCACCTCTGGGGAGTCGCAAGCCGGTAGCGGTGCGGCGACAGACTTGGCAAAGTGCCCAGCCGGGTACGCAGCCAACGCCAGTCGGGCGGTAGGCATAAGCCAAGTCTGTCAGGGCCATTGATTCCACAGAGTCGGGCCAGGAGAGTCCCGTTGGGGACAGGATACCGTGCCCCAGCGGTTATCCAAAAGGAGCAGCGCTTACAGGGGCTGCTCCACAAAGCCACACTCCAGGAGGAGTTGTGCAGGCGGGAGGCCGTGGGGACGGCTCCGCCGGCAGTGCCTAGGAGAGGCCTGCTTCACAAAGCCACACTCCAGGAGGAGTTGTGAGGGCGGGAGGCCGTCGGGAAGGCTCCGCCGGCAGTGCCTAGTAGAGGCCTGCTTGAAAGCACCCTCTTTGCAAGAGGTGAGTGCAGAAGGGCAGATACGCTCTGACCCTGAGTCCGACGACGACTTCCAAAGGGAGGGCATGCAGCGGCCAGAGCTGACACCGTGTGCAGCACGGTTTGTCATGTTGTCGGACGCTGGTGAGCCTCTGGGTGAGGTGACAATGGATGAGATGGTAAGGAAGCATGAAGCCCCAATCAACTGTGGCCTGTTAAAAGTTCCTGTTGGGAACAGGAAGATTTGGGGCAAGATGGGCATACAAATGAGAGTTCGGGAGGAGGTGAAGCTCCAGCATATTTTTAAAGTTGCTGGCATCTGGCATAACGAGTTTTGCCAGGATGGTGGATGGAGAGGCCAATGACAAA
Source organism: Malacoraja senta (assembly GCA_038087875.1). Classification (NCBI taxonomy): domain Eukaryota; kingdom Metazoa; phylum Chordata; class Chondrichthyes; order Rajiformes; family Rajidae; genus Malacoraja; species Malacoraja senta. The sequence continues at coordinate 35,068,161 of CM075980.1, forward strand.
ATTACAACAAAAGGTGTGGCGCTATTGTGGAGTGCCCACTTTGAGATCAACTGCCTCCGCAAGACTGCGTTTAGACCAACCATCAACCCTAAATATGCTTCACTCTGCCAGCCTGGCACAGTGCAACCGGCACAGCTGTTTGGCGAGGATTTCGCAAAGCAGGTGAAGGAGCTGGAGGAGGAGGCCAAGACGGTGGGCTTGATTAAGCAGCCAGCAGCCACATATCCACTAAAGCGGAAGTATCCCTATAAGCCAGGAGATTGGTCTGGGCAACGGACGAGTCCAGCTATGATGCAGCGCAGTTGGCGTTCGGCTGTAAAGGTGAGATATCCAGCCAGGGAAGGTGAGAAATCCAGCTTGAGGCCGGGGAAGAATGCCAGGTGGTAAGGAGGTAAGTGGGTCTGGTTCTCATGTAGACAGATCTAATGTGATACCTCAGATATGTTTATACTGAAGGTTATTGAAGGGTTTCGAATAAAGCTTAATGCAAATTCTGATTTACCCATGCAACATGTTCCAAAAAGGAGTTTGACCAGTATCACTGAACAATTGGAAGTTCAGGTGGAACTTGCAAGCTTATGTAATAAAGGTGTAATTGCTCAAGCAGTTTACCAAAGCCATCAGTTTGTGTCCAATATCTTTCCCAGACCAAAAAAGGATGGGGGATGCAGAATTATACTGGACCTGAATAGTCTTAAACCTTTTTGTACGGTATAGACATTTTAAGATGGAAACGTTTGAGGAGATCTTCAAGATGCGGATTCAGTGTCTGTTCATTTGCAGGATAGAAGATTTAAAATTCAGCTGGATGGGACAATTATGGCAATACAATGCACTGCCTAATGGTTTGTCTTCAGCTCCTGGAGTGATTACAAAGTTGTTAAAACCTTTTCTAGGCATGATGAGAAGTCAAGGGCATGTGCTCATGGCTTAGCTAGATAATATCTTGATTGTAGGACAATCAAAGGAAACAGCTGAAGCATCAGTGGCAGTTGGTAAAAAACACTTTTTAAAAATTGGCCTTCATAAGCTATCCAGAGAAATCTAAATTAATAACTGTGACACAAATTGACTAGTTGGGTTCACAATAGACTTAATCAACATGATTGTGACCTTGCCCAGGCAAAAAAGGGTAGAGCTAATTAAGAGCTGTATCAAGTTAATTGCTGACACACAGCCAGGTGACGAGTCTGCTGGGGAAATTGCTGGCAGCATTTCCAGCAGTTCAATAGTGGCCACTTTATTATCTACAATTACAAAGGTCAAAGGAACAAGCACTGAGGATACATTGGGGTCATTATAATAGACCTATGCTTCTATCAATAGAGGCTGTTGCTGATGTACAATGGTGGATTCAGCATGTGTCCACTAGTAGTTCCAAAGTGTTATTGGACCAAGCTTCCATGATTTTGCAGACAGATGTCAGAGCACTTGGGTGGGGTGCTACTGATACAAGATCCAGCTGTGGAGACAGATGAACATTGCTTCTGCAAACATGGGTAATTAACCAGGAGTATTTTATGGACTCAAGGCTTATGGCACTAACAAAAGTAGTTTGCATGTGCAGTGCCAAATAGACAACACTGCAGCAGTTGCTTATATGAATCACATGGGTGGAATCAAATCGTTATCATGTGACAGGTTGGCAAATAAAATTGGACCTGGAGTATGGATATTTGGATTGGAGCTATCTGCCAGGGAAACTTAATGTAGTACCAGATGGCAGGTCACGAAAATTCCAGGATAATACAGAGTGGATGTTGAACCAGGATGTGTTCAAGAACATAGTACTTCTATATGGAAGGCCAAAATATGTTTCATGGGCACCAGATCCAGGGGCAGTGGCAATTGATGCTTTTTCACTAAATTGGGATGATATGTTTGTGTACATTTTCCCACCATTCTGCCTCATAGGTCGGTGTTTGAGAAAATGAAGCAGGATGCCGCTTCAGGGGTTTTGGTGATACCAAATTGCCCGATTCAACCATGGTTCCCTTTGATGTTACAGATAGCGATCCAACCTCCTTTTGCTGATTCCAAACAGTAGGAATTTGCTGGAGCATCCAGTAACGCGTTAAGTTCATCCGTTATGTGATCGTATTGATCTGTTAATTTGCAGGTTTTTAAGAATGCCTTGCATTGGTCGAGGACTTTCTAGGCCAACGGTGGATATACTCACTGCAGCCTGGAGAAAGAGTACTCAAAAGCAGTATATGACATGTAAAAAAATGGGAACAATATGGTGTTCAAAAGAATATTCAATACAAGAAGCCAACATAAAAGAGTGGCAGTTCAGACTATCTCAAGGTGGTTAAAGCAAGAGTTGGTTCAGGCAGGAATTAACATTTATGTGTTAACATCTCATTCCACTAGCGCAGTAGCAACATCCGCGGCCAGGGCGATGGACGTTCCCATCGACCATATATTAAAAGCCGCAGGTTGGAAAAATGAACTTGTGTTTCAGCAATACTACCATCGGCCGATTGCCGATGGAGGGCTGTTTGCCAACTCAATATTGAGTGCTGTTGCTATTGTTTAAAGTCTGTTTTCAATACTGTTTAATTCTGTTTCGTTTGTTGCCCCTACATTAAGAGGGTTTATTGGTTGTTTTATCACCCAAAATAAAACTCTTTTGTTTTTGCATGATATGCAATGTCATGTTTACAGCATTATTGATGATACTCAGAGTCAATCGATGCAGTGAGAAGCCGGGATTTTGATCTGCGGCATAAAAATCCCGGCTTTAAAATCTTCACGTAGTCACTCACGTGACTCCGAAGTAAAATAGTAAGATTAAACGAGAACTTACCAGTTTGAAGTTTGATCTTTATTTTATGAGGAGTTATGTTGGTGATTACGTGCCTGCCACGCCCAACCCTCTCTCATAGAAAAAAGGTCATAATGGTAGTTCTCATGTTGATCATCTTAATATGTTACTTCAATTCTGGTGTTGTCTGTGATTTCATACCGCTGCTTTGAAGATTGACGCACATGCGCCCTGACGGGTCTTCTTCACGTAATCACCCACGTAACTCCTCATAAAATAAAGATCAAACTTCAAACTGGTAAATTCTCGTTTAATCTTACTATTATACGACATCCTTCGCTTTCCAATTTGGTATTTTCTTTTTCTTTTTCAGTTACTTCCTGTGGGATTTTGGAAGAGCCCAAGAATGGAAAAAAGAAAGGAAATATTTACTTAATTGGATCCACTTTGAATTTTACCTGTAATGAGGGCCATGTATTTTCAGGATCATCTACGCGCACTTGTCTGCCAACTGGCCAATGGAGTGGAGAGCCTGTTTACTGTATATCTGGTAGGATAGTTCTGCCATCTTTACCTGTAGAGTACTTCATGCACAGATATAATAACTTTACAGAAATAGAGTGATATAGCGGAGAAACAGACCTTTCCGCCCAACTTGCCCACACCGGCCAACATTTCCCAGCTACACTAGTCCCACCTGCCTGCGTTTGGCCCATATCACAGCCTACTCAACCTCTCCCTATTGCTCAGACCATCAGCCCTGGCATCATCCTCGTAAATCTTCTCTGAACCATTTCCAGCTTGACAGCATCTTCCCTATAATACGGTGCCCAAAACGGAACCAAATATTCTAAATGCAGCCTCACCAATGTCTTATACAACTGCAACATGACATCCCAACTTCTATACTCAATACTCTAACTGATGGAGGCCAATGTGCCAAAAGCCTTTTTGACCACCCTTTCTACCTGTGATTCCACCTTCAAGGAATCATACACCTGTACTCTTTGATTCCTCTGCTCTACAACACTCCCCAGAGCCCTTCCATTCACTGTGTAGGTCCTGCCCATGTTAGACTTCCAAAAATGTAACACCTCATATTGTTCTGTATCAACCGAAGCAAAATATCTGACCATATCCCAAACCTCAGCATTCCATCAACCATTCCTCAGCCCACCTGGCCAATAGATCAAGATCCTGCTGCAATTTTTCACAACCATCTTCACTAATTGCAAAACCACCCACTTTTGTGTAATGAGCAAACTTGCTAATCTTGCCATGTATGTTCTCATCCAGATCAATGATATAGATAACAAACGGTAACGGGCCCAGCACCGAACCCTGAGGCACACCACTAGTCACAAAACTCCAGTCCGAGAAGCAACCTTCCACCATCACCCTCTGCTTCCATCCATGAAGCCAATTTTCTATCCATTCAGGTATCTATCTTTGGATCCCACCTTCCAGAACAGCCTACCATGCGGAACCTTGTTGAATGCTTTGTTGAAGTCCATATATACAACATCTACAGCTCTGCCCTCATCAACCTATTTGGTCATGTCTTCAAAAAACTCAATCAGATTTGTAAGACACAATCTCCCACGTACAAAACCATGCGTACTATCCCTAATCAGCCCTTGTCCATCTAAATGCATGTATATCCTATTCCTCAGAATACTCTTTAGTAACTGTCCAACTACAGATATTAAGCTCACTGGCCTTTGGTTCCCAACATTTTCCCTGCAGCTCTTCTTGAATAGAGGCACAACATTTGCCACCCTCCAGTCTTGTGGCACCTCTCCTGTATTGATGACTCGTAAATTTCAACCAAGGCTCCCGCAATTTCCTCTCTGGTTTCCCACAATGTCCTCAGATATATCTGATCAGGCCCTGGAGATTTGTCTATCTTCATATACGATAGTACCTTCAGCACCTCTTCGACCGTAACACTGACTGCGCTTGACACTTCCATTGACTGCCCCAAGTTCCCCCGTCCTCCTGTCTTTCTCCTCAGTAAATAGAGAGGATGAATACTCATTGAGGACCTTGTCCACAGAGTTGACCACTTTGATTCCTGAGGGGTCTCACTCTCTCTCTCTGGTGACCCGCCTCAGGAGGTCCATGACGATTTGCTGTCCCCTACAGCTTACTGTCTAAGCTAGCATTCCTTTTCTGTGTTACATGTGTGACAGGTTTATCTATACATTTAATACAACTGATGGGTAACTGTAGGCATTGCTACACTAGGCAGAGAGCATTGCGACAGTGGAAGCCAAGTGGATATTCCTCCTTCAGAAATTTGATGAGAAATTCAATCGCATAACACTTTTCACTGCACTATGCATTGTAAATTTAATGCATCCAGGATAAAATGCAACACCAAGTGTTTCCTGTAAATGTGATTAGTGTGAGCCGTCCACATGCAATGTCCATGATTTCCACGCCAGTTATGCACTGGATGATTTCCCCATGAAATACTTTTCTGGGGGGCACATAGACTGAGTAGTAATACAGGGCTGGATGGCAACCACAGTTTGGTATGTTCCTTACTTCCTGTTCATTCACATGTCCCTCTATCCATCACGAGACACCAAACCACCCTCTCCCCTCCATCTCCAAATTCTCACTCCATTCCCGGCCCCTGAGCCTCTGAAGCACAGATTCCCCGCAATGCTACTGAAGGAGGCACAATCTCTATGCTCCCATGACCATTCACCCCCTGATCACACATTGAGATTCACCTGACTCTCAGCCCCCATCAAGATGCAACATATCTGACCATCTCCCAAACCTCAGCATTGTAGAATATCAGTTCCATAGTCAACACCCATTGTCCTCAGTTGGGTAGAGGTGAATTGTCCAATATCTTGGTTATGGAAGGACCATTTAGATTCCTGATAACAGAGGGAAAGAATCTGTTCCTGAAACTGGTGGTACATATGTTCCAGCTTTGTTACCTTCTGTACCGTCTGCCGAATGGGAGCAGGGAGAAGAAGAAATGTCAGGGTGGGAGAAGTCGCTCATTGTGTTGTCTGCTTTTCTGAGGCAGCGTGAGATGCCATTAGTTAGCAATGACTTGGATGTGAATGTACAAGGCATGATTAGTAAATTCTTCTTCTTATCAAGTCCACACACAGGTTAGAAGTTATTCAGCCAGAGCTGAACACACTTCTCTGCATCTGCATACAATGGTGTCTGTCTTGTCGCTTCTTGTGCTTCTTGTATGTGGTGGTGGATAGATTGGTGGAAACAGGGCCGTGACGTGAATGCTCTTTCCTTGACCCCATTAGCAAATTAGTAGATGACACCAAAAAATATGGTTTTCTAGACAGTGAAGACAGTGGATCTTCCTTAACTGGGAAAGTGGGCAAAGGAATGGCTAATGGGGTTTAATTCAGAAAGTGTGAGGTGTATTTTAAGAAGTAAAACCAGGGCAGGAGCTTCACAGTGAATGGTAGTGCCCTGGGGAATGTTCTAGAACAGAGGGATCTAGAAGCAAAAGTACATAGTTTGTAGGAAAGAACTGCAGATGCTGGTTTGAAGAAGGGTCTCGACCCGAAATGTCACCCATTCCTTCTCTCCAGAGATACTGCCTGTCCCACTGAGTTACTCCAGCATTTTGTGTCAACCCACAAGTACATAGTTTCCTGAAAGTGGTATCATAGGTAGATAGATGGCTTAGTTTAGTTTAGAGATACAGGCTCTTTGGCCCACCTAGACCATGCCGACCAGCAATCCCCGCACATTAACACTACCTACACACACTAGGGACAATTTACACTTATACCAAGGCAATTAATTGACAAACCTGTACGTCTTTGAATTGTGGGAGGAAACCGGAGGGCCTGGAGAAAACCCATGCAGGTGATAGGGAGAACGTGCAAACTCCATACAGACAGAACCCGTGGTTAGGATTGAACCCGGTTCTTCGGTGCTAAAAGGCAACTCTACCCCTGTGCCACTGTGCCGCCCAGGTGGTGAAGAATTTTGGCAAGCCGCCCTTCATCATTCAGGCAATTGAGTATGGAAGTTGGGATGTTACACCCCAGTCTATACAACTCTGGTGAGGCCACACCTGGAGTTCTAGATTCCGTTTTTGTCACCCTACTGTTGAAAAGATGCCAATAAACTGGAAAGAGTGCAAAGAAAATGTATAAGCATGTTGTCAGGACTTAAGAGCCTAAACTGAGGGGAGAGATGGAACAGTCTGGGACGTTATTACTTGGAATGAGGGGGGCTTAGGTGTTATCTTACAGAGAGGTGCACAAAATCATGAGGGGAATGGATTGGGTGAATGTATGGAGTCTCCTTCCCGAAATCGGGAATCGCCTATCCATGTGATCCAAAAATGCTGCCTGAACCACTGAGCTACTCCAGCACACTCTGTCTTCTTTTGTAAACCAGCTTCTGCAGTTCCTTGTTTCTACATGGTTAGAGGGTTCTGAGTTGGCTGATGAGGCCAATGTGGGAAGTGCAGACTCTCTCAGGGAAGGGGTAGCTGGAGGTTGACAAGATGAAAGGTGGGTAATGAAGCAGTGAGTGGTGGCGCAATCGAGTGTGGCTGCCTCGCCTGCAGCTGTCTGTCCTTTCATTCTTTTTGTTTTTTTAGTCTGTTTTAAAGTTTGTTTTTGGAGGTCCTTTAGTCTTTTTTATGTAGGGGGAGGAGGGGGGAGGGAAAACAGTTTTTCTTAGTCACTTCCTGGTCGAGGATGCGACTCTTCTCCCAGCCGCGTCTTCGCCGCCCTGCTCGCGGCCCACCACCTAGATTGGCGCGGCCTTTCCTGCCGGAGACCGGCCAGAGCTTAGCTTCAGCAGCGGCGGCGCAGCACTGGATTCCATCGCGGAGCGAGCAAGCGATGCCTTACCGGGGTCGCCGTGTTGGAGCTCCGGAGTGCTGGGACTGCCAACTTTGAACACCATGGAGCTGTGGTCTGCGGAGCTTCCAGCCGCTGGCAGTGCTGACTTTCCTGCTGCGGGCAGCGCTGACTTTCCATCCGTGGGCGGCGCAGACTTTGACATCGTAGAGCCTGGGATCTCTCGCTGAGGTCGCCAGCATTGAATCTCCGCCCAGCTCGGCTTGTGGACTTCGGAAGCCATGGTCTCTGGTAGGAAGCGGCCGATTTGGAGGCTCCGGTCCGCTGAGAGTGTTCTTCCGTTCGAGGGCCTGAAACATCAGGCCCTTAGTGGCGACTGCAGAGGCCTCAATAGGCTCCGACCACGGGTGAACATGAGGAAGAGGACTGAAATTTGGTGCCTTCCCTCACAGTGGGGAACATTGATTCCGCTGTTGGGGGATGTTTTTTTATGTTTTATGTTAAATTCTATAGTATTGTGTTTATCTTATTTGTGTGCTGCATGGAACTCAAATTTCACTGCACCAATTGGTGTATGTGACAATAAATGTCCTTTGTCCTTTTCAAACATGGCTTTTCAGTGCTATTGGTCAGTTGAGAAGCAAAACAATAACTCAGGTGGCCAAAACTGAATACAATCCTTCAAATACTGGAAAACTGTTTTATTTCAAGGGTTTTGATATTAATGGGTAACACCAGCATGAATAGCAGAATAAAAATATTGAAGTTATTTTGATGTTAATTTACAAATTGAGGATGTGCAGAATTGGGGACAGAATTAGAGATTTGACGAGTAATTTGAATTCTTTGTTTTAAAAAGAGAACGTTTTGGGCATCGTGTTGGGAACTCTGCTTGCTATATTTTCCCTGGTGCTAATTGGAGTGATCTTGTACATGAATGAAAAACGATTGAAAAGGTGAGTGATCATTTCACTAACTTCACAGTTATTTTTTTAATGCCTCTTTCACCCTCCAGTCTTTTCTTTCAGTTCCCTCGTCTACAACTTGCTGTGTGATCCTGCCCAGCCTCTCATTGATCCATTACTGCAAGGTCCTTCCTGTAAGGCAGAGATAGATAGATTCTTGAATAGTACGGGTGTCAGAGGTTATGGGGAGAAGGCAGGAGAATGGCGTTAGGAGGGAGAGAGATCAGCCATGATTGAATGGCAGGGTAGACTTGATGGGCTGGTTGGCCTAATTCTACTCCTACTCCTTAGGACCTTATGACCTTGTTGGCAGTTCAAAATGTGTCACTGGAATGAACATAGAACAATACAGCACAGGAATGGGCTCCTCAGCCCACAATGCTTGTGCTGAACATAAAGCCTAGCCAAACTGAACTCATCTGCCTGCACATGATCCCCATTTCCACACTTCCATGTGCCTATCTAAAAGCCACACCTCCTATATTTCAAATAATTCTCAACAATAGTTTTCCTACCACTGAACTAAGGCTCACTGGCCTATAGTTCCCTGGATTCTCTCTTTCTTTCTTAAAGAGCATTGGGCACTGTCCAGTTCTCCGGGACTTCGTCCCTGGCTAGAGAAGAAACAAAGATCCTCATCAAATCCTCTGCAATCTTTTCTCTTGCCTCCCTCAATAGCCTAGGATAGATCCCATCAGACCCTTGTGACATCCACCACCTCCTCTTCGAACTCAAACTGTTCTAGCATATTTGTGATCTCCACACTGATCTCACCATCCTCCAAGACCACCTTCTCAGTGATTGCAGATGCAAAGTACCTCACCAACATCTTTCGACTCCAAGTATAGATTCCCTCCTTTTCCTTTGAGCGGTCCGTCCTATCTGCTCCCTGGTCACCCACTCATTTTTAACATGCATATAAAAAGCCTTGTGATTTTTCATAATCTGACTCGTCAATTACTTTTCATGGCCCCTTCTAATCGCCCACTTCAGTTCTTTCCAACTCACTTTATATTCCTTATGATACCACATTATTAAACTTGACATAGGTTTCCTTCTGTTTCCTGACCAAGTTTACAACCTCCTTGGTGATTCATGGTTCCCTTACCTTGTCATCATTATCCCTCCTCCTTACTGGAACATGCTGATCCTACACTTTGATCAGCTGGCCTTTAAACAACTCCCACATGTCCTCTATGGACTTGCTCAATAAAAACTTATTCCAGTCCAGCTTCCATAGCTTAATGGCATTGTAATCTGCCTTGGCCCCATTTAAGTACCTTCCCCGAGTATACAGACCTGTCCTTATTCAAAACAATCTTAAAGCTTGTGGATAGTTGTAGGACAGAACTACAGATGCTGGTTTAAACCATAGATAGACAAAAACTGGAGTAACTCTGTGGGTCAGGCAGCATTTTTGGTGAAAAGGAATAGGTGACGTATGGGGTTGAGACCCTTTCAAGATGGCGGATGTGCAGGAATGGGCTCCGTTTGTATGGGCGCCTGCCTGCAGTCCGTCCTCTAACTCTTTTATTGTCTAAAACATTTTTTTTGGAGTCTATTCTTTCTATGTGGGGAGTGGGGGGGGGGGGGGGGGGGAGGGGAAACTGTTTTAACCCCAGTCCTACCTGGTCAGAGATGCGTTTTTTACTCCAAATCTCATCTCCGATCTCCCCATCCGATCTCCCCATGCGGCCTTCCATCGGGCTGGAGCGGCGTTTCCTGCCGGGAACCACAGCTTTGGCGGCACAGCGCTGGGACACCAACAAGGAGCAGGCGATGCCTTGCCGGGTCGCCACTCCGGAGTGCTGTGACCGCCGACCACCAACATCGAGCAGCGGTCTGCGGTCTGCGGTCTGTGGTCTGTGGTCTGCGGTCTGCGGTCTGTGGTTTGAGGGCATCCCGCCGCGTGCGGGCGGCGCTGGATCAAAGACACCGCGGAGTCGAAGCTCCAACCGGCGCGGCCTGAAGTCCACGGGCGTCGCAGTCTCCGGGGAAGGAGCGGCCGCTCCAGACACTTCAAGGCCGCTGAGGACTTTTCCACCCGATGCCAGTGTTCCAGCTTCCCGGCGGGTGGGCCTATAATCATCGGGCTGCCGTGGCGGCGACTGGCTGCGGTGTCCTCAAACTGGTCCCAACCTCGGGTGGACTAGGAGGAGGAGGAGGACTTGACATTTTAGTGCCTTCCCTCACAGTGGAGAGTGTAGTTTCTGCTGTGGGGGGATGTTTGTGTTGAATCTCTTATAGTGTGTTGTGTCTTTTTTTTCCTACCTCTTTTTATTATTTATATGGATAATTTTCTCTGTAAAGCACTTTGGCTTCTTTGATTGAAATTGATTGAAAAGTGCTATATAAATAAATGTACTTTACTTTACTTTACTTCAGACTGAGAGTCTGGGGAAAGGGAAATGGGAGATTTAGATGGCACAGAACAAATGAATGAAAGATATGCAAAAAGCAACGATGATCAAGTAAAGGTAGAGCACACAATGGTCCATTGTTGGCTGTGTGGTAGGTGATAACGAGTTATACAGACAGTGAAATTCAACCCAATGGTATAAGGGTGTCGTAGTAGGATATTTTAACTTCCCCAATATGTGGAAGTGGGCTGGCACAGTTGTGTAGTGGTAGAACTACTGCCATATAGCGCTAGAGGCCTGGGTTCGATCCTGACTACGGGTGCTTGTCTGTACAGAGTTTGGACATTCTCCTCGTGACCTGCATGGGATCTTCGGTTTCCTACCGCACTCCAAAGACATACAGGTTTGTAGGTTAATTGGCTTGGTGTAAATGTAAAAATTGTCCCTAGTGTGTGTAGGGTAGTGTTAATGTGCGGGGATTGCTGGTCGGTGCGACTCGGTGGGCCAGAGGGCCTGTTTCTGCGTTGTATCTCTAAACTAAAAACTAAACTACTATTGACTGGGAATGGCATAGTGCAAACGGTTTAGATGGGGTAGAATTTGTCAAATGTGTTCAGGAAGGTTTCCACAGGCAATATGTAGACGGTCCCACACAGGAGAGGGTGAGGAGCCAGAAGACTGCAGGGTGGCAAATGTTGTGCCTCTATTTAAGAAGGGCAATGGGAACTAGAAGGGCAACAAGGAAAAGCCTGGAACTATAGGCTAGTGAGTCTAACATCTGTGGTCAGAAAGTTACTGGAGAGTATTCTGAGGAATAAGATATACATGCATTTAGACGGGCAAAGGAAAGATAGTCAGCACGGTTTTGTACGTGAGAGATTGTGCCTCAGGAATCTGAGTTTTTTGAAGATGTGACCAAAACAGCTGATGAGAGCAGAGCAGTACACATTGTATACATGGATTTCAGTAAGGCATTCGACAATGTTCCGTATGGTAGACTGCTCTGGAAGGTTAGATCGCATGGGATCCAAGGAAAGCTAACAGACTGGATTGAAAATTGGCTTCATGGAAGGAAGCGGAGGGTGATGGTGTAAGGTTGTTTTTTGGACTGGAGGCTTGTGATGAGTGGTGTGACTCAGTGTTCAATGCTGGGCCCATTACTGTGTGTCATCTTTATCAATGATTGGGTTTGAGAACGTGCCAGGCACAATAAGTAAGTTTGCAGCTGATACCAAAATGGGTGGTATAGTAGATAGTGAAGATTACTGTCAATAATTGCAGCAGGATCTTGATCGGTTGGGCAGGTAGGTTGAGGTTAATGACATTTAATACAGAAAAGTGCGAGGTATTGCATTTTGGGAAGTTGAACATTGGTAGGACCTACAAGGTGAATGGTAGAGCTCTGGGGGTGTTGTAGGTCAGAGTAATCAAGGAGTACATAGGTCCTTGAAGATGACGCAGGTGGATTGGGTGGTCAAGAAGGCTTTCAGCACATTGGCATTTATCAGTCAGAGTATTGAGTGTAGAAGTTGGGAGGTCATGTTGCAGTTGTATATGATATTGGTGACTCCACGTGTAAAGTGTTGTTTTCAATTCTGGGCACCATGTTATAGGAAAGATGGTGTTAAGCTGGAAAGGGTGCAGAGAAGATTTACGAAAATTTACGAAGATTTAGGACTAGAGGGTTGAGCTGTAGGGAGAGGTTGGGCAGGCTAGATCTTTATTCCTTGGAGCCAGGAGGATGAGGGGTGATCTTATCGAGGTGTAACAGATCATGAGAGGATTAGATTGGGGTAAATGCACTCTTTTACCCAAAGTAGGGGAATCAAGGACCAGAGGACATAGGTTTAAGGTGAAGGGGAAAGATTGGATAGAAACCTTAGGGGCAACTTGTTTACAAAAAGAATGGTAGATATATGGAACGAGCTGCCAAAATGCAATGCCTCACACTTCTCTGCATTAAATTCCATCATCTGTTCCTCTGCCCAGCTGCCCAGCTGTTCAAGATCCTGCTGTAATTTTTGATAACCATCTTCACTGCAATATCACCCACTTTTGTAGTATGTGCAAACTTAGTAATCATGCCTTGTACATTCTCATCCATATCGTTCACATAAACCACAAGCAGCAATGGGCCCAGCACCGACCCCTGAGGCACACACTGTGTCACAGGCCTCCAGTCTGAAAAACAACCTTCCACCCGCCCGCGCCCTCAGCTTCCTCCCACAAAGCTAATTCTCTGTCCAATGGGCTAGCTCTCTCTGAACTTTCCCGAGGAACCTAGCTCTTATGTAGGGCAAGCTCCATTTTTCCTGCTCCTGGATAAACCATTTCCTGCTGAATTCTTTTGGATTTATTATTGACATGTTTATGATCACCAGATTTCAAAACTGATCAGGGGAAGTATCTTCACCGCACCCATTCTTTTAAGTCCTTTCATTACTTTAAAGATGTTTATCAGGGCTCATCATTTCCTTCTTCCTGGAGCCAGCAACCACAGTCTTTGCATTCTCTCCTGATAGTTGTAAACTGAAAAATCTTATCATCAATTGGAAATTTCAAAACTATTCAGATTTTTTAAAGTGATGGGGGTCAGTGCTTTAAGTCAAATGGATTTGTGTTTCCTCCCTTGTTCTCCTCCCTATCCCTCTTTCCCTCCCTATCCCTCTCTCCCTCCCTATCCCTCTCTCCCTCCCTATCCCTCTCTCCCTCCCTCTTCCTCTTTGCCCTCTCCCTCTCTCCCTCACCCTATTCACCCTCTTCATCTCCCTCCCTCGCCCTCTTTCTCGCTCACTCACTATTTTTAAGGTTATGTCTTCCCCTTTCCTCCAATCACCACTTGCCCCGACTCTTTACGCAACCCGGGCAAAAATGTGGGCTTTATACTTACAGGTACAAGTTTGACCTCAGATTGAGAAAGGGATATACCATAAGGAGACTATTAGGAATTAGTTTAGCTTAGTTTAGTTTGAATGAATGAATGACAATTCACAGTGAAATTATTTGCTTGCATACCCAAGGTATACAAATAGTCACCACATAAGGGGGCTGCCAAAGTTACAAAGTATCCGTACCAGGTCCCCCTTTGTTCTCCACACCCCCTCCCTCACGGCGCCCCCCCCCCCCCATGCAGGGTCCTCCTTTGTACCTTCCCTCTGCTACGGCGTCCTCACTTCCACGTGTCTGTCTCATCCATTGATCGCCGCACCGACCTCTCCACTAACAGTGCCGGGTCCTCTCTGACGCCTTCATGGCGCCGACCCAGGCTCCAGCCTCGGGCTCCGTCAACTCGCTGTGACCTCGACTGCAGGCTCCGTCAACCGCGGGCTCCTTTAGCCGCGGGCTTCGGCATCGGTCGCGGGCTCCGACCCGCAGTGGCTCCGGCCTCGGCTACTCCGCGACTGGCCGGGAGGCATCTGCCGCAGCTTTAAGAACCTTGTTCTTGATGGTCGCAAGTAGTACCTGGTGGGCAAAGCATTGACTCATGACCACGCATTACAACTTAACGTTCACTCACTTCCAGTCTGTCACTCAATCATTCTGTATCTTACATACTTTTCTTCTTTTATTGAATATGAAGTCCATTGTATTTCCTGTAAATCTTTCTCTTCATGAACCAAAGGAGATTTACTTTCTCTCCTTGTCTTCCTTTTCCTGTAATCTTTTGTCTTTAAGATGCATCTTGGATCATCCAAGCACTGCTGTTGGATTGACATCATTTTCCCTCCTGTTCCAAAGTTCATGCTAAGCACTGTACCGTACAGCCAAAACGTCTGGTCCGCTAAACCACAAGAAGCAGTGGAAAAACGCGTGAAGATAAAACAACTGGATATTTTTCTTTTAATATAATATCCCAGTCCTTATTCTTGACCAATGCCTCAATTTCCCTCGTCAGCCAAGATTCCTAACGTTTTCCTGCTTCCCCTTTACTCTAACACTCTAGCCTGAGCTTTTGTCAGCACACTTTTAAAAACATCCCACTTGGCTGATCGACAGCCCGACAGTTCATCTGCCACTTTTCACAACAGTTCTCCTTCCGTGCCCTGCATTCCATGCTGGCTGCGATGCGCCGGCACCACCAGGCCCTCGCTCTAAAGGGGCTGTCCCACTGCGGAGACCTAATCCGCGAATTAAGAAGAGTGTCTTCAACCTTCAAGCTTGAGGGCACTCACCTGGAAAACCTCGAGCTGCATCGACCGTCCATGTTGAAACCTCGAGCTGGATCGACCGTCCCCACACACACACACACATGCATGCACGCACACGCACACGCACGAACAAACACATCGCAAAGGTGGGGACCAGGGAAAGCGGGGGAGCGCTGTCTGAAATTCACACCCGCGATGAAGAGGAAGGTAAATGACGGCTGCCACAGTGTACGGGTAAGTCCTTTAGAGAGTGTGGGAGGTGGGAGATAGAGGGGGAGAGAGGGGGAGAAAAGGGAAGGGGAAAGAAGGAAGAAGGAGTGGGGACACGTTTAAGAAGTATAATAAAGTTTGGTGGGAATTTTACCTACCGGTCGGTTTTCCCTGGTCCTGAAAACTCCAATGAGCCAATCAAACTGCCCGGTCAGCGAAGGAGATTGCTACGGCTGCCCTCGACTGCCTGTAACTAAATAGTGACCCCACTCCACTGCACTACGAGTTAAAAAGAACCATGCCGATCAAATTTTACTCGTGGAAAATATTTCAACATGCTGAAAATTTTTCCGCGACCTAGTATTCGGGAACTTCCCTCGAGCATGAAGGAGAGTTCCAGTGACCTCATAGGACCTCCTAGTACCTCATGTCGACCATGCTGCGAGTTTGAGTCGAGGGCAAACTCTTCTAAACTCGCAGATTAGGTCACTGCAGTGGGACAGCCCCTTAACTCTCCCGCAGCTCCGGGCCTCTCTCACCCACACCCGCTATGGACCCCAACTGTACTTCATTCATCGCCAGATCCACGCCCTCATCAAAGCCTTCCTCGCCTACCTGGACTCTACCAAGGATCACAAGCTTGCCCGCCTGCAGACCGGTCCCTCCACCAACACTCCTCAACTTAACTGCTGGACCGCGCTGCTGGCCCCAACACCACGAGGCCGAGATTGCCATCACGAGGAGCAACACCAACATCCACTGCCTCTCCATCCTTCACCGCCTTCCCGGCTGAATCCAGGCCTGGGCCACGAATCTGCCTTGGCCGCCGACTCTCATCGCCACCCTGGGGCCACGAAGCTGCTGTTGTTGCCGACTCACCGCCTCCACGGGGCCCCCAATGCTGCTGCCGACTCTCATCGCCTCCCTGGGGCCACGAAGCTGCTGTTGTTGCCGACTCACCGCCTCCACGGGGCCCCCAATGCTGCTGCCGACTCTCATCGCCTCCCTGGGGCCACGAAGTTGCTGTTGTTGCCGACTCTCACCGCCTCCCCGGGCCACCGCCACCGCTGTTGTTGCCGACACTCACTGTCTCCCCGGGGCCCCCGATGCTGCTGCTGCTGACCCGTATCTCTACTCCTGCCCCCCATGGGCCTCCACCAGTGACTCCGCCGACACGCGCCTCTCCACCGGCCACCAGCGGGCCAGAGCTTTCGCCTCACCAGAGTTCCAGGCTCAGAACCAGACCCACAACCTCCATGCAGATGCCGTCAGCTCGTGGCCTGACTCTGCTGGGTACTACTGCCCACCACTCCCACAGGGAACCGCAGTAGTGATGGTCTTCCCCTTCCCCCTCTTTTAACCAGGGTACTCCCACCACACCCCACCCATACAATAATCCTCACACCCCCCTTCTCTCTGAACACCCACCATCCCCCCCACCAGATGGTCTGTCCTCAACAGAGGCCTCATCTTTGTTCCCTTCCACCCCCACCTCAACGGGTTCCGGGCCTGCCACGACGTAGAACTTTTCTTCCATCACCTCTGTGCCTTTTTCTATGGGAAGGAGTCCTCACCACCCAGTGATGACCCCTTCTCCCGTCTCCACCGGTCCCCCTCCTCTTGGACTCCCCTTCTTGCCTTCTCTAGACCTCTTTATTTCTAACTGACATGAACCATCTCAACTTTTCCACTCCCCTTACCTACTCCATCCTCACCCCCTGTGAACGTACAGGCCTCCGCTCACTCTGCAGCAACCCAGACATTATCATTAAACCCCCCGACAAGGGAGGCGCCGTGGTAGTCTGGAGCACTGACCTCTACCGGGCTGAGGCCAGGCAACAACTCTCAGACTCCTCCTCCTACTTATCCTTGGACCATGATCCCACAGGTAAGCACCAACTCAAACACCATTATTGATTTCATCACTTCTGGCTGTCTGCCTTCCACAGCCTCCAACCTTATCGTTCCCCAGCCCCGCACAGCCCGGTTTTACCTTCTCCCCCAAAATCCACAAACACGACTGCCCTGGCAGACCCATTGTTTCTGCCTGCTCCTGTCCACAGAAATGATTTCCACGTACCGCGAATCCATCCTACCCCCCCCCCCCACCCCACTCCTCTCCGGTCAAATCTCTCCTAACCTATGTCCAAGATACCTCAGGTGCCCTTTGTCTCTTTAATGACTTCCGCTTTCCGAGCCCCCATTCCCTCATCTTTACAATGGATGTGCAGTCACTCTACACCTCCATCCCCCACCGGGAAGGCCTTAAAGCCCTTCTTCCTCGACCGTAGAACCATCCAATTTCCCTCTACGGACACTCTACTCCCCCTCCCCCTAGTGGCAACAGCGACAGTATCTCCCTAGTCCTTACTTTCCACCCGATCAGCCGTCGCATGCAACATATAATCCTCCGAAATTTCCGCCACCTCCAACGGGATCCCATCACTAGCCACATTTTCCCACCTCCACCCCTTTCCGCCTTCAGCAGAGACTGTTCCCTCCGCAAATCCCTGGTTAACTCATCCCTTCCCACCCAAACCACCACCTCCCCCAGGTACCTTGCCCTGCAACCGCAGAAGATGCAACACCTGTCCCTATACCTCCTCCCTCGATTCTGTCCATGGATACCAACAGTCCTTTCAGGTTAGGCAAAGGTTCACTTGCACCTCTTCCAACCTCATCTACTGTTTCCGTTGTTCAACATGTGAATTCTTGTACATCGGTGAGACCAAACGTAGACTGGGCGATCGTTTCGTGGAACACCTTCGCTTAGCCCGTGTAAACCAACGTGATCTCCCGGTTGCTGGACACTTTAATTCCCCTTCCCATTCCCAAACAGACCATTCTGTTCTTGGTCTCCTCTGTTGTCAGAGTGAGGCTAAATGCAAATTGGAGGAACAGCATCTCATATTTTGCTTGGGCAGCAATATTGATTTCTTTCACTTCAGGTAGTCCCGGCATTCCCTCTCTCTCTATCCCTCCACCGCCCAACTTCTCATTTTCACCCTACAAACAGCTAACAACGGCTTGTTTCCTTATCATAATTTCCTTTTTGCATTTCTTTTATTCATTGTTCTTTATCTCTACACATCACTGTCTATATCTCTTGTTTCCCTTATGCCTAACCAGTTTGAAGAAAGGTCTCGACACAAAACGTCACCCATTCCTTCTCTGCAGAGATGCGGCTTGTCCCACTGAGTTACTCCAGCTTTTTATGTCTATCTTCACTTGGCTGATGTTCCTTTCCCCTCAAACAAACTGCGGCAATCAACTTGAGCGACACTTTCTCTCATATCCTCAATGTTGGCCTTATTCCAATTTAGCATTTTCATTTCTGTAAACAGCACTGAGGAGGAGGATTTTCTGGATGTATACGGGGTGGGTTTTTAAACCAATATATAGAGGAACTAGCAAGAGGGCAGGCCATCCTAGACTGGGTATTGTGCAATGAGGAAGGATTA
This sequence comes from Malacoraja senta, assembly GCA_038087875.1. NCBI lineage: Eukaryota > Metazoa > Chordata > Chondrichthyes > Rajiformes > Rajidae > Malacoraja > Malacoraja senta. The sequence continues at coordinate 35,086,886 of CM075980.1, forward strand.
GTTAGCGATCTTGTTGTGCAAGGCCCCTTGAGCAAGAGTGACCATAATATGATGGAATTCTGCATTATGATGGAGAATGACATGGTTAAATCAGAGACTGGGGTCCTGAACCAACTTTTCACTGTACCAACTGGTACATGTGACAAATAAATGTATCGAACTTAAAGAAAGGAGACTTTGATAGTATAAGACGGGAATTAGCTAGGATAGTCTGGCAAATGATACTTAAAGGGTTGACGGTGGATATGCAATGGCAAAGATTTAAAGATCACATGGATGAATTACAACAATTGTTCACCCCTGTCTGGTATAAAAATAAAATGGGGAAGGCGGCTCAACCATGGCTAACGAGGGAAATTAGGGAAAGTGCTAAATCCAAGGAAGAGGCATATAAATTGGCGAGAGGAAGCAGTAAACCGGAGAAATTTAGAGGAGGACAAAGTGGTTAATTAAGAGGGGGTATAAGAGCATGAAAGAAAACTGACTGTAAAAGCTTCTATAGATATGTGAAGAGGAAAAGATTAATGAAGACAAATGGAGGTCCCTTACAGTCAGAAACAGGTGAATTTATAATGGGAAACATGGAAATGGCTGACCAGTTAAACAAGTACTTTTGTTCTGTCTTCACTAAGGAGGACACAAACAATCTCCCAGAAATACTAGGGGACCGAGGATCTAGTGGGAGGGAGTGACTGAAGGAAATCCACGTTAGTCAGGAAATGGAGTCAGGTAAACTGTTGGCACTAAAGGCAGATAAATCCCCAGGGAATTACAGACCAGTTAGCCTGACATTGGTAGTGGGGAAGATGCTTGAGTCGATTATTAAAGTTGTGATAGCAACGTATTTGGAAAGCAGTGAAAGGATCGGTCAAAATCAGCATGGATTTATGAAGGGGAAATCATGCTTGGCTATTCTTCTGGAATTTTTTGAGGATGTAACAAGTAGAATGGATAAGGGAGAGCTAGTGGATGTGGTGTATCTGGACTTTCAAAAAGCCTTTGACAAGGTCCCACACAAGAAATTAGTGTGCAAAATTATAGTACATGGTATTGCGGGTAACATATTGACATGAATAGAGAACTGGTTGGCAGACAGGAAGCAAAGTGTAGCAATTAACCGGTCCTTTTCAGAATGGCAGGCAGTGGGGTGCCGCAAGGCTCAGTGCTGGCACCCCAGTTATTTATAATTTATATTAACTATATAGATGAGGGAATTAAATGTGACCATGTTTGCAGATGACAAGATGCTGGGTGGCAGTGTGAGCCGCAAGGAGGCTGCAGGGTGATTTGGATAGGTTGGGTGAGTGGGCAGATGCATGGCAGATACATTATAATGTCGATAAATGTGAGGTTATCCGCTTTAGTGACAAGAAAAAGAAGGTCGATTATTATCTGAATGGTGTCAGATTAGGAAAAGGGGAGGTGCAATGAGACCTGGGAGTTTTTGTACATCAGTCACTGAAAGTAAGCAGGCAGGTACAAAGGGCAGTGAAGAAACTAAATAGCATGTTTCATATAGAGAGGATTTGAGTACAGGAGCAAGGAGGTCCTACTGCAGATGTACAGGGCCCTGGTGAGACCGCACCTGGAGTATTGTGTGCAGTTTTGGTCTAATTTGAGGAAGGACATTTTTGCTATTGAGGGAGTGCCACGTAGGTTCACGAGGTTAATTCCCGAGATGGCGGGACTGACATATGATGAAAGAATAGATCGACTGGGCTTATATTCACTGGAATTTAGAAGGATGAGAGGAGATCTTATAGAAACATATAAAATTCGTAAGGGATTGGACATGCTAGATGCAGGAAAAATGTTCCTGATGTTGGGGGAGTCCAGAACCAGGGTTCACAGTGTAAGAATAAGGGGTAGGCCACTTAGTACTGAGATGAGGAAAAACCTTTTCACACAGAGAGTTGGGAATCTGTGGAATTCTCTGCCACAGCAGGTAGTGGAGGCCACTTCACTGGATGTTTTCAAGAGAGAGATTTAGCTCTTAGCGCTAACGAAATCAAGGGATATGGGGAGAAAGCAGGAACTGGGTACTGATTCTGGATGATCAGTCATAATCATATTGAATGGCGGTGCTGGCTCGAAGGGCCGAATGGCCTACTCCTGCACCTATTTTCGATGTTCCTATGTTTGACTTCCTTGCTGTTAAGAGTGTTTGAGATCTCAGCGAATCTCTTTCTATGTTTGGCAGCAACCTTATCTCTTCACTCTTTCTGACTACTGAAACACTCAAGCTCTGGAAGAAACTTCTCTAAATTACTCCTGGTCCAGCAATACCAGTTTGAGATGTTAAAATCCATTTGTCGTCTTTCTCTTGTCTGCGTCTAGCCTCCTCCTCTAGACACAGTGCTGTCCTCCTTGCACTTCATTGTTTGACAACTGGTTGCAGCTAATCTGCCAAAAGGCACCATTCAAATTAACTGAGACTAATGGTCCCTCAGTTTAAGATGAAGAAAAGCCATGAGCATTGATAGGACTGTACTTCAGCCAATTGATCACTCATGGAAATAAAACTATCAGACGTCACTGATAGTTGATTATCACACAGCATTTGGAAGTTAGAGCAGGTATTATAGTCACTCCCTAAGAGTGTTTCACTTTGTGAATTGAATTATAAATAAACACCATTGTATGAAATAGTATTCAGTGCCTTTTGAGCTGACTGAGTGTATAGTGTCCCACCGATAGGGAATGAAATAGATGGAACAAAAAAGATTGTTTTCATCGTTCATCTCAACTCTGAGCTGTAGAGTGAAAATGAAAAGCTAGGTACATTGTCGGACTTGATCCCAGGAATATTCTTGGTTCGTGGTCACCAATGGGAGAATAGTGAATACACGTCAGCGAGCATCCTTTGACAGGTGCCAAGCTGCTTTGTTTTTGTTCGAAAGGATCAGTTGAAAGAGAAGTAGATAAATGCACTTGGTACTGAGAGATGTGCCCAGCTTGTACAGTAAAGCAGCAGGTGTTACAATATAATTAAGAGGGAAGGTTGCTCACCATGTACAGATAAGGAAACTCATTCCAGCTGTATTTTGGGAAGATCACATAAAATTGCTCCTAATGGCTTTGTTGATTAAATAAATCCACTATCTGAAAGAGAACAAGGAATGTTGATGGTTAGTCCTCCCTTACAAGCATAATCAAAAGAAGATAGTTTATCTTACCCATGTTAACAGAATCAACATTGCATCTCACATATTTTTGTATTACATCCATATCTTCAGAGTATTCCCTTTTCCTTTCCTCCCTTTATACTTAAATCTACCACATTATTCAAATGCCTATTAAATCAATTAGGGCGGCTCCGTGTTGCAGCGGTAGAGTTGCTGCCTTACAGCGCCAGAGACCCGTGTTCGATCCTGACTACGGGTGCTTGTCTGTACGGAGTTTGTACGTTCTCCCCGTGACCTGCGTGGGTTTTCTCCGGGATCTCCAGTTTTCTCCCACACTCCAAAGATGTACAGGTTTGTAGGTTAATTGGCTTGGTATAATTGTAAATTGTCCCTTGTGTGTAGGATAACGTTAGTGTGTGGGGTTCACTGGTCAGCTCGGACCTGGTGGGCCGAAGGATCTGCTTTCGTGCTGTATCTCTAAACTAAACTAAAGTTTATGCAATGGGCTGAGCGGGTGAGGGGCTTGGTGGTGGTGCGGAGTGGTTGAATGGAGCATTGATTGTGATCTGGCTATTGGGTGCTCATTAGATACGAGCACAGTCCAAATACAACACTCCCCCCCCCCCCCCCCCCGTCTTGCTTGTTCAGTGTCAGTAGAGTGAGCCACAATGTTGCCTCTGTGTAGGTGAGAGAAAATTGGTGCTGTGGGAGAATCATTGTAAACAAGAGGGGAGCAATGGAGAAGCCTCGCCCCCCAACACACAGAGCGGGCCGATTGTGCCCTGTGCCGCAGGTGGGCCCAGTCACTACAGGCTGTGGCAGTATGGTGACCACATGATGAGGGCATGCACAAACTAGGTTACTGAGGCAAAACACTTTCATCTGTTCTTCAGATTGTCGGCTGAAATATTAATAGATGGCAGAGAGATTATTAGATTATAGAAATGGGTGTAGAAATGGCAGATAGTTTAATCCAAGCAAGTGTGAGGTGATGCACTTGAGGAGGTCAAATGTAAGGAGAAAGAATACAGTTGATGGCAGAACCCTTAACAGCATTGATGTACAGCGTCCAAGCCCATAGCCTCCTTAAAGTGGCAACTGTTGCAAGGGAACAGGTTCAAGGATCCTACTGATAGAACAGAATAAGGCTCACTCTTCAGTCCCAGTAGAAATCAACTGTATTGACAATAGAAACATCTACTTACCTAGGTATGCACAAGGCCCCATCTACAGCAGCACATCTCTCTCTCTCTCCCTCCCTCTCCCTCCCTCTCTCCCCCTCTCCCCCTCTCTCTCCCCCTCTCTCTCCCCCTCTCTCTCCCCCTCTCTCTCCCCCTCTCTCTCCCCCTCTCTCTCCCTCTCTCTCCCCCTCTCTCTCCCCCTCTCTCTCCCCCCTCTCCCCCCTCTCCCCCCTCTCCCCCCTCTCCCCCCTCTCCCCCCTCCCCCCTCTCCCCCCCTCTCTCCCCCCTCTCTCTCCCCCTCTCGCCCCCTCTCTCCCCCCCTCTCTCCCCCTCTCACTCCCTCCTCGTGACCCATCCCGTCCGTTAGGCCTTCCAGTATAAATCAAGTTTATTGGCAATAGGGAGTAAACATCTACTAATCCAGGAATGCACAGGGCCCATGTACAGCAACACATTCCCTGCCCTTTGACAGATCTTTTGTCACCTTGAGGGCCTAGTTTCATCATCAACAAGCGGACCATGGGGCAAAATGCATGGTACTTGATCAAAGATCAGGAGACGCCTGCTCTGACATTGGCCTGCCTTATCATCCAATAATAACTAGATATGAATTAGAAATGTATCTGGGCTCATATTTTTCACACACAGACCCACTCCTGAAATACCTAGAATCAAAGGGCAATTCTAGTGGCTGAACTTCTTTCCATTTCTTTGATTGCCAACTGTGGATTGATTCCAAGATGTTACGGTTTTAGCAATTTGATGCCATATTTTAATCGCTTGGCTGTTAGAGTGGCTGTTCAATGTGTCAAAAGAGTGTGAGAGTAAAAGATGACTTTAACGGACGCCGATGCATATTATAAATCTGTTGGGAATAAATGAAAAAATATTACACAGTATCATCACATTTAACATTTATGAGCTGGTTAGAATTCTGTGTTTGCAGCAATATTACTAATTAATCATACAGAGAATATGCCGATGGCTGGTTTGGAACAAATTTCCAAAGTTCATAAATAATTTCCCTGGCGGAGCCTGCTTAAGCTATAGTTCTCCAAAGCTACGTAAGCAAGATTCAAATCATTTTAATGGGGAGAATATCTTATCCGGGCTGAGATGTATGAATCATTGTTTGGTATGGGTGAGGTGCCAGAGTATTGAAGGATGGTTAATGTTGTGCCTCTATTTAGGAAAGGCTCAAAGAAAAGAATCACAACTATAGACCTTTCCTATAGGCCCCAACAGTCTTTCCAGGTGAGGCAGAGGTTCACTTGCACCTCCTCCAACCTCATCTACTGTATCTGCTGTTCCAGGTGTCAACTCCCATATATTGGCGAGACCAACCGCAGGCTCGCCGATCGTTTCGCTGAACACGTTCGCTCAATCCGCCTAAACCTACCAGATCTACCAGTTGCTAAACGCTTTAACTCCCCCTCCTATTCCCACACTGACCATTCTTTCCTGGGCCTCCTGCATTGTCAGTGAGGCCAGCGCAAATTGATGGAACAGCACCTCATGTTTCGCTTGGGCAGCTTACACCCCAGCGGCATGAACGTTGACTTCTAACTTCAAATAACCCTTGCTTTCCTCCTCTCTCTATCCCTCCCTCCCCCTTCCCAGTTCTCCGACCAATCGTACTGTCTCCGACTATATTTTATCTCTGTTTGCTTTGTTGTTACCTTCTCCCAGCTAACAATGATCTATTCTACATTTTCCTTAATCTCCATCTCCTTTGTCCTGTTTTCACACCTTACATTTCCTTAACTATGTTTGTCCCTCTCCCCTGACATCAGTCTGAAGAAGGGTCTCAACCCGAAACGTCACCCATTTCTTCTCTCCAGAGATGCTGCCTTTTGTGTCTATCTTCGGTTTATACCAGCATCTGCAGTTCCTTCCTACACATTTCGAACTGGATACAGAATTGGCTTCATGGAAGGAAGCAGAGGCTGGTGATGGAACATTGTTTACCAGACTGGAGGCCTGTGACTAGTGGTGTATCTCAAGAATCAGTATTGGACCCATTGCTGTTTATCATCTGTATCAATGGTTTGGATGAGAATGTACAAGACGTGATTTGTAACTTTGAAGACAATATTTGATTTTTTTTAATTTCTTGTCATTTGAACCTCAAAGAGGCTCAAACGAAACTCCGTTTCCACAGCCATACAAACAAAACAATTCCTACACGACACACAAACAATTCAATTTACAGAAAAACATCCATCACAGTGAATCTCCTCCTCACTGTGATGGAAGGCAAAGTCATTTCTCTCCCCTGCACCATTTTTCTCCCAATGTTGAAGCCTCAGGCGGGCAATGTTAAGTCCCACGGCCGTTGAGGCCGCGCTGGGCGGTGTACAGCTTCGCTCCGGGCCCAAAGTCACAAGTTGGAGCCCCCGGTGGGCGCTGGAATGTCCCGCGGCTTTAACATTAAAGCCGCGCCGGGCGATTTACGGCCCCGCTCCGGGTCGTTCCAACCCCGCGACTCGAGCTGGAGAAGTTGCGTGGCGGGAGCTCTGGAAAGCGGTCTCACACCCGGACCCGCGAGCTCCCGATGTCCCAGTCCAGGGGTCTGCAGCTGCAGCTGGAGCTCCGGAGTGAGCAGCAACGAGTCACCACCGCTCCCCGCGCTCCGCGGACGGCCAGCCCCACGATGGTAAGTCCGCAGCTCCGCAGGCTCCGCGACTGGAGCCCCCAGGTCGTCCCGGTCGGAGGCCGCTCCACGGAGCTAGGCCCCAACGACAACGGAGACCCGACAGGGAAAAGGTCGGGTCTCCCGTGCAGGGAAGAGATTTTTTTTAAGTTTCCCCCTCCCCCCCCCGCCCCCCACATATACACAATTAAAACAGTACAAAAAACACAAACAACTACATTTAACTAAACAAAAATAAAAAAAAGACAGACGGGCTGTAGGGGCCGCTGCAGTAATCCGCGCCGCCGCACTGAACAATATGATGGTATTGTAGGCAGTGAAAGGGGTTACCAAGAATTACATTGGGATCTTAACTAACTAGGCAGGTAGAGCGAGGAATGCTAACAGTTGTATTCAGATAAATGTAAGTTGTCGCATTTTGGGAAGTTTAACCAGGGTAGGAATTTCACAGTGGGATTGGGCTACGGGATGTGGAGCAGATAGATCTAGAAGTTCAAGTACATATAGTTGAATGTGGCAACACAAGTAAATAGGATGATGAAGGCTTTTGTTACTTTGGCCTTCATCAGTCGGGAAATTGAGTATAGATGGGCAGCACAGTAGTGCAGCAGTAGAACTGCTGCCTCACAGCATCAGAGACTTAATTTTGATTTTGACTACAGCATGTGGAGTTTGTACGTTCTCCCTGTGACTACGTGAGTTTTCTCCAGGTATTCCGGTTTCCTCCCACATTACAAAGACATGCAGGTTTGTAGGTTAATTGGCTTCCGTAAATTGTTCCTAATTTGCCAGGCATAGAACTAGCAGGTCGGCATGGAAACGGACAGCCAAAGGGCCTGTTTCCAACCTGCATCTCTAAACTAAACTAAAGTGTAAACTAAAGTTGTAACATCATGTTACAGTTGTACAAGATGTTGGTGAGGACACACTTGGAGTATTGTATTCAGTGCTGAGGAAGTCCAATACAGGATTTGAAGGCCTGAGATATACTGTAAGTAAAGGTTAGCAGGCTAGGTCTTTAATTCTTCAACCCAAGAGGCTAAGGGGCAATCTTATAGAGGTGTATGAAATCATGAGAAGTGTGAAAGCACACAATCTTTTTTCCCAGGAATCAAGACCCAGAAGACATAGGTTTCAGATGGGAAGGGAAACATTTAAAAGGAACCTGGGTATAAGGAATGAGCTGCCAGGGGAAGTAATAGTGGCAGGTACCACCACAATATTTGGACAGACACATGGATAGGAAAGAGGGATCTGGGCTCAGTATGGTGAAATTAAATGGAGCATATTCCTTGGCACAGATGAGGTGGACCGAGGGTCTGTTTCTGTGCCGAATTATCCTGTGACTGTGATCTAAAGGAAAAGCAAATTGGCATTTAATTAAAACCTTCCTAATATGTGAGATTAGTCCAAAATGCTTCAAAAATGGCAACAAATGTTGTGCAGGCATGATACCAATGTATATCTTTAATGGTCATGTTATCCCTTGCCTTCTGCCAATACAACCGTGGTGAGATGAATCAGTATTTATATCTGTAGTTAGTGTTGGCAGAATAGGGTTTATATAAATGTGAATCAATCATTCATTGGCTGTGGTGAAGAATGGTGGTATTTCCAGTCATTCAGGCTCCCACCAATATAAAGGTTGCAGGTTAGATTAGGTGAATTTGATAAGTTTGTTTGATGCTCCTAAAAGTGCACAGACTATTCTACCTATAAATAGAGGAAAGCTATTAGTTTTGACAAGCTGCTGCTTGTACTGGTCAAAGCATGGGGATGACCACTGGCAGTGGCACAGTGCTTGACAAGATGACTTTGCCAACCATTTGAATGTATTATTAACCATGTGAAACTGCAGAGGAGGAAAGCAGCCCGAATACCAGAAGTGTTTGTGGATAACATCTGTTTTGGATTTGAATACCACATCTGTTGCTGGTAGTAGAGACATTTGCTTTGGTGGGGGAGAGTGTATGGATTAGCAGGACTGCATAGTGGCGCAGTGGTAGAACTGCTGCCTCACAGCACCAGAGACCCAGGCTTGATCCTGATTATGGGTGCTGTCTGTGCGGAGTTTGTACGTTCTCTCTGTGACTGCGTGGGTTTTCTCTGGCTGCTCCAGTTTCCTCCCACATTCCATAGACGTGGTTTGTAAGTTGTAAGACTACAGGCTTCTGTAAATTGCCCCCTAGTGTATAGGATATGAAAGTGGGATAACATAGACCTTGTGTGGGTATTCAATGGTCAGTGTGGACACGTTGGGCTGAAGGGCCTGTTTCCATGCTGTATCTCTAAACTAAACTAAACAGAGGGATTGGTAAGGCGGGCTTGTGCTGGAGGTGTAAGGAGTTCACCTCAGAACTATCTGTAAGGGTTATGTGATGCTGGCTGTTTCACAACTACCGTACACTATGGACTCAGTACAAAGTCATTACTGAACATTTAACATTTTAAACTTTTGAAGCAAATCACATCTCTGGGGGCAAATGTTTCCAACAAGTACTTTTAAAGCTATGCTACCATTCCATATTTCTTTTAGCAAAGTTCTATTTGGGGACATTTTAGTTTTTTGCATTGTACTGATAAATTTTTCATTTTCTTTTTGATTTCAATTTCATTTTCAAACACTTAAATTTCCTTCTCTCCAGAGATGCTGCCTGCCCCGCTGAGTTACTCCAGCATTTTGTATCTACCTTTGATTTAATTCTACAGTTCTTTCTTACACACTTAAATGTATATATTGCTTTCAGTGTAGGAAAGTGGCATTGCACTAGAATGTAATCAAACACACATTTGAAGCTAAAATCCATGTCAGGACAGATGATCACATGCATGGCGTAGAAATAAATCTTAAGGAGCTTCCATAAGGAGGAGAGAGGCTGCAGACCAAGTGAGAGGCTGAAGGCTCAGACTGGATTTGGAGGACAGCGGAGTTCTCAGAAAATTGTTGGGCCAGAGAATATTACAGTGAGACGAGGAGAAACCATGAGTGGATTTGTAAACGAAAGAAGAGAATTTTATATTCCTCCTCTTCTCATAAAATGCTGCACCCTGTTTATTTATTCCTCCACAAAATAGTAAATGGAGGATGATACGGAGAAAGTGAGGACACCACCTTGCTGGCTTGCCCTGCTTGGAGTGTCAGCCCATTGAATCCAGTTCACCCATGTGGGTGCAAAGATTTCCTTCTGTTCATAACCTTGAATTATTTACAGTCATACTGGAGTCATGAAACATTGCCTGTTTTCAAAACCCTGCCCTGCCAAGGCAGTACAATGGGTCTGAAAATGAAACCATGAAGCATTTGGATGCGGAGTTAATGGCTCTACACACCATTGGTTTGATGAAAGGTGGAAAAATGCATAGTCCTTGAAGATGGATGAACCTGTTAAAGAAAGCATTGGGTGTGCAAAACACTCAGCAGTGCCCGGGTGTGACAGTATATGCAAAGGTCACTGACGGATTCAGTAAAGAGGTATATGGAAGTTGTTTTTAACAGCAGTGTTATGTTAGTGAACCTTAATGTAAAATATCACCAGATTTAACGGTTCTATGAAATACCTTTAGATATTTGCATTGTGCTTCTATTTTGCAAACATAACCTCATAGACATGTGTGCATTGTTATTTTAAGTTGCTCTTGCATCTCCCCTGCTGGTGCTGGGAGTTTTGTCGAACATGAATTTATTCAACTCCTGTCTTTCTGTTCCTTTGCAGGAAAAAAACCAAAATGGCTCAAAATTCATTTCAAAATGCCAATCCAGGGAAAATTGATATGTAACTTTTAAAAGGGAACATGTCACCCTGGTTGAACCACCACCCCCTTCACTCACCCTGATCACCGAACGACTCTGTACCTCACTGTCACCCAGTGAAAGTCTACAAGGTGGATGGTGGATCCTTATCTTATTTCAGAAGCCTTCGACAAAATGGAAAGCATATCTCTCAGGTTGTCGTGGGATAATCTTTCAGGCAGCTCTGTGCTATAGTGACTAATTAATTAAAGCTGTATCCTGCTCAAATGATCATGTTAATAATAACTGGACCAGCCAAAACATTGTTGGGTTTGTCGATCATGGTATCAACACGTATCTACGGTGTTTATTACCAGGGTTGGGATTATTATCCATCTTCAGCCCAATGTATATTTTGACTTTGCCCCGAATCACCTGCTCAGTCCCTTTGGTTAAGGAGCTGGGGTGTGGACAGTCCTTTGTTCAGCTCTTACAGAAGAGATCCAGAAGTGGTTCATTGTTCATTTTTCCAACCTAGTTGCTCATCCATTTCCCATACACTTCAGATTTTAATTTCATTTGAATTTTTAAATATAATCCACCTGAATTGCTTTCTTTGTCTCAGTCTACTGTCCTAGAATAGCTTAATCTGTAAAACATGTAAGGTTTCAGCACTCCATCTGCAGCATAGACAAGCATTGTTGCCTTTAGCAAGGGTTACCAGAAGCAAGATGTTGCCCATTGTAGGTAGATAAAAATGCTGGAGAAACTCAGCGGGTGAGGCAGCATCTATGGAGAGCATCTATGCCCATTGTTGTTCCTTTGCAAGGGAAGGAAAAGCTCAGAAGACCCATTCGCTTCATACCGCTCTGACAGAATATCTACATCTCCAGGCTTGCTGAAGAACACACCTTTATATAATTCAATTTCTAGCAATTGTCCCTGCAGCTTTTTAACCGAAATCAATTAATTTGTGTGAAAGTTTTAATTTCTCCTGCATGTGGATTTGCCTGCTTGTTTCGCCCAAGATTTTACAGCCATCTTGAGTCAAACATTTACTTCTTCAGATGGACACAAAAAGCTGGAGTAACTGAGCGGGTCAGACAGCATCTCTGGAGACAAGCGATAGGTGACGATTTGACTGGAGACCCATTGAAGTCTGAAGACTCAGAATCTGAAAAAGTGTCACCCATTCCTTCTCTCCAGAGATGCTGCCTGTTCCGTTGAGTTACTCCAGTTTTTTGTGACTATCTTCGGTTTAAACCAACATCTGCAGTTCCTTCCTACACATCTTTACTTCTTCACTCTGGACTGAATTCAAATCCAAGATCCAATCGGTAAGAATCGGGATTGAATTTTTTGTCCCATATGCTATCCTTACTTTGACTCGTAAATAGGATCATATTTTTCAAAACTAAATTGATTTTCTGCAAAACAATGATATTTTGCTATCTTTGTTAATTTTTATAGCAATATGATCAATAAATATAGCAGTTTGAAACAAAATTCTTGACAAGTAATGGAGGCATTCATTTTATGCATTATTAATTCAATGTAACAATATGCAGTTTTTTTATGATTGAATGTATCATTAACTGCTGATCTAATTAAAAGCAATGCAGATTTATATTATACAATGACACATGTATTTACTTACTTTGATGATTTGTCTGTTATAGTGATCTGTCATTTATATCTCTAAAGTGTACTTCCTGCTGTTACCCCTCATTGGAGTGTCTCTCGGGTTATTGGTCTTATCAGTTTATGACTGTCATGTGCAGGGCTGCCAACATTGGTTGAGAGTTGGGAGTGAGAAATTGCGAGAGACCAAGCCCGAGGGAGGACCCCCTCCTCCCCCCCCCCCCCTCCTATTGGTACAGAACTTTTGCATTTTTCAGCTTGAAATTGTGCAATATGGTGCATACTGTAGCGAGTCTTTTAACTTACACTTGAATGCAACATATATGCTTTAAATTGGATTGGAGCGTTTTTGAAAGAGGGAGGCTGAGCGATCACTGATCACTGGCCTTGGGGGTACCCGGTGAAGGAGTGGAGCAACCGAGTGGGGAGAGGGTGTGGAAGAAGGGTGTCCCCCCTCCCAGGGTAGGAACTTTTTGAAATTTGGTGCATTAAAATCATGTTTTAGTGCATTGTAGAAGTATGATTTCAATGTTTTTTGTATGAAGTATTTTTAAGAGGTAACTTTTTAAGGGGTAACTTTATCCACACAAAGGGTGATGGGTGTATGGAACAAGCTGCCAGAGGAGGTAGTTGAGGCAGGGACCATCCCAACATTTAAGAAAAAGTTAGACTGATACATGGATAGGACAGGTTTGGAGGTATGGACCAAAAGCAGGTAGTGTAGCTGGGACATGTTGGCGGGTGTGGGCAAGTTGCGCCGAAGGGCCTGTTTTCACACTGTATCACTCTATGACTACATTATACCTCCACCATGCATGAATGCTTCAAAATCAAGTGATCGGGTTTTATTGCCATATACTCAAGCATAGAAACATAGAAAATAGGTGCAGGAATAGGCCATCGGCCCTTCGAGCCAGCACTGCCATTCAATATGATCATGGCTATTCATCTAAAATCAGTACCTCTTTCCTGTTTTTTCCCCATATCCCTTGATGTCGTTAGCCCCAAGAACTAAATGTAACTCTCTCTTGAAAACATCCAGTGAATTGGCCTGCACTGCCTTCTGTGGCAGAGAATTCCACAGATTCACAACTCTCTGTGTGAAGAAAGTTTGTCCTCGTCTCAGTCCTAACTGGCCCCCCCTTTATTCTTAAACTGTGACCCCTGGTTCTGAACTCCCCCAACATCGGGAACATTTTTCCTGCAGTTACAGTAAGTGAAAAATCTAGCAGGCAAGCAGGATGCTTTCTCCAACCACCCCCATTTGAAGTCCACTATCTTCCACCGTTTCTACCCAGTACTTGGTACTTACTTCCAGCAGCCACTGGTAGTCCTCCTGGATGCACCGAGCCGCAGCCTGGTCCATGCCAGTCACCTGGGCGAATTTGGCACAGAGACTCTCACGGCAGCTGCGAAACGCTTCCGACGCCTTGCACTGAGGCTGCTCCATGGCCGGAGCTGCAGTGAGCGACTCGCCAGTCCAGCAAACACTCGCCAACCCCGCTCCCCGTCCACATCTGTCCGCGCCGCTGCTTCTGCTTCCAACACCCATGGCCCATGCAGTTGATATGAGTTTTCAAATTTTCGTTGATCACAGAATTTCTCACTACAGAGCGAGAGAAATTTGTGATCAGCGTGAGAATTTGTCGAAATGCGTGATTCTCATGCTCAATGCATGGGAGTTGGCAGCCCTGCCTCTTTATCCCCCCTCTCTCTCTCCCTCTCCCTCCCTCTCTCTCTCCCTCTCTCTCTCTCTCTCTCCCTCTCTCTCTCCCCCTTTCTCTCTCCCCCCTCTCTCTCCTCACTCTGTCCCCCCTCTCTCTTTCCTCTCTCTCTCCCACTCTCTCCCTCCCCTCTCTCTCACCTCTCTTTCTCTCCCCTCTCTCTCACTCCCACCTTCACTCACATCTCTCTCTCTAACGCTCTCTCTCTCCTCTCAACCTCCTCTCTCTCTCTCCCCTCCATCTCTCCCCACCCCCCTCTCTTTCTCCTCTCTCTCTGTCTCTCCTCTCACCCCCCTCTCTCTCCCCTCTCCCCCTATAAGTATGTATAAGAACATGTATTGTCACATACACCAATTGATGTAGTGAAATATGACTTGCCATGCAGCACACAAATAAAGATAACATTAAAGAATTTAACAATAAACATAAAAACATCCCCCCACAATGGTTCCCACTGTGGGGGAAGGCAGCAAAGTCCAGTCCCCATCCCCAGTTCACCCATAGTCGGGGCCTATTGAGGCCTCTGCAGTCGCCGATACGGCAGCCCGATGCCTCAGGCCCTCTCGCCGGATGATGAAATTTCTGGCGTCGGGTGAACACTCTCAGCGGCCCGGAGTGTCTGGGAGCGGCCGCCTCCTCCCAGGAGACCACGGCTCCCGAAGTCCATGAGCCGCGCTGGTCGATGCTCCGACTCTGGCGACCTCGTCGTGAGATCCCAGGCTCCGTGGTGTTTGAAGCTCAGCGCCGCCCGCGGCTGGAAGCTCCATAGACCACAGACCGCAGCTCCGCGATGTTGGTGCCGGCTGTCACAGCACTCCGGAGCTTACTGCACGGCGACCCGGGTAAGGCATCGCCCGCTCCGCGATGGTACTTCAGCGCTGTGCCGCCGCCGAAGCTGAAGTCCTGGCCGGTCCCGGCAGGAAAACACCGCTCCAGTCTGCCCGTAGGCCGCGAGGAAGGGGCAAAGATACGGCTCGGAGAAAAGCCGCAACTCCGACCAGGTAGGTACGGAGAAAATAGTTTCCCACTTTCCCCACCCCCCACCCCCCCACATAAAAAGACTAAAAGACCTCCAAAAACAACACTTTTAATTAACTAAAAATAAAAAATAAAAAGGGTGAAAAGACTAACAGCTGCTGGCAGGGCAGCCATACTCGACGGCGCCCCAGGTGGAATCACTTTCTCCCCTTTTCTCTCTCTTCTCTCTCCCCCCTCTCTCTCTCCTCTCTCCCCCTCTCTCTCCCCTCTCTCACACCCCTCCCCCCCCCTCTCTCTCCCCCACTCTCCTCCCACCTCATTCTCCCCCTCTCTCTCGTCCCCTCTCTCCTCTCTCTCTCCCCCCTCTCTCCTCTCTCATCCTCTCTCACTCTCCCCTAACTCTCTCTCCCCTCTCTTTCCCCTAACTCTCTCTCCCATCTCTTTCCCCTAACTCTCTCTCCCCCTCTCTCCCTCTCTCTTTCTTCTCTCTCTCCCCTCTTCCCTCTCTCTCTCTCTCCTCTCTCTCCTCTCTCTCCCCCTCGCTTCCCCCCTCTCTCCCCCCTCTCTCTCTCTTTCTCTCTCTATCTCCCCCTCTCTCTTCCTCTCCACACACTCTCCCCACTCTCCCCTCTCTCTCTGTCTCTCCTCTCTCTCTCATCTCTCTCTTCCCCCTCTCTCTCTCATCTCTCTCTCCTCCTGTCTCATTTCCCTCTCCTCCTCTCTCCTCCTCTCTCCTCCTCTCTCCCCTCTCTCTCCTCTGTCTCTATCTCCTTTTTCTCTTTGCCCCCCATCTCTCTCTCATTCCCCGTTTCTCTCTTTCCCCCTCTCTCCCTCTTCCCCCTCTCTCTTTTACCACCCCTCTCTCTTCCCCCTCTCCCATTTTCTCCTACCGTCTCCTCTCTCTCCACCCCGTCTCTCTTCCCTCTTTCTTCCCTCTCACCCTCTCTCTCTTCCCCGTCTCCCACCTCACTCTCCCCCCTCTCTCCTCCCCTACCTCTCTCTCCCCCCTCTCTCTATCCCCTCACCCTCTTCTCTCTCTCATTCACTCCCCCTCTTTCTCTCCCCTGTCTCTCCTCTCACCCCTCTCTCTCTCTCCCCCCTGTCTCTTTCCTCTCTCTCTCTCTCTCCACCTCCCTTTGAGAGTCTGTCCCTTCGGCGCAGAGACTAACGCGGCAGCGGCGCAACGATTCTGACGCCTCCGACGGCCCGGGACTCTTGCACTGCTCCATGGCCGGAACTGCAGTGAGCGACTCGCCAGCCCCGCAAACACTCGCCAGCCCTGACTCCCCGCACCTGTATCCGCCCGCTGCTTCCATCCCTCCCTCAGCCCCGGCTCTCCAATACCCGCAGACCATGCAGTTTATCTGAGATTTGAAATGTTCGTTGATCACAGAATTTCTCACCACAGAGCGTGAGAAATTTCTGATCAGTGTGAGGGCGTGCGAGTTTATTCAAATGCTTGATTCTCATGCTCAAAGCGTGAGAGTTGACAGCCCTACATGTGTACTAAAATGTAGCTGCTTCCCGACTTATGTAAGGGATACATCCCGTGGACCCTTGCGTAAATAAGGTTACGTAAGTCGGAAAAGGAAGTGCTACTGTGTACGCATTTAATTTACTATTCAATGCGGAGATCGGGGTGGGGGGGAGCTCCAACATGGAGACCACGTGGGAGCTCTGACACGGAGATTGCTAGGTAGCTCTCACATGGAGACCATAGGAGAGTTCTGATGAGGAGACCATGGGGGAGCTCCGAGTTGTGAGACCACAGGGAAGCACCAACATTGAGACCACAGGGGAACTCCGAGGTGGACATAATGTTGGAGCTCTGAGGCGGAGACCACATGGCCCTAAAGCATTGCTTATATTAGTGCAAGTTTATGTAAGTTGCCTATTACGTAAGTATGAGAGTGCCGGTGCAGTAAAAATCTTTGTTTCTACCCAAGCAAATCAAACCATACTTGAGTACAATAAAAAAGAAAAACAGTGAAGAATATAGTGGACAGCCGTAAAGAAAGAGCAGATAAAAAAGTGCAACAACAGTATAGATTGGGAGATCCATAGCACACGTGAGGTCCATTCAAGAGTCGGTTAACCACCAAAGAAGAACCTGTCCTTGAATCTGGCGTACGTTCAAGCTTTTACATCATTTTCTGACGGGAAAGCTGAAAAGTGCGAATATTAACGAGGATGTTGCCAGGACTTGGCCTGTGCTATTGGGAGACGTGTAGGAAGGAAGTGCAGATGCTGGTTCACACCGAAGATAGACATAAAATGTCGGAGTCACTCGGTGGGACAGGCAGCATCTCTGGAGAGAAGGAATGGGTGACGGATGTTTCGGGTCGAGACCCTTCTTCAGACTGAGAGTCAGGGGAGAGGGAGTCTAGAGATATCGAAGGGTATGGTGTGAAAACAACAGATCAAAGTCAAAGTTAATTTCATTCATCACATGCACCCCGAAGGTGCAGTGAAATGAATTTGCCAGCAGCGATACACTTAAAAAAAAGAACACACAATACACAAGAGAATTTAACACAAACATCCACCACAGCATTCTTCACTGTCCTCCTCTTTTCTTCAACCGTGGTCGGGCCCATGAACCCTCAGTAGACACCGTTACAGATGGCCCGATGTTCAGGCCCTCTCGTCGGGATGATCAAAACTCTGACGTCGAACACGCTCCACAACGGCTTGGAGCGCCCGAATCGGCATTTTCCTACCGGAGGACCGCGGCTTCAGGATGTTATAGGCCGCAGGCCGGCGGTTGGAGCTCTTCTCTGGCGATCCCCGGCAACGGATCCCAAGCTCCGGATGGTAAGTCCATGCCACGCCCACGGCTAGAAGCTCCGCAGACCACAGCCCCATGATGCCAAAGTCACCAGGCCAGCAATCGGAGCACTTCTCTCTGCCGATCCCCGGCAAGGGTTTGCCTGCTCCACGATGGAAAAGTCCATGCTGTGCCTGCTGCTTAAGCTCTGGGCCAGACTCCGATGAAAGGCCGCTCCAATCCAAGCTGTTAGGCCGCGAGGGAGGCGACTCTCCGTTTCCCCCGTTTCCCCCCCCCGCCACCACCACCACACAAGACACACCAAGAGGCGCCTAAACTAAACTAAACTAAACTAAAACCTAAACTAAATTAATACACACCAAAAACACACAAAAAACTCAAAATAACGAACATGCTGCTGGCAGGGCAGCCGATATCGAAGCAGATGGTGATAAGGAATGTAGAATGGTTCATTATTAGCTGAGGGGAAGGTGACAACGCAGCATGCAACCAGTAATATGTAATCAGGACAGTAGAACTAGTCAGATGGACGGAGAAAAAGCAAGGAAGTTAGATAAATCAATTTGATACTGCTGGGTTGTAAGCTGCCCAAGAGAAATATGAGGTGCTGTTCCTCCAATTTGCATTGGGCCTCACTCTGACAGTTAAGGAGGTCTAAGGCCAGAAAGGTCAGTATGGGAATGGGAGGGGGAGTTAAAGTGCTTTGCAACCAGGAGATCACGTAGGCAAAGGTGGACTGAGCGGAGGTGTTCAGTGAAACAATTGGGAGAAGTTGACCAGGCCTAGGACTTTATTCCTTGGAGTGCAGGTGGATGAAGGGTGATCTTATAGAGGTGTAAAGGTTCATGAGGGGAATAGATAAGGTGAATGTGTAAATAGCTCGTTCTAAGCTTCCCCCCAGTCTAGTTTCAGTCAATAAAATACTGAGTCAAGCACTTGCGCATCTAAACTTTATTTTGGAAAAACACAATAACAGTTCCTCACTACTATACCTAACCACCGTGGGTTCGATCCTTGTATCTGCTTGGCCAAGCCCTAGCCCCTAGCCCAAGCCCTAAGCAGAGACACTCCAAAAGGTCACGCAGTCCCAAGCGTTCTCCAGAAAATCGACACAAGACCTCGTGGGAGCTACCTTTTATAGGTCCCCGAACCTTGAGGGACCGAACCATCTGGGGGTGGTCTCTATACAGTCCAATAACAGATATCAATAAACACAGTACATGATGGACATTTCCCTAACCGAATAATACAGTAACTAATACAATGTATTCAAATGGAACTTCTGGAAGGAAGCAACCATAGCAACATTTGCCCAGATAGTCAAGAAACTCAGACAAGGCTC
>CM075980.1:35106247-35141247 GCA_038087875.1 Malacoraja senta
TGTTATCAAGTTATTTCTAATAACTATAATTTAGGCACAAAGTAGGTGTTTTGCCCCAAATCACAGAGGAGTGTCTATTTTCAAATTCAAATTCAATTCTTCAAATTAGAACTTGCCCCAATAGTAGGTTGACTGTATCTTTTAGAAAAGGTTGGATGGTGTTATTTTACTTTTCCCTCACTGGTGTCAAAAGCTAGATGATGTTAAAGTTGGGCACTAGGGTAGGTATCTTATTCTTCTTCCTTGATGTTAGTTTCAAAGGATTAGGGATACTGAGGAGCAGCCTTCTCTATCTGTTGGCCTTCCCAGATGTGTCTTAAAGGGACAGGACAGTATCATTTCTTCCTTGTTGTTGGTCTTTGTTTCTGGGGAGCTACCTTACCTGTGCTGTGTCTTCTGCCCGTACTCAAGGGGTCTGTATACTCTTTACCTCACTCCTCAGATAGTACTGTGTTGTAGATTATACTGTCCTGCAGGCACAACAACTTAGTAATAAGTTAGTACAATAGCTCCTTTCCCTACTCCCGTACCTCCTGCGCAATAAGTTTGTTTCTTCTCTCCCTAGTGCCAGTTTAGTTCTCTTTAGTTCTTATTCTCGTTGCCACCAGTTACTATGTTTCCCTTTTCATAGTCCTTCCTTTTAGATAGGTTTCTCGATCCCAATTAGATTTTTTGTGACTCTATTCCTGGTATTCGGAAGGCGGGGTGTTCTTTCTTGTTCTTATAATTTATTATTATTTTTGGCCATGTGAGGATGCCCTCAGATTTCATATTTTGTATTGGCTGGCAGATCAGGGCTATCGGAATGGATTTGGTTGCCAGAATGTCCCTGGTCCCTGATCTTCTGGCCAGTGTCCTCTTCCTCTACCTTTGGGGTTCCAAGTGTCCCTGTAACCTCTAGGGATCCAGCGACTTCTTAGACCCTGTGGCCCTCTTCTTTGCCCCCTTCCTTCCCTCACATGGCAAGATCAGCTCCAATGTCCTGATTCCCCACAGTTGTAACATTGATCAGGTCTAACAGCTCTATACCTTCTCCAACCAAACCGAGGGAAAGTTAGCTCTCGGAATGGCATGTCTATCCACGCTTTAAGTTCCTCCTCCTCCTTATCTTCCTTCGATGTTACTTCCCGTTTCTGGATTCTTAGTACTGGTCTCTGGAAGGATTTAGCTGCCAATTCAGGATGCATTGAAATGTGGACATCTGTGGCCCGGGGATAATTTGCACCTACTGCGGGATCTAATTCTAAAGGCAGAGTAGACAGCTTCCTTCTAGGGAATTGCCTACGGGGAATCCGCTCCATATCCATATCGTCGGGAATTTGCTCTGATATTATAATATTATCGATGTCAGGATCAGCCACTTCATAGCCTCCTGCTGTCTCACCCTCAGAAAAGCTGCTCATTCTGCTTCCGGAATCTCTGAACTTTAGGAAGGATTCTTTCACTTTCCCACTTGATTTCCCAATTAATTTTGGCACCCACTTCTGAGGAACCTTCCTTCTAGCTCCTTGATTCCCCACACTATCCTCTGCTGGTGAAGCAATCGTCGGAGCTAGAGAGTCCTTTCCCGATTTTCCTACTTTGGGTTTGAATTTAGTGGGTGGAGTCGAAGATACCACTGACTCCTCCCGAGCGCCTTGTTCGCAAGCTGCGCATGGTGTCTCCGAACTAAGAACACGAGGGTGCTGAGAGGAATGCTGTGACTCTGTTCTGAAATAGTCTGCCCACCCTTGTATATATTGGGCTTCTCTCCCTTTGAGATCCACACTAACCGGCGGCACTCTTACTAAATAGTCTGCCCACCCATATATATATTGGGCTTCGCTCCCTTTGAGATCCACACTAACTGGCACTCTTACTAAATGTAATAAGTTTGATTTTATTCAGCACCTCCCCTTTAAGAGGCATCTCAGTCATTTATCTTTTAAAAGCTGATGTTCTCTCCTGCTCCTGCTGTTGGCTTCCACTATCTTCCTTTCCCTGTTCTGGAATGTCTAGACAAGGACCAGTTCTCTCCTTTTCCATTCTAATCCCTAACTTGAACGCTGCCATTCTTAAAGTAGAAAGCAGAACGACTTCTTTATTTACTTTCCTTTCAGTGAAGAACATTTTCCATATTTCAATAAGCTTGTTCCCTTCTTCACTGTTTCCATATCGTCTAACAATTGTCTCTGTGTAGGTTATTCCTACTATAGACTTTAGCCCACCTATCGGCCAAAGTTCGTTCTTCAAAACTTTATTTAATTTTCCCGATAAATTTCTTAATCTCTCTGCTTCATGTGGAATTTTCTCACAAATTATTCTTATCGGACTTTCAGGATTATTTGATAGGTCCTTCTCTGGTACATACCCCATCCTCCTGCACAATAGACACTATACAGATAAGATTCAAAGTACTCACACCTATTCAATACTCGCTCCTTCCTTTCAGACTCCAAGGCCTCTGAAATCACTCCCACACAATGACTAACGTCTAGCAGATTCACACCTTCTCACACAATTGTTCCTTCAATCTTTCCCAACCGTTATTTAATCACGCCACTCAATCGCTCTATTCAATTGCTCGACTCAATCGCTCTCATTCAATCGCGCTCTCAACTTTCCTATTAGCTCGATCACAATCACTTAATTCAACTCTCAGTCTTCAAACAAAGAATCTCCAATTTCCCAAACTAAGGCACCGGCTCTTAATATTTAAATTTTAGCAGCAATCTCTCCCAAGCAGCAATCTCTCCCACTCGGAACACTTTAAGTTTACACAGACAAATAAACCCGAACCACGCAAGTAAAACTATAATCAAACAAGAAATTATTCCCCCAATTACAAGTAAACCAAGACACACCCCAATATAACAACAAGCATCCACTTATTATGACGATGAATCACACTCTAATAAATCCTCTTCGTGGCGTCAATGGAATGACTCCTCCCCCGACACAGCGATAGGAAGAATACGAACCCTGATCGAACCTCCACGGATTCTAACAATACTAGAATTCCGATTTAAACAAATACAAATATTCAATAGTCACGTGAGTGACTACGTGAAGAAGGGACGTCAGTCGGCATGCGCATCATTATGTCTGAAGCATGCGCCAACGACTGACTGGCAGGCGCGCAGCGGCTTTCCTGCAATATGTTTAAAAACGGCAGGTAAGTGTTTTTACAACTACTCTGCAGTCGGTTTTGGCGGGTTCGTTAAACCTTGTTTTTTCAACAAGTTGAACCCAGCAATGTCCAAAGTAAGGAGACCGTCTGCGGGGAAGCCGGCTACCGAAGAACGCGGTAAAGCGGGTAGCGGGCGACTGTCTACATCCCCGACTTTGTCGCTGGCGGTAGAGCCAGCAGCAGCAGACCTGGTCCCCGAGGAAAGCACCGTGGCGGTCCCGCAGGGGCGCAAGGCCACACGGAAATCCGTAAGGCCCGTTGACTCAGATGAGCCGGGCCAGGAGGGATCCCCTCCTTCGTTGGGAAGCATCCATGGGCGACTTACCCACATGGAGCACCTTATGGAGAGGTGGCTCCAGAGTGATCTGCTCCGTAGGAGGGAGCAGTATAAACACGGATCTCCGCAGCAGCCCGCACCAGCGGCTTCATACATGGGGCTGCAAAATGTCTCCCTCACTGGAGAAGGGAGTACACCGGGTCAGTTTTTGACTGACTCAGAGTTTGGAGGCACAGAAGGTGAGCATTCCCAGGGGCACGGGGCTGAAGTGCCGTTTTTGGCATACAGTTTCGCCATCACCTCTCCATTAGGAGCACCCCTGGATGAAGACATGGCCAGCAATATCAATTATTTGGCCTCTCACCAACTCAAAGAATTAACGATGGAAGAAACCACCTACAGGTACCCCTCTCCAGCTAACTGTGCCTCCCTCAATGTGCCGGCCGTTAACCACGCCATCTGGGGTCATATTGGAGCAGGTGTAAGAGCCCAGGAGATGAAACTCCAGAAGGTCCTGAAGTTGCTGGCCTCTGGCATAACGGCCTTTGCAAGGTCAGTAGAAGGAGAACCACTGACCAATACTCAGCAAGATGCAGTGGCATTATTCTGTAATGCTCACTTTGAAATTAATTGCCTGCGCAAAAACGCTATCCGGCCGGCACTAAATCCAAAGTTTGCTGTGCTGTGCAAGGCCAGCAACGTCCAGCCGGCCAATTATCTATTTGGGGAAGATCTACCCAAGCAGGTCAGGGAGCTGGACGATGAGGCGAAGACCATCCGCCTCATGAGTAGAGCCCAAGCCACACCCAGAGGCTCATCATACCGGACTCACCCCTATGCACCCTACAGCACCAGGCGATACCAGCCTAGGGGCACCGGAACTGGTGGAAGACCCGGATTGGAGGCATCAAGGTCTTTTTTAGGGGTGGGCCCCAGACGACCCATGGCAAGGATGCGCAAGGGGCACCCACCACCAGCTCGATTTCCCAAACCTCATGAACGGAAGTCAGCACCACACCGCCAGTAACAACTGAGGTAAGTCTACCTATTTCCTTGTGGAACACCTTACACATGCCCCATGCACCGGTTGGGGGAAGGTTACAACATTTCTTAAATGAATGGTGTTGGGTCACAGCGGATCCGTTTATACGGCACAGTATACGAGGGTTCAAAATTGAGTTCATTATTGACTCATTTCCACCCACACAACATTCACCCAACCGCACATATGTGTTTGCACACCAGGAGAGTTTGGATATACAAGCTGAAATCCGAACTCTATCCAATAAAAAGGTCATTGAGAGGTCGCATCAGGAACCTCACCAATTTGTATCCAATATTTTCACCAAGCAGAAAACGGATGGAGGAGTTCGTATTATCCTAGACTTGACTGAACTCAACTCTTTTGTGCAGTATAAACATTTCAAAATGGATAATTTTGGCACTGCCATCCAAATGATTTCTGAAGGTGGCTACATGGCATGCATCGACTTTAAAGATGCATACTACACGGTACCTATTCACAGGGAGCACAGGAAATATTTGAAATTTAACTGGATGGGCCAATTATGGCAGTTCAAAGCATTGCCCAATGGGCTGACTTCAGCTCCCAGACTATTTACCAAACTACTGAAACCCATTCTGGGGCTATTACGAGCTCAGAACCACATGGTCATGGCATATTTGGATGACATCCTCATTTTCGGGGTCACCGAGCTATCGGCAGTATCATCTGTCTCAGCCACCAAACTCATGTTTGAAAGATTGGGTTTTCTCATCCATCCAGTTAAGTCCAAGTTGACACCTACCAGGGTTATGGATTACCTGGGGTTTACAATTAACCCAATCCATATGTCAGTGTCTTTTTTAGGGACAAACAATTAGAGATAACCAAAGCTTGTAATGACCTTATTGAAAAACATAAGCCATCAATTAGACATACAGCAAATGTAATTGGCAAACTAGTGGCGTCATTTCCAGCAGTGCGTTACGGACCTTTGCACTATCAAAATTTACAACGTGCAAAGGAACAGGCACTTAGATCCCACGCTGGCCTTTACGGTAGACCAATGCGATTACCAGCCGAGGCCGTTTCTGAACTACAATGGTGGATGACGAATATACGTCATAGCTCCAGGGATATTTTACTGGATACTCCTTTGGTCGTCTTACAAACCAATGCCAGGACTTCCGGTGGCGCCATATTGGACTAACAGACGTGCACCTAACTCCTCTCCCAAAAATTTTCACGATTTATCGTGTAAAACGGGTCCAGAAATCGGGATTGTTTTTAAAAACCTTACTGGAGCTTCTGGTTGCCGCGCTGATGACGTCATCATTAAGCGCGATGTTTTAAACGGTGGTTTGAAGCCCTTTAAATGAGTAACCTGCCTCCAGCTGTGAGCCCTCAGAGAACAGTGAAAAAGCTGCTGAGAGGCCAGAAGAAGCCTGAAGCAGGTTACCTCTGAAGTCTCTGAAGTCTCTGAAGTGGCTGCAGAAATGGATACAAGAGCTAAGAAAGAGTTTGATGACTTGAAGAAATCAGTGAAAAATATGAAAGATGAGATTTTGGACGAAAATAAAATTATGATGGAAAATATGAAGGAAAATATGAAGGAAGATAAGAAGGATATGAAGGAAAATATGGCAAAAATGATGGACGGAATGGAGAAGATGATGAGGGATTTAAATGCTGGTAATCAGAAGAATATGATTGATTCACTGGACATTATGAATAAACGAATAGATGAGGTGAAAGATGGACTATCAGAGAGAATGGACAAGATGGATGTAACTACTACGGACAAGTTCACGGCTGTGCTTGAAATAGTAGCTGCAAGTATGCGCACAATTACGGAATTGGAGAAAAACACGGCTCGAGTGGTTGAAGACATGGCGAAAATGAGGCAAGAACATGAGCAAATGAGGCGAGAAAATGAACAAACTTCACTACAGATGGTGACTCAACTGGAGAAAGTCTCAGACAAATGCCTGGACCTGGAAGCTCGCTCTAGACGCCAGAATTTGAGAATTCTTGGAGTCTCAGAGGGAGCCGAGGGGGAGGATGTACGTGAGTTTGTTTAAACAACTGCTGAATCTTTCCAAAGAACCGAAAATCGAAGTGGCTCATCGTGTCCCAAGATTTAAACAAAGATCTGGTGCGGGAAAAACTTATCCACGACATATTATTGTGAAATTTCGGGATATTTTAGAACTGGAAGATGTTATGAGCAAAATCAAATACGGTGTGCAACTGCGGCTGGACAATGACACTATTAAGATATTCAGGGACTACCCGTATGAAATTGTGCAAAAAAGAAACAAATTCGAGAAGGTTAAGGATCTTTTAAGAGGGAGAGAAGGGATCAGAAGGGTCATGAAAAGTCATTTGTTAAGCCTGAAGACACGTTTAAATATGCCCAAACTATCATTGAAAAATAGAAATGAAAGGGAGGTTTGGCAGTTCTGAACCATTCTAAGCAATGCTTTGTCTGGGGATAGTTAGGCTGTTATCTTTGGAATGTTGAATCAAGGACACTTTCTGTTCAAAACGAGTAAACAACTGAACAGATGGGAATGGTATATACCAGAAGCATACACTTGCTTATTAGATTATAATATTATAACCAATTGTAAGAACTTATCCTATTAACAACTTAATAAGTTATGCATGTTAGATTAGAATACTAACAAAAACAAAAATAAAAAATACCGAACTAACATACTAACATGAATTTTTAATAAATTGAAACCTTATCTATAAGTGGGAGGAGGGGATGAGAAACGAGCACCTGGCTTAGGCCCAGGGGCACGTCTCGTTAACCCCTTCAACCAACAGTTGATTATTATTGAAGTTAAAAGTATCGGTTTAATAATTAGTAGTTAAAATTCCGATATATATATATATGTTATAATGAAATATACAGGGTAAAATTGTATTATATATCTGAATGTGAGGCCCCGTTTTAATATTTTAATATGTTATGATTAACCAAGAGAGCGGAGCTATTTGTGTAACAACGCAATGGAAGTCAAAACAAGGTTTTTTTCCCACCTACAGGTGGGACACTCGCTACAGTGCCGACTATATCAGTCAGACACTGTATTTTCACTTTTTTCGTTTTTTTTTATCACATAAAATCACATGTTTGTATTTTGTGTTTAGTGATAAGCGTAAAATGGACATACCAACAAAACTTAAAAACTCAAAAGCTCCCCCAATACCCAAAGACCTGGGATATGGATGCACCACAAGATTTAAAGGTACTATAATTATTCAAAATGCATGACACCAAACAAAAGAACCTAGGAGGAATCTCATTTTGTAGTTGGAATATAAGAGGTATTAACGAACCTATTAAAAGGGGTAAGATACTAGCTCAGCTGAAACTGTACAACTCCGACATTACCTTCCTACAAGAAACACACCTAAAATCTCAGGATCAAGTTAGGTTGAGGGCGAAATGGATAGGTCAAACATACCATTCTTCATTTACTTCAAAATCTAGAGGCACGTCAATCATCATAAGAAAAGGTATACCGTTTAAAGCAAAGAATATCATAACAGATATAGAAGGGAGATACCTAATAGTTAATGGAGAAATCCATGATACTCCACTTACCTTGGTAAATATATATGCCCCTAACTTTGATAACCCCCACTTTTTCAATAAAATGTTCAACATAATTGCAGAGTCTAACTATCAAAATGTTATAATAGGAGGAGACTTTAACTGTGTTTTATATCCGTACTTAGATAAATCAAGTCAAAAACAGAGAGGGAATATGAAATCGAAAACTGGGGAACTTCTCAATACCTATATAAACAACACTAATATAGCAGATGTTTGGAGAATTGTTAATCCAACTGGCAGGGAATACTTGTTTTATTCAATGGTACATAAGACATACTCACGTATAGACTACTTTCTGCTGGATACAAAATTAATCCCCCAAACATCTAACGCAATATACCACACAAATTCGATTTCAGACCATTCTCCACTAACTTTCTTTTTCAAACTGGAAGGATTGTCTAAGAATAAATCGTTTTGGAGATTTAATTCTCAAATTCTAAAAGATCCACAAGCGAGTATATATTTAAAAGAACAAATGGAGGTCTTTTTTCAAATAAATGATACTCCAGATATATCGCCTACTGTATTATGGGAATCTTTTAAAGCATACATTAGGGGTATTATAATTTCATATCAAGCTTTTCAAAATAAAAAGAATAAGAATGAACAAAGACAGTTAGAAGAACTTATTAGACAAATGGATATAGATAATGCTAAAGATCCATCAATAGATAAACATAATAAAATAATAATTTTGAAATTTAAATTAAATAAATTATTATCTGCCAAACTTATAAGGCTTTTTCAAATTACAAAACAAGAGCACTTTGAATTTGGGGATAAACCGCATAAACTTTTGGCTCGCCAGCTAAAAAAACGAGAAAAGGAACATACTATACCAAAGATCAAATCAGATAAAGGGGAATTATTAACAACACCGAAGGATATTAATAAAAGATTTGCGCAATTTTATGAGAATTTGTATACATCTAAAACGACAATTGATTCCAATAATATCACAAAGTTTTTGGATACCTGTAATCTTCCAAAGTTAGAGCTGAAGGAACAAGAGGAACTGGGTGCACAAATCTCAATTAAGGAATTAGAAGATACAATAAACTCACTAAAGAATGGAAAAACACCAGGCCCTGATGGATTTACTAATGAATTTTATAAAAGCTTTTATGATAAAATAATACCAAGATTACAAAAAATGTACCAATATGCTTTTAAAAAACGAACACTACCTGATACATTAGCGGAATCAACGATTACTCTAATACCTAAGAAAAACAAAGATTTAGAAGAACCTGGTTCATATAGAGCTATAGCATTGTTAAACACAGATCAAAAAATATTAGCGAAAACATTAGCTAGAAGATTAAGTAAATACATTAGTAAATTAATAAACCCAGATCAGACGGGGTTTATCCCTAAGAGATACTCATCTAACAATATGAGACGTCTACTCAACATAATGCACTCACACAAATCTGAAGATCAAGAATTATCAATTATTTCGCTGGATGCTGAAAAAGCATTTGATCAAGTAGAATGGAATTATATGGACAAAGTATTACAAAAATTTCAACTGGGGGAGAATTTTATTCTATGGATCAAGTTACTATATAACAAACCTACAGCTAGAATACTAACTAATAACATATTATCCTCGAAATTCCAACTATCAAGGGGAAATAGACAAGGATGGTCATTATCACCACAGCTGTTTGCTCTCATTATTGAACCGCTAGCAGAAAAAATTAGAATACACCCTGATATCCATGGATATAATACTAAAGACTCATTTAATAAAATATCTTTATACGCGGATGATATATTACTGTACATTACAAAACCTCAAATCACTATACCAAATATATTAAATTTAATTGAAGACTTTGGATCTTTTTCTGGATATAGAATAAATCGGAATAAAAGTGAAATTATGTCAATAAAACCGAAAGATTCAACACATCTTTTAAAATTCCCTTTTAAAATAGCTACAGAAAAATTTAAATACTTGGGAATCGAAATTACCAGAACATATCAAGGTATGTTTAGGGCAAATTTTGACCCCCTACTTAATAAATTAAACACACTAATTAAATTCTGGAAAACGCTCCCGATGTCTTTAATAGGCTGAATAAACGCAATAAAAATGATCTTTCTACCACAAATTTTATACCTATTTCAATCGATTCCTATATACTTACCAAAGAAGTTTTTTAAAAAACTCGACTCGGATATCACTAATTTTATATGGGACTATAAATCACATAGAATACAAAAAACTCATCTGAATAAACCTAAAGTATTAGGGGGTTTAGCACTACCTAATTTTATGTATTATTATTGGTCAGTAAATATAAAAAATATGATTCAACTGATGGATAACTCTGCCCAGCAAGTGGACTGGATTGTAATGGAGAAAGAGGATTGCTCCTCTTGAAACATTGGAGCGATCCTCCTTTCTCCAATGAAATTGAATAACATAAATTATAATAAGAACCCAATTATTCATAGTACAATCCGAATTTGGAAACAAATAAAACAAAATTTAAAATTAAGAAATTTATCACTTTTATTACCTATAGTTAATAACCCTTTGTTTAATCCCTCTATTATAGATAAAGCTTTTACACATTGGGATAGACTAGGAATTAAAACGCTTGGTGACTTGTATGAAACTGGAAAATTACTTTCATTTCAACAATTACAAATAAAATATAAACTCGGAAATAATCAATATTTTAAATATTTTCAAATATGCGACTATTTGAAAAAATATACAAAAGATCATTATAATAACCCAGTAGATGTATTGGACGAGGCAATGCAGATAAAAGCTGAATCAGCAAACTTAATATCATATTTGTATAATATTATCTTAAATGTACAAATACCATCTACGGAGGGTATCAGAAGAGACTGGGAACAAGAGTTAGCTATTAAAATTTCAAAGGAAAGTTGGAATGAATACTTATTAAACGTACATAAATGCTCGATTAATGTAAGACACACTTTAATACAATTTAAAATTTTACATAGATTATATTATTCGAAAACTAAAATTCATAAAATTTTCCCAAATGTATCATCTATTTGTGATAAATGTCAATCCCAAGAAGCTACTATAGCGCACTCATTCGTTTTCTGTACAAAAATTCAAAAATTTTGGAATGAAATTTTTGAAATCTTTACAAAGTTATTTAAAATAAGACTGATACCCAAAGCAGAATGGATTATCTTCGGAATAACGGAAGATGGCCCAGAACTAAATGTGTTTCAAAAGAAACTAATGGACTATGGGTTAATAACTGGAAAAAAGCTAATTCTAAAATTTTGGAAGAAGGCTCCAATACCAACTATAAATATGTGGATTTCAAATATGTTTGAAACATTACACCTAGAAGAGATAAGACTCCTCCTAGCAGGTAAACCAGATCACTTCCACCTGACGTGGTCTGCATTTATAGAATTATTACAAATATAGGGTGCAAAAGTACTTAAAAAAAAAAAAATTGAGGTCAGGTAAGGGGGGATGATAGTTGAAGAGTTGGTATGTCCCATTTACGTAATGCTCATAAAAATATTTGTTTCTCTCTTTTTCCTCTTTCTCTTTCTCTTTCTTTTCTAGGGTCTATTCCTTAACTCTTTTTCTTTTGTTTTTAATTTTGCTCTTATAGGGTCTTCGTCCTTTTTTGTTGTCACATTTTCTACACTTTCACTTTTTCCTTCACTTTCTTCTTTCTTTCAATCTTTTCCTTTTCTAGTGTAAAAAATAAATGGAGTACATTAATTGTAAGAAGATATAAATGACACGTACTAATGTATGTGGTTGTAATGTAATGTACTTCTAATAAATAAAAATTTAAAAAAAAACTTTAAAAAAAACCAATGCCAGAAGCGCACTATCCTCCTATTTAATGCTGGGGTCAGGGCACCAGACGGTAGGGACGCACTCTTTAATAACTAGGTTCATGAAGGGCATTTTAAATTCCATACCACCAAGGCCCCGATACACGCACATATGGGACGTAAGCATAGTGCTTACACTGCTTCACCAGTGGGCGCCAGCTCCCTTTCTACCCTTATCTAAGCTCACCCTAAAAGTGGTCATGCTTATGGCACTGGTAACTGCGCAGGGTGTCCAGACTTTGCACAAGCTGCGCCTCGATTTCATGACCACCAATGTAAATATTATAACCTTTTACATAGAGGGCTTGATCAAACAGAGCAGGCCAGGGGTGCCAGGGCTCAAGATAGAGTTCCTGGCATATTCCGAGGATCCACGGTTGTGTGTCGTATCACATTTACGCCATTATATTAAGGTCACCAAGGACCTCAGAGGCTCTGAGCAATCGGTCCTAATTAGTTACAAAAAGCCTCACCATAAGGTATCAGCACAAACCATTTCCAGATGGTTAAAGAAGGTACTGGCGAGTGCAGGAGTGAACATTGATACTTTTAAATCTCACTCCACCAGGGCTGCATCTACGTCGGCAGCAAGAGCAATGGACGTACCCCTGGAAAACATTCTAGCGGCTGCAGGATGGGCCAATGAACGAATGTTCCACCGGTTTTACAACAAGCCTATTGCCGGACCAGGGGTGTCTGCACGTACCATTTTAAATTCTGTTTTGTAGTTTCCCCCCAGGATGGTAGGGGTTACTATTATTGTTTTTTTCTTTTTCATATTAAAGCATCAGTTTATTACCTAACTAAAGTTATGCCTGAGTGCTTTACCTTTTCACTCATCCATGGTCAATCCATTCAGTGTGTGACGCCTGGACTTGTATCCGGCGTGAAGTCACAGAGCTTTAAAATCTTCACGTAATAATAATAATAATAATAATAATCATTTTATTTACTGGCGCCTTTCTAAAACCCAAGGACACCTTACAATGCATAGAATCACAACAACAAAAAATACAAAACACATAATCGGAATAAATTAAATATAAAAACACCACAGTACACAAATCAAGGACAGAATTCAATTTCAAAAGCACCAAAATAAAATAAGAAACACAATTTGAGGAGAGAGCAGCGGCGATCAATTCGCGCCAGCGTCCACTCTCCCCTCCGACCGCCATCTTGTACATGGACTGACAGGCACAGCACACAGAAATCATCCCCCCACAATGGTTACCACTGTGGGGGAAGGCACAATGTCCAGTCCCCAACCCCAGTTCTCCCCAGAGTCAGGCCCATCGAGGCCACCACAGTTGCCTCTATGGAGGCCCGATGTTCCTGGCCATCGGGAGAGTCCTCGCAGCGGCTGGAACGGCCGGTTTCCCAGCGGAGTCGATGGCACCTGAAGCCGACAGGGCCGCGCCGATTTGGAGCCACGAGGCTCCCGATGTTGGAGTCGGCGCCGCCGCCCGCAGCTGGTCGCTCCGCAGTCCCGCAGCCCGGAGGTGTTGGTGTCGGCGGTCAGCGCATAACGGAGCTCCAGCGCGTCGATCCAGCGTGGCGACCCAGGCAAGGCATCGCCCGCTACGCTCTCCGATAGCGCTCCAGCGCTCTGCCACCACCGAAGCTGAAGGTGCTGGGCGGTCCCCGTCAGGAAACGGCGCTCCATGCCCGCTGGTAGGCCACGAGGACGGGTCGACGAGGCAGCCTGGAGAAAAAGCTGCCTCACCGACCAGGTAGCGACCTAGAAATAGTTTCCCCCTTACCCCCCCCACATTAAAAGTCAAAACCCCCCAAACAAACAAAGAAATAAAAAACACTAAAACTAAAGAAAGAGTGAATTTGACGGACGGCTGCTGTTTAGCAGCTGTTCCTCCAAGATGGCGGCTCCTCCTCGACCTCACGTGACTCCGAAGTAAAATAGTAAGATTAAACAAGAACTTAACAGTTTGAAGTTTGATCTTGATTTTATGAGGAGTTACGATGAGCGATTACGTGCCCCCCGCTCCCTCCCTCATATAATCAAGGTCATCTGGTAAATCTAGTTCTCAATCTTACTATCCTCAGGTCATTTTCTCTTTCTGTGATTTCACACCGCTGCTTTGAAGATTGCCGCGCATGTCGACTGACGTCCCTTCTTCACGTAATCGCTCATCGTAACTCCTCATAAAATCAAGATCAAACTTCAAACTGGTAAGTTCTCGTTTAATCTTACTATTCAAACGCACTTTTACTTCAACTACCTAACACCCAAAAATCCTTCATCACTCACACAGACAATACAAGTAGCGGTCCGTGATCTTAACACACTCAAAATCTTAACACACGCTAAATCTTTTTACATACACAAAGTATTTATACAATTCGGATCCGATAAAGATGCTTAAAAAAAGACGATGCTGGATTTTTTACAATTTACAATAATAATTTAACATGCAAGCGCAAAGTTTACAAACACTCGATCTCAATGCCGCGTCATGGTGTTATCGGTCAGTGAACCTCTACCTCTGATACCGAAGATTTTCCCCTTCCTAGGGTACTCTTTGCTGAGAGGTACTACTCTTTAAATGACTACTTTTTCTCCTAAATGTTACTTTCCCCTACTAAGACTGGACTTCTATAGGGGGACCTCTATCCGGGTACTTTTCTCTAAGTTCTACAGAATTAGGGGTACCTCTCACATCCGGGTACTTTTCACCAAGTAAACCAGGTTCCCGTCTCTCAGTTACTCTTCACTATCAGGTACTAATCAACAATCGATCAGAGGGTTACAATTCACTGTTGATCAGCCGCTATTGGAAATCAATCACAAACATGCACAAACTCCGAAGTTCTATTTACACAGAATTCAAATTCTACCGTACGGACAGAACTTCAATGTGAAATTCTGTATTTGAAAATTTGATTCTGCAAATCTAAACTCGTTCTCGGACCAACTAGTTTTGGTGCGTAGCACTCCACATACGCGGGCTCTCGAATTCAAATTAAATTGCCCAATGAAATCTTGAATGGACTAGAGTATTCCCAGCCAATCTTTGCTCTAGCCACCGAGCTCGTCCGTCACTCCAGGAAGGGATTCAGATATCTTCACACAGGTGTGGCCTCCAACCAACCTAGGTTTTACCTCTTCAAAAGGACTTCCTTTACACCTGCTTGGCACCAGGTGTCAGCGCCTTGTCTCTTCACGCTGGCAGTCGATGTCGAATTAAATAATGCACCTTTCCAATCAGCACTCCCAGCAACGACAGGTCAAATGCTTCACCGCTTAGCACGTAAACCAGACGCGTATTTCAATACCCCACCAATTGGATACCAAATCTGGGACAGGCTCTCATTTGCAGCTGCAGTCTGCCAACTACGACCATGTTTTGGGCCTCTTCTCGCCCTGGTTTTATGGGCCCCTAACCCAAAGGGGTGCTATCCACCCAAAGGTGTGCTATCCACCCCCCCCCCCATGCTTGCTAGACTCTGTTCTAGAATCTCATTGGAACCCTTTCCCAAGCCCCTGAATGATCGATCTGCTACGACAAGCGAAGTGCCGAAAATCTGTGGGCCCGATTTCTGCACTCGCGATCGAGACAGCTCAACACCCTTAATCGCCAACTTGTGTTTGGGGGTCCATTGAGATCCCGGACGAGCCCCCAATGTAAATAGCTCATTCTAAGCTTCCCCCCCCCAGCCTAGTTTCAGTCAAAAATCAGAGTCAAGCACTTGCGCATCTAAACTTTATTTTGGAAAAACACAATAACAGTTCCCCACTACTATACCTAACCACCGCGGGTTCGATCCTTGTATCTGCCTGGCCAAGCCCTTCTAGCCTCGTGCAAGCAGAGACACTCTAAAAGGTCATGCAGTCCCAAGCGTTCTCCAAGAAGATCGACACAGGAGCTACCTTTTATAGGTTCCTGAACCTTGAGGGCCCGAACCATATGGGGGTGGTCTCTTTACAGTCCAATAACAGATATCGATTAACACAGTACATGATAGACATTTCCCTAACACAATAATACAGTAACTAATTAGGAGCAACACTAGCAAGTTTGCGGATGACACAAAGCTGGGTGGCAGTGTGAACTGTGAAGAGGATGTTAGGAGGTTGCAGGTTGACCTGGACAGGTTGAGTAAGTGGGCAGATGTGTGGCAGATGCAGTATAATATAGATAAATGTGAGGTTATCCACTTTGGCGGCAAAAACAAGGGGGCAGATTATTATATCAATGGGGTTAGGTTAGGTAAGGGAGAGGTGCAGTGAGACCTGGGCGTCCCTGTACACCAGTCACTGATAGTTGGCGTGCAGGTACAGCAGGCAGTGGAGAAAGCTAAAGCTAATGGAATGTTGGCCTTCATAACAAGAGGATTTCAGTATAGGTGTAAAGAGGTTCTTCTGCAGTTGTATAGGGCTCTGGTTAGACCACATCTGGAATATTGTGTACAGTTTGGTCTCCTAATTTGAGGAAGGACATCCTTGAGATTGAGGCAGTGCAGCGTAGGTTCATGAGATTGATCCCCGGGATGGCGGGACTGTCATAAGAGTAAAGATTGAAAAGACTAGGCTTGTATTCAGTGGCGTTTAGAAGGATGAGGGGCAATCTTATAGAAACATATAAAATTATAAAAGGACTGGACAAGCTAGATGCAGGAAAATGTTTCCCAATGTTGGGCGAGTCCAGAATCAGGGGCCACAGTCATAGAATAAAGGGGAGGCCATTTAAGACTGCGGTGAGAAAAACGTTTTCACCCAGAGAGTTGTGAATTTGTGGAATTCCCTGCCACAGAGGGCAGTGGAGGCCAAATCATTGGATGGATTTAAGAGAGAGTTAGATAGTGCTCTCGGGGCTAGTGGAATCAAGGGATATGGGGAGAAGGCAGGCACGGGTTATTGATTGGGGACGATCAGCCATGATCACAATGAATGGTGGTGCTGGCTCGATGGGCCGAAAGGCCTCCTCCTGCACCTATTTTCTATGTTTTCTACGTTTTCTATGCAAAAGGCACATTTAAATTGACCAAATGACCTAGCAGCACAGAAGCCCTTACTCAATTTTAGTGTCCTGGCATCTCCAATTTGACCAGAATTAACAAATGAAATCAACCTATCAGTGAACCTCATCACCTGAGGTCATCTATTGCCAAACGTGAATGGTCTTGCTTTTTGTCCTGCTCTCCCTACTACAATTAGTCTGAAGGAGGGTCCCAACCAGAAACATCCCTTATCCACTTTCTCCAGAGATGCTGCCTGACCCGCTGGGTTACTCCGGCATGTTGTGTCTGTCGTTGGGCAGGAACCTGCAGGTGGTGGTGACTTGTGTGCCTGATGCCAATCAAGCAGACCGCTTTTTCTTACTTGAGCTTCTTTAGTGTTCTTGGATTTGGACTCGTGCAATTAAATGGCCAGTTTCCATTCTGCTCTTAACTCGTGCCTTGCAGATGGTGAAGAGACCTTGGGGTGTCAGGAGGTGAGTTTGTCCCTGCAGGCTCTGACCATATTTTGTAGATGTGTGTTTTCTGGCACTCCGTAAGTTGTTCAGATCTTGTTGCACACAGATATCGGCTGCTTCATTATCTGAAGAGTTGTGAATAGAAGTACACAATCTTCAGCAAACTGAGTTTACAATGGAAGATTATTGATAAAGCGATACCTTAAGGACACTTAAAAGAGAAATGTTTGGGCCTAGGACATTGCAATGAGGAAGTCTGCAGCAATGAACTGCAGCCGGGATGATTGACCTTCGGAAACCAAAGGCATCTTCCTCAAATGCTGCCTTTTTATTTAGCCCATTTTACTACTTATTTTCAATTTATGTACATCGTTGGTTTAAATTCTTGATGGGCACAGCATCACATGAGCCATTCCAGATAGACATGGAAGTGCTGCAGGGCTTTTACATGCTCCATTGGTCATCATTGGAATGCCAGATGGATGCACTCCTGGGTGAATCTCAGTTTGCCCCCTAAAGTGATTGGCACGCAGACACAAACAAGACAAAGCCTTTTAGTTATATACTGTAGATAGAGATAGTGGGGAAAAAGGGTAACTAGAGAGAAAGTGGGACCTCTCAAGAGTCAAAGTGGTCACCTCTGTGTGGAGCAACAGGAGATGGGCAAGGTCCTCAATGAATATTTCTCCTCTGTAGAGGAGAAAGACAGAAGGACGGAGGAACTTGGGGCAGTGAATGGAAGTGTCTTGAAGAAGTACTGAAGGTACTATCATGTATGAAGGTAGACAAATCTCCATGGCCTGATATCCAAGGAAATTGTGGGAAACCAGATTGGAAATTGCGGGAGCCCTGGTTGAAATTCACGAGTCGTCCTTAAATACAGGAGAGGTGCCGGAAGACTGGGGGGTGGCAAATGTTGTGCCTCTTTTCAAGAAGTGCTGCAGGGAAAATGCTAGGAACTGTAGGCCGGTGAGCTTAACATCTGTAGTTGGAAAGTTGCTGGTGAGTATTCTGAGGGATAGGTTACACAGGCATTTGGACAGGCAAGGGCTGATTAGGGATAGTCAGCATGGTTTTGGATGTGGGAGGTCTCACAAATCTGATAGATTTTTTTGAAGACATGACCAAAAAGGTCAATGAGGGCAGAGTTGTAGATGGTGTGTACTTGGACTTCAGTGAGGCATTTGACAAGGTTCCACATGGTAGGCTTCTCTGGAAGATTAGATCGCATTGGAATCTAAGGAAAGATAGCTGAATGGATAGCAAATTGGCTCCATGGAAGAAAGCAAATGGTGATGGTGGAAGGTTCCTTCTCGGACTGGAGGCCTGTGACTAGTGGTGTGCCTCAGGGTTCGGTGCTGGGGCCTTTACTGTTTGTCATTTACATCAATGATTTGGATGAGAACATACATGGCAAGATTAGCAAGTTCGCTGATGATACAAAAGTGGGTGGTTTTGCAGATAGTGAAGATGTCTCTGAAAGAATGCAGCAGGATCTGGATCGATTGACCAGGTGGGCGGGGGAATGGTTGATGGAATTTAATTCAGAGAAGTGTGAGGTGTTGCATTTTGGGATGTCTAACAAGGGCAGGAACTACACAGTGAATGGTAGGCCTCTGGGGAGTGTTGTACAGCAGAGGGATCTAAGAGTGCAGGTGCATGGTTCCTTGTCGCAGGTATATAAGGTGGTCAAAAAGGCTTTTGACACATTTTCCTTTATCAGTCAGAGTATAGAGTATAGAAGTTGTGAGGTCATGTTGCAGTTGTATAAGACGTTGGTGAGACCACATCCTCACCCTCAATAACTTCTCCTTTGACTTCTCCTTCTTCCTCCAAGTCCAAGGCGTAGCTGTGGGCACCTGCATGGGACACAGCTATGTCTGCCTCTTTGTAGGGTACGTTGAACAATCCCTGTTCCAGGCAGACACCGGCCCTATCCCTAAACTCTATCTCCATTACATTGATGACTGCAATGACATTGATGAGTGCTACCTCCTGCACCCATGCAGAACTCAGACTTCATCAACTTCACCATTAATTTTCATCCTGCACTCAAATTTACTTGGACCATCTCTGACACCTCCCTCCCCTTTCTTGATCTCAGTCTCCATCACAAGAAATAGACAATTGACTGACGTCTATTACAAACCCACTGACTCCCACAACTATCTGGTCTACACTTCTTCCCACCCTGCAAAGGCTCCATCCCCGACTCCCAATTCCTCCGTCTACGCCGCATCTGCGTCCAAGTTGAGGTGTTCCATACTAGAACATCCGAGATGTCCTCATTCTTTAGGTAATGGGCTTCCCCTATCCAATCATAAATGAGGCCCTCACTCATGTCTCCTCGGTACCCCACAGCTCCGCCCTTGCTCCCCCTCCCCCTAGTCGCAACAGAGACAGTATCTCCCTAGTCCTTACTTTCCAACCCATCAGCCGTCGCATGCAACATATAATCCTCCAAAATTTCCGCCACCTCCAACGGGATCCCATCACTAGCCACATTTTCCCACCTCCACCCCTTTCCGCCTTCAGCAGAGACTGTTCCCTCCGCAAATCTCTGGTTAACTCATCCCTTCCCACCCAAACCACCCCCTCCCCAGGTACCTTTCCCTGCAACCGCAGAAGATGCAACACCTGTCGCTATACCTCCTCCCTCGACTGTCCAGGGACCCTGACAGTCCTTTCAGGTTCGGCAAAGGTTCACTTGCACCCCCTCCAACCTCATCTACTATATCCGTTGTTCAAGTTGTGGACTCTTATACATCAGCGAGACCAAACGCAGACTGGGCGATCGAATCGTGGAACACCTTCGCTCAGTCCACCTGAACCTACCTGATCTCCCGGTTGCTGGACAATTCTCCTTCCCATTACTACACAGACCTTTCTGTCCTTGGTCTCCTCCATTGACAGAGTGAGGCTAAACACAAATTGGAGGAACAGCATCTCATATTTCCCTTGGGCAGGTTACAACTCAGAGTTATGAATATTGAATATTGAAGGGAGCTTCGACCGCCGACTGCGGTGCTTCCGGCTGCGGCGCGGCGGGAACTTGAAATCTTCGACCGCCGGCCTGCGCCCTACACCAACCTGAAGCCGCGGTCTCCGGTGGGGAGGCACCGATTCAGGACTTACCAGGACTTTTACCTTGTGTACTCATCTGGACGCCCGCAGCAGCGGCTGCGGAGGGTTGAGGTCCTGACCACGGGGGGAAATGGAGGAGGACTGGCCAAATTTTGTGCCTTCCACCACAGTGATGAATGCTGTGGTGGATGTTTATGTTAAATTTGTATTGTGTTTTTGTGTGTTCTTTTTCATTGTACCGCTGCTGGCAAATTAATTTCATTTGCACTTTATATGCAAGTGACGAATAAAACTGATTGTTGTGATTGATTTCACTCACTTCAGGTAGCCCCGGCATTCCCTCTCGCTCTATCCCTCCCCACCCATAGCTTCCCATTTCACCCTACAAACTGCTTACAATGGCCTGTTTCCTTGATCATCGTTACGTTTTTGCATATCTTTCATTCATTTTCTTTATCTCTCCACATCACCGTCTATATCTCTCGTTTCCCTTATCTATAACCAGTCTGAAGAAGGGTCTCGACCCGAAACATCACCCATTCCTTATCTCCAGAGATGCCTGTCCCGCTGAGTTTCTCAGCTTTTTGTGTCTATCTTGGACCACATTTAGAATATTGTGTTCAGTTCTGGGCAGCATGTTATAGGAAAGATATTGTCAAGCTTGAAAGGGTTCAGAGAAGATTTACGAGGACGTTGCCAGGACTAGAGTGTGTGAGCTATAGGGAGATGTTGAGCAGGCTAGGTCTCTATTCCTTTGAGCGCAGGAAGATGAGTGGTGATCTTATAGAGGTGTACAAAATCATGAGTGGAATAGATCATGAAGATGCACAGGGTCTCTTGCCCAGAGTAGGGGAATCGAGGACCAGAGGGCATAGGTTCAAGATGAAGGGGAAATGATTTAATAGGAATCTGAGGAGTAACTTTTTCACACAAAAGGTGGTGGGTTAGGGTTAGGGTTAGGGTTAGGGTTAGTGTTAGGGTATGGAACAAGCTGCCAGATGAGGTAGTTGAGGCTGGGACTATTCCCATCATTTAAGAAACAGTTAGACAGTTACGTGGATGGACAGGTTTGGAGGGATATGGACCAAGCGCAGGCAGGTGGGGCTAGTGCAGCTGGGACATTTTTGGCCGGTGTGGGCAAGTTGGGCCGAAGGACCCGTTTCCACACTGTATCACTCTGACTATGACCTAAAATGTTTTAAATTCCATGAATGTTCTAAACAAGAAGATGCACAGGCACTAATGTTCATCATTGCTAATGATCTCATTCCTTTTTTATTGATTATTATTTACTCTTATAATTTTAATGCTATTGATCACATCAATTAATTCATAATTTTTCCCCTTCACCTTGAACTGATGTCCTCGGTCACTTACAGTC
Organism: Malacoraja senta; assembly: GCA_038087875.1. NCBI lineage: Eukaryota > Metazoa > Chordata > Chondrichthyes > Rajiformes > Rajidae > Malacoraja > Malacoraja senta. The sequence continues at coordinate 35,128,092 of CM075980.1, forward strand.
AGAGACAGGTGAATTTATAATGGGAAACAAGTAAATGGCAGAACTGTTAAACGAGTACTTTGGTTCTGTCTTCACTAAGTAATACACAATCTCGCAGAAATACTAGAGGACCGAGGATCTAGTGGGAGGGAGGAACTGAAGGGTATCGGCATTAGTTAAGAAATGATGTCAGGTAAACTGTTGGGATTGAAGGCTGATAGATCCCCAGGGGCTGAAAGTAACATTAACAAATTTGCAGATGACACAAAGCTGGGTGGCAGTGTGAACTGTGAGGAGGATGCTCTGAGGATGCAGGGTGACTTGGACAGATTGGGTGAGTGGGCAGATGCATGGCAGATGCAGTTTAATGTGGATAAATGTGAGGTTATCCACTTTGGTGGCAAAAACAGGAACGCAGATTGTTATCTAAATGGTGTCAAGTTGGGAGAAGGGGAAGTACACAGGATCTGGGGGTCCTTGTTCATCAGTCACTGAGAGTAAGCATGCAGGTACAGCAGGCAGTGAAGAAAGTGAATGGCATGTTGGCCTTCATAACAAGAGGAGTTGAGTATAAGAGGTCCTTCTGCAGTTGTACAGGGCCCTAGTGAGACCACACCTGGAGCATTGTAAGCAGTTTTGGTCTCCAAATTTGAGGAAGGTCTTTCTTGCTATTGAGGGAGTGTAGCGTAGGTTCACTAGGTTGATTCCCAGGATGGCGGGACTGTCATATGTTGATGGAGCAGCTGGGCATGTATACTCTGGAATTTAGGATAAGAGGGGATCTTATTGAAACATGGATACATAGATACATAGAAAATAGGTGCAGGAGTAGGCCATTCGGCCCTTCGAGCCTGCACCGTCATTCAATATGATCATGGCTGATCATCCAACTCAGTATCCCGTACCTGCCTTCTCTCCATACCCCCTGATCCCTTTAGCCACAAGGGCCACATCTAACTCCCTCTTAATTATAGCCAATGAACTGGCCTCAACTACCCTCTGTGGCAGAGAGTTCCAGAGATTCACCACTCTCTGTGTGAAAACGTTTTTTCTCATCTCGGTCTTAAAGGATTTCCCCCTTATCCTTAAGCTGTGACCCCTTGTCCTGGACTTCCCCAACATCGGGAACAATCTTCCTGCATCTAGACTGTCCAACCCCATAAGAATTTTGTACGTTTCTATAAGATCCCCTCTCAATCTCCTAAATTCTAGCGAGTATAAGCCAAGTCTATCCAGTCTTTCTTCATATGAAAGTCCTGACATCCCAGGAATCAGTCTGGTGAACCTTCTCTGCACTCCCTCTATGGCTGTAATGTCCTTCCTCAGATTTGGAGACCAAAACTGTACGCAATACTCCAGGTGTGGTCTCACCAAGACCCTGTACAACTGCAGTAGAACCTCCCTGCTCCTATACTCAAATCCTTTTGCTATGAAAGCTAACATACCATTCGCTTTCTTCACTGCCTGCCTACTTTCAATGACTGGTGTACCCTGACACCCAGGTCTCGGTGCATCTCCCCTTTTCCTAATCGGCCACCATTTAGATAATAGTCTGCTTTCCTGTTTTTGCCACCAAAGTGGATAACCTCGCATTTATCCACATTATACTGCATCTGCCAAACATTTGCCCACTCACCCAGCCTATCCAAGTCACCTTGCAGTCTCCTAGCATCCTCCTCACAGCTAACACTGCCCCCCAGCTTAGTGTCATCCGCAAACATGGAGATGTTGCCTTCAATTCTCTCATCCAGTTCATTAATATAAATTGTAAATAGCTGGGGTCCCAGCACTGAGCCTTGCGGTACCCCACTAGTCACTGCCTGCCATTGTGAAAAGGACCCGTTTACTCCTACTCTTTGCTTCCTGTTTGCCAGCCAGTTCTCTATCCACATCAATACTGAACCCCCAATACCGTGTGCTTTAAGTTTGTATTCTAATCTCTTATGTGGGACCTTGTCGAAAGCCTTCTGAAAGTCCAGATACAATACATCCACTGGTTCTCCCCTATCCACTCTACTAGTTACATCCTCGAAAAATTCTGTAAGATTCGTCAGACATGATTTACCTTTCGTAAATCCATGCTGACTTTGTCCAATGATTTCACCACTTTTCAAATGTGCTGCTATCCCATCTTTAATAACTGACTCTAGCAGTTTCCCCACTACCGATGTTAGACTAACTGGTCTATAATTACCCATTTTCTCTCTCCCTCCCTTCTTAAAAAGTGGGGTTACGTTTGCTACCCTCGAATCCTCAGGAACTACTCCAGAATCTAAAGAGTTTTGAAAAATTATCACTAATGCATCCACTATTTCTTGAGCTACTTCCTTAAGTACTCTGGGATGCACCCTATCTGGCCCTGGTGATTTATCGGCCTTTAATCCATTCAATTTACCCAACACCACTTCCCGACTAACCTGGATTTCACTCAGTTCCTCCATCTCCTTTGACCCGCGGTCCCCTGCTATTTCCGGCAGATTATTTATGTCTTCCTTAGTGAAGACGGAACCAAAGTAGTTATTCAATTGGTCTGCCATATCCTTGTTCCCCATGATCAATTCACCTGTTTCTGACTGCAAGGGACCTACATTTGTTTTAACTAATCTCTTTCTCTTCACTTATCTATAAAAACTTTTGCAGTCAGTTGTTATGTTCCCTGCCAGTTTTCTTTCATAATCTATTTTCCCTTTCCTAATTAAGCCCTTTGTCCTCCTCTGTTGGTCTCTGAATTTCTCCCAGTCCTCTGGTATGCTGCTTTTTCTGGCTAATTTGTACGCATCATCTTTTGCTTTGATACTATTCCTGATTTCCCTTGTTATCCACGGATGCACTACCTTCCCTGATTTATTCTTTTGCCAAACTGGGATGAACAATTTTTGTAGTTCATCCATGCAGTGTTTAAATGCCTTCCATTTCATATCCACCGTCAACCCTTTTAGAACTAATTGCTAGTCAATCTTGGCCAGTTCACGTCTCATACCCTCAAAGTTACCTTTCTTTAAGTTCAGAACCGTTGTTTCTGAATTAACAATGTCACTCTCCATCCTAATGAAGAACTCAACCATATTATGGTCACTCTTGCCCAAGGGGGCACGCACAACAAGACTGCTAACTAACCCTTCCTCATTACTCAATACCCAGTCTAGAATAGCCTGCTCTCTCGTTGGTTCCTCTACATGTTACAAACCAGTTAGTCTAACATCGATAGTGGGGAAACTGCTAGAGTCACTTATTAAAGATGGGATAGCAGCACATTTGGAAAGTGGTGAATACATTGGACAAAGTCAGCATGGATTTACAAAAGGTAAATCATGTCTGACGAATCTTATAGAATTTTTCGAGGATGTAACTCGTAGAGTGGATAGGGGGGAACCAGTGGATGTGTTGTATCTGGACTTTCAGAAGGCTTTCGACAAGGTACCACATAAGAGATTAGTATGCAAACTTAAAGCACATGGTATTGGGGGGTCAGTATTGATGTGGGTAGAGTACTGGCTGGCAAACAGGAAGCAAAGAGTAGGAGTAAACGGGTCCTTTTCACAATGGCAGGCAGTGACTAGTGGGGTACCGCAAGGCTCAGTGCTGGAACCCCAGCTATTTACAATTTATATTAATGAACTGGATGAGGGAATTGAAGGCAACATCTCCAAGTTTGCCGATGACACTGAGCTGGGGGGCAGTGTTAGATGTGAGGAGGATGCTAGGAGACTGCAAGGTGACTTGGATAGGCTGGGTGAGTGGGCAAATGTTTGGCAGATGCAGTATAATGTGGATAAATGTGAGGTTATCCACTTTGGTGGGAAAAACAGGAAAGCAGACTATTATCTAAATGGTGGCCGATTAGGAAATGGGGAGATGCAGCGAGACCTGGGTGTCATGGTACACCAGTCATTGAAAGTAGGCATGCAGGTGCAGCAGGCAGTGAAGAAAGCGAATGGTATGTTAGCTTTCATAGCAAAAGGATTTGAGTATAGGAGCAGGGAGGTTCTGCTGCAGTTGTACAGGGCTTGGTGAGACCACACCTGGAGTATTGCGTACAGTTTTGGTCTCCAAATCTGAGGAAGGACATTATAGCCATAGAGGGAGTGCAGAGAAGGTTCACCAGACTGATTCCTGGGATGACAGGACTTTCATATGAAGAAAGACTGGATAGACTTGGCTTATACTCGCTAGAATTTAGGAGATTGAGAGGGGATCTTTTAGAAACGTACAAAATTCTTATGGGGTTGGACAGGCTAGATGCAGGAAGATTGTTCCCGATGTTGGGGAAGTCCAGGACAAGAGGTCACAGCTTAAGGATAAGGGGGAAATCCTTTAAGACCGAGATGAGGAAAAAGGTTTTCACACAGAGAGTGGTGAATCTCTGGAACTCTCTGCCACAGAGGGTAGTTGACGCCAGTTCATTGGCTATATTTAAGAGGGAGTTAGATGTGGCCCTTGTGGCTAAGGGGATCGGGGGGTATGGAGAGAAGGCAGGTACGGGATACTGAGTTGGATGATCAGCCATGATCATATTGAATGGCGGTGCAGGCTCGAAGGGCCGAATGGTCTACTCCTGCACCTATTTTCTATGTATCTATGTATCTATGTTGGTTTAGATAACTATCCCGCATACATTCCAAGAAATCCTCTTCCTCAGCACCCCTGCCAATTTGATTCACCCAATCTATATGTAGATTGAAGTCACCCATTATAACTGTTTTGCCTTTGTTGCACGCATTTCTAATTTCCTGTTTGATGCCATCCCCAACTTCACTACTACTGCTAGGTGGCCTGTACACAACACCCACCAGCGTTTTCTGCCCCTGAGTGTTTCGCAGCTCTACCCATACCGATTCCACATCCTCCAAGCTAATGTCCTTCCTTTCCACTGCGTTAATCTCCTCTCTAACCAGCAACGCTACCCCACCTCCTTTTCCTTTCTCTCTATCCCTCCTGAATATTGAAACATAAGATTATTAAGGGTTTGGACATGCTAGAAGAAGGAAACATGTTCCCGATGTTGGGGGAGCCACTTTTTAAGAATAAGGCGTTAGCCATTTAGAACGGAGATGAGGAAATACTTTTTCACACAGAGAGTTGTGAGTCTGTGGAATTCTCTGCCTCAGAGGGCGGTGGAGGCCGGTTCTCTGGATGCTTTCAAGAGAGAGTTAGATAGAGCTCTTAAAGATAGTGGAGTCAAGGGATATGGGGAGAAGGCAGGAACTGATTGTGGATGATCAGCCATGATCACATTGAATGGCGGTGCTGGCTCGAAGGGCTGAATGGCCTACTCCTGCACCTATAGTCTATTGTCAATTGTCTATTGCATCCAGAGTACTCAAGGAGGTGGTCCTAGAAATCATGGATGCATTGGTGATAATTTTCCAATGCTCTCACGACTCTGGATCAGTTCCTGTGGACTGGAGGGTAGCCAATGTAACTCCACTTTTTAAGAAAGGAAGGAGAGAGAAAACATAGAATTATAGACCAATTAGCCTTACATCTGTAGTGGGAAAGATGCTTGTCAATTATTAAAGATGTTATAGCAGCGCATTTGGAAAGCAGTGACAGGATCGGTCAAAGTCAGCATGAATTTATTAAGGGGAAATCATGCTTGCCACAAACTCTCCAACCACTTCCACCCCGTGTACCTTGGAGTCACACTCGACAGGACATTCTCTTTCAAAACCCACCTTCAGAACACCAAAGCCAAGGTAAACACTCGCAACAACATCCTGCGCAAACTGGTAAACTCAAAGTGGGGCGCTGATCCACCAACCATCCGTGCAACTGCCCTAGCCCTGTGCTTCTCCACAGCTGAATACGCGTGCTCAAGCTGGAGCCGCTCCCACCACACCAAACTGGTTGACACAGCCCTCAATGACACCTGCCGCATTATCACGGGATGCATAAAGACAACGCCAGTCCCGTGCCTCTACGCCCTAGCTGGTATTGGCCACCCCCCCCCATATCAGACGATCCATCATCGCCCAAGACGAGCGGAGAGCACAGGAGATTGATACCAGGCACCCCCTGCATGGACACACAGCACCTCCACCCCGACTGAAATCCAGAGCCAGTTTCTTGCAGACAGTCCCACCTCTCCAGACAACCAAAGAAACAGCAAGGACCAACATCTGGAAAGATGAATGGAACCAGCTCAACACACAAGCCCACGACTGGATGGAGAGAGGAATCACTCCGACTGAATGCCTCGCCAGCGGCCACGACCTCCCATGGCCAACCTGGAAGACCCTCAACAGATTACGAGTGGAGCAGGGGAGGTGTAAAGCACTTATGAAAGCATGGAACTACCAGGCAGAAGACACATGCAGCTGTGGAGCAGTACAGACAATGTCCCACCTACTGGAGTGTGACGACGCCCCCCAGTGCAGCCCCCAGGACCTGGCTGAACCGACTCGACCAGCTGTGACCTGCGCCATATACTGGCAGAACGACATCTGAGATTGCAACGGACTCGAAGAAGAAAGAAGATGCTTGACTGATCTTCTGGAATTTTTTGTGGATGGAACAAATAGAATGGTTAAGGGAGAGCCAGTGGATGTGGTGTATCTGGACTTTTAATAAGCCTTTGACAAGGTCCCACAAAACATTAGTGTGCAAAATGAGAGCATAGGATATTGGGGATAGGGTATTGGCATGGATAGAGAACTGATTGGCAGACAGGAAGCAAAGAGTAGGGATTAACGGGTCCTTTTCAGAATGGCAGGCAGTGACTAGTGGGGTGTTGCACGGCTCAGTGCTGGGACCCTAATAATTTACAATATATATTAACGATTTAGATGAGGGAATTAAATGTGACATCTCCAAGTTTGCAGATGCCACAAAACTAGGTGGCAGTGTGAGCTGCGAGGAGGATGCTGTGAGGCTGCAGGGTGCCTTGGATAGGTTGGGTGAGTGGCAGATGCAGTATAATGTGGATAAATGTGAGGTTATCCATTTTGATGGCAAGAACAGGAAGGCAGATTGTTATCTGAATGGTGTCAGATTAGGAAAAGGGGAAGTGCAACGAGATCTGTGTGTGCTTGTACATCAGTCACTGAAAGTAAGCATGCAGGTACAGCAGGCAGTGAAGAAAGCTAATGACATGTTGGTCTTCATTGCAAGAGGGTTTGAGTTCAGGAGCAAGAAGGTCCTCCAGCAGTTGTACAGGGTCCTGGTGAGACCGAACCTGGAGTATTGTGTGCAATTTTGGTCTCCTTATTTGAGGAAGGACATTATTGCTATTGAGGGAGTGCAGCATAGGTTCACCAGCTTAATTCCCATGATGAAAAAATGGGTCGACTGGGCTTGTATTCACTGGAATTTAGAAGGATGAGAGGAGATTTTATAGAAACATATAAAATTCTTAAAGGATTGGACTGGGTAGATGCAGGAAAAATGTTCTGAATGTTGGGGGAGTCCAGAACCAGGCGTCACAGTTTAAGAATAAGGGGTAGGCCATTTATGACTGAGATGAGGTAAAACTTTTTCACCCAGAGAGTTGTGAATCTGTGGAATACTCTGCCACAGAAGGCAGTGGAGACCAATTCGCTGCATAGAAACATAGAAACATAGAAAATAGGTGCAGGAGTAGGCCATTCGGCCCTTCGAGCCTGCACCGCCATTCAATATGATCATGGCTCATCATCCAACTCAGTATCCTGTACCTGCCTTCTCTCCATACCCCCTGATCCCTTTAGCCACAAGGGCCACATCTAACTCCCTCTTAAATATAGCCAATGAACTGGCCTCAATTACCTTCTGTGGCAGAGAGTTCCAGAGATTCACCACTCTCTGTGTGAAAAATGTTTTTCTCATCTCGGTCCTAAAGGATTTCCCCTTAATCCTTAAACTGTGACCCCTTGCCCTGGACTTCCCCAACATCGGGAACAATCTTCCTGCATCTAGCCTGTCCAACCCCTTAAGAATTTTGTAAGTTTCTATAAGATCCCCACTCAATCTTCTAAATTCCAGCGAGTAAAAGCCAAGTCTATCCAGTCTTTCTTCATATGAAAGTCCTGACATCCCAGGAATCAATCTGGTGAACCTTCTCTGTACTCCCTCTATGGCAAGAATGTCTTTCCTCAGATTTGGAGACCAAAACTGTACGCAATACTCCAGGTGTGGTCTCACCAAGACCCTGTACAACTGCAGTAGAACCTCCCTGCTCCTATACTCAAATCCTTTTGCTATGAATGCTAACATACCATTCGCTTCCTTCACTGCCTGCTGCACCTGCATGCCTACTTTCAATGACTGGTGTACCATGACACCCAGGTCTCGTTGCATCTCCCCTTTTCCTAATCGGCCACCATTTAGATAATAGTCTACTTTCCTGTTTTTGCCACCAAAGTGGATAACCTCACATTTATCCACATTATTCTCATCTGCCATGCATTTGCCCACTCACCCAGCCTATCCAAGTCACCTTGCAGCCTCCTAGCATCCTCCTCACAGCTAACACTGCCCCCCAGCTTCGTGTCATTCGCAAACTTGGAGATGTTGCATTCAATTCCCTCGTCCAAATCGTTAATATATATTGTAAATAGCTGGGGTCCCAGCACTGAGCCTTGCGGTACCCCACTAGTCACTGCCTGCCATTCTGAAAAGGACCCGTTTACTCTTACTCTTTGCTTCATGTTTACTCCTACTCTTTGCTTCCTGTTTGCCAGCCAGTTCTCTATCCACATCAATACTGAACCCCCTGCATGTTTTCAAGAAAGGGTTAGATTGAGCTCTTAGGGCTAACGGAATCAAGAGATATGGGGAAAAAGCAGCTACGGGGTACTGATTTTAGATGGTCAACCATGATATTATTGAATGGCGATGCTATTTGTCTATGCTTTTTTTCTATGCTTCGGTGCAAGGTTTTAACACTCATTTGTTGTGTGACAATTACCTTTCCTTTCCAATTTCACTCAAGGCCTGCAATATTTGACCTGGAGGTTTCACGTAGATTTCTGAATTTTTACCAAACATATCTTCTTCAAACCAAGTAAATAATAAGGGTTATATACAGGGGGCTAAACGGATAATGCTCCTCAGTGCCTCCCGTTAGCTACTTCTTCATTGAATCCAGAGGATTTGAAAACCTCCTTGGGCAGAATATTTTCTCTTGTCATAGAGTGATAGAGTCATACAGTGGAAACAGGCCCTGAGGCCCAACTCGCCCACACCGGCCAACAATGTCCCAACTACACTGGTCCTAATTGCCTGCGCCTGCTCCATATCCCTCCAATCCTGTTCTATCCATGTACCTGTCTAACTGTTTCTTAAACATTAGGATACTCCCACCCTCAACTACCTCCTCTGGCAGCTTGTTCCATACACCCACCACCCTTTGTGTGAAAAAGTTACCCCACGGATTCCTATTAAATCTTTTCCCCATCACCTTGAACCTATGTTCTCTGGTCCACGATTTCCCTACTCCGGGCCAAAGACTCTGTGCATCTACCCGATCTATTCCTCTCATGATTTTGTATACCTCTATGAGATCTTCCCTCATCTTTCTGCGCTCCATGGAATAGTGACTCAGCTTACTCAACCTCTCCCTATAGCTCATACCCTCTAGCCCTGGCAACATCCTCGTAAATCGTTTCTGAACCCTTTCAAGCTTGACAATATCTTTCATATAACATAGTGCCCAGAACTGAACACAATATTCTAAATGCGGTCTCGCCTACTTCAACATGACCTCGCAAATTCTATACTCAATACTCTGACTGATGAAGGCCAAAGTGCCCAAAGCCTTTTTGACTACCTTATCTACCTGCGACTCGACCTTCAAGGAACCATGCACCTGTACTCCTAGATCCCTCTGCTCTACAACACTACCCAGAGGCCGACCATTTACTGTGTAGGTCCTGCCGGTGAACGGGCATCAAAAACTCATTCCTTGTAAGCATCATGGATGGGACTTGGACAAAATCTTTCTCATGGTGAAGAATTAAGAAAGTCAGAATTAAAACCATGGTCTGTATGAGAGGGACAAAATCAGATGGATTTCATGATGTAGCCATGATTTTCAAGAATGGAAACAGTTGAAATAACTGCAGAGAGAGTTTCACGGGTCATGAAGTTAATCAAGGGAGTGCTGGATGGATGATGACCAGAGTGCCTTGTTACAAAAAAGGTTCAGATGACTCAAGCAGCCAGAGCCAATAAAACAAAGTGAACTCATTGTTGCTGATCAGCTGACACATTGGAATTCAACACCGCTTCGAGTTTAAACAGAGCATTCAGTCCAAAGTGATTGAAGGAAACTAAAACTCCTGTAATAAAGCATATTATCCATTTGGTATAGAGCGACGCTAGTTTCTTGGCTTTATTGTTTGGCACTGTAATGCTTTATTTATGAAAACGTCTCAGTAGAAAAGAGCTGAAAGCATCAGCTGTTCAGTTGAAACAGGGTTAAAGGACATGGGATAATTGGACAATAGAGAGGGCCAGGGATGGAGAGCTATGAAAGAAATTGGAGATATTTCACCACAACGTCTCAAAGGTCTTTGAAGTCAAGTTTGCTACTTCTGCATTTGTAGTGTTGATGCTTATTATGCCAGACGACATCCGCATGGAGATCAGGCTGGAAGGTGAAGATCCAAATAATTGAATTAGCTAATCTTAATTGGGATAATGGGAAGACCACCATCCCTTTATTTAATGTAGGCACAAAGAGGTGCAGATGACTCAAGCAGTGCATCAAGAAGTGCAGATTGCTGGTTTACAAAGAATGACACAAAGTGCTGGAGTAACCAGGTGAGTCAGGCAGCATCTCATAAGAAAGTAGATGGGCAACGGTATGGGTCGGAACCCTTCTTCAGACTGACTAGTCAGCGAGAGACAGGTGGGGGCAGGATGAATCCTGGCAAGTGATAGGTGGATACAAGTAAGCAGGGGTTTGGTTGGCAGTTAGTTGGACAGAGGTGAAATGACAAAAGGTAGTGAGATAAGGAAAGAGGAGGCATGAAATGTGAAATCAGAGGAAGGAGTATAGTTGGAAGGAATAAGGAGAAATGGGTGTGAATTCCAGATAGGGCACAGGGAAGAGAGGGTGGGAATTGGGGGTGGGGGTGGGGGAGGGGGTGGGGGGGAGGGTGTTATTAGGTTAGTTGCTGAAAATTGGAGATTACAATGCTGAGGCTAGTTTCATTTTTTAGTTTAGTTTAGACATGTAGCGTGTAAACAGGCACTTCGGCCCACCGAGTCTGTACTAACCAACAATCACCCTTACATTAGTTATATCTTATACACTAAGGACAATTTCCAGAGGCCATTATCCTACAAACTTTTACTTCTTTGAAGTGTGGGCAGAAACCAGAGCACCAGAGAAAACCCACATGGTCACAGGGAGAACATACAAACTCTGTACAGACAGCACCCTTAGTCAGGATTGAACCTGGATTTCTACCACTGTTAGGCAGCATCTCTTCCACTGCACCACTGCGCCGGCCCCGTTGTGGAACTTGATACTGAGTCTGGAAGGTTGCAACATGCCAAGATGTAACATAGATATTCAATACAGATACCAAATTCCTTCTGTGTGAAAAAGTTGCCCCTGAGGTCCGGTGTAAATCTCTCCCTTCTCGACTTACAGTAGGTGTCTACCCTCCGGGTTTAGAATTGTCTACCCTGGGAAAATGAGTGTTCACTTTATCCATGCCCTCATGATCCTGAAAACCTCAATAAGATCTCCCCTCAACCTTCTTGGCTTCAATGAATAAAGTAAAGCCTACTCTAGCCGGGAATAGGCATCAAGTGTTTGCCAATCAATGCCAGCGACACGCACAACTCGTGACCGAATATTTATAATGAAAGTAAGCGAAAAAGCTACAGATCAAGATGCACCAAATTGGTAACAAATGCAGGTCTGCAGAGGGGTGTGTGAAATAGTCATAGATTCATACAGCACAGAAAAATGTCCCTCGGCCCAACTTACCCATGCCAACCAAAATGCCCCATCTACGCATGACCCACTTGCCCGCATTTGGCCATATCCCTTCAAATCCTTCCAATCCATGTACCTATCCAAGTGTCCTTTAAATGTTAGAGTCATAGTCATAGATTCATGGAGTGATACAGTGCAGAAACAGGCCCTCGGCCCAACCTGCCCACACCGGCCAACGATGTCCCAGCTATACTAGTCCCACCTGCCTGCGCTTGGTCCATATCCCTCCAAACCTGTCCTATCCATGTACCTGTCTAACTGTTTCTTAAATGATGGCATAGTCCCAGTCTCAACTACCTCCTCTGGCAGCTTGTTCCATACACCCACCATCCTTTGTGTGAAAAAGTTACCCTTCGGATTCCTATTAAATCTTTTCCCCTTCACTTGAACCTATGTCCTCTGGTCCTCAATTCCCCTACTCTGCGCAAAAGACTCTGTGCATCTACCCGATATATTCCTCTCAAGATTTTGTACACCTCTATAAGATCACCCCTCATCCTCCTGCACTCCATGGAATAGAGACCCAGCCTATTCAACCTCTCTCTATAGCTCACACCCTCTAGTGCTGGCAACATCCTCGTAAATCTTTTCTGAACCCTTTCAAACTTGACAATATATTTCCAATAACATGGTGCCCAGAACTGAACACAATATTCTAGATGCGGTCTCACCAATGTCTTATACAACTGCAACGTGACCTCCCAACTTCTATACTCAATACTCTGACTGATGAATGCCAATGTGCCAAAAGCCTTTTTGACCACCTTATCTACCTGCGACTTGACCTTCAAGGAAACATGCACCTGCACTCCTAGATCCCCCTGCTCTACAACACTACCTAGAGGCCTACCATTTACTGTGTACTTTCTGCCCTTGTTCGACGTCCCGAAATGCAATACCTCATACTTCTCTGTATTAAATTCCATCAACCATTCCTCCGCCCACCTAGTCAATCGATCCAGATCCTGCTGCAATCTTTCAGAGACATCTTCACTATCTGCAAAACCACTCACTTTTGTTTCATCAGCAAACTTACTAATTTCGCCCTGTATGTTCTCATATGTCATAGTCATACAACATGGAAACAGGTCTCACAGACCAATTTGCCCACCCCGACCAATATGCCCCATCGACACTCGTCCCACTTGCCCACATCCCTCTAAACATATCCTATCCATGTACCTGTATGAATGTTTCTTCAATGTTGAGATAGTCCCTGCCACAACTACCTCCTCAGGCAGCTTGTTC
>CM075980.1:35146247-35160072 GCA_038087875.1 Malacoraja senta
TTACCGAATAATGAAAGACCTGGATAGAGTGGATGCAGATGGATACATGTTTCCACTAGTAGGAAAGTCTAGGACCTTCAGAAGGAGATGGGAGGAATTTCTTTAATCAGAGAGTGGTGAATCTGTGGAATTTATTGCCACAGAGGGAAGTGGAGGCAAGCATTGGGAAATTTAAAGCAAAGATTGATAGGATCTTGATTAGTGTAACAAATGTTACGGGGAAAAGGCAGAAGAATTGGGTTAAGCGGTAAAGATGGATCAGCTATGATTGAATGGTAGAGTAGGCTCAATGGGCCGAATAGCCTAATACTGCTCATAAGTCTTATGAACTTATGTTGTATGTTCTAGTACTACTAATGACATTCCAAATGCAGTGGGAGCACATATAGATGTACAACAATGTCACTTTTATTAAAATGCAACTAAATGGGACCGAAGCTTCTATTTGCATGAACAGCTTTAGAGTCATAGAGTCATGGAGTGATATAGTGTGGACATAGGCCCTTCAGCCCAACTAGCCCACACCGGCCAACATGTCCCAGCTACACTAGTCCCACCTGCCCGCGTTTTGTTCTTATCCCTCCAAGCTTGTCCTATCCATGTACTTGTCTAACTTTTTCTTAAAAGTTGGGATAGTCCCAGCCTCAACTACCTCCTCTGGCAGCTTAGTCCATACACCCACTACCCTTTGTGTGAAAAAGTTACCCCTCAGATTCCTATTAAATATTTTCCCCTTCACCTTAAACCTATGTCCTCTGGTCCTCGATTCACCTACTCTGGGCGAGAGACTATGTGCATCTACCCGATCTATTCCTCTCATGATTTTATAAGATCACCCCTCATCCTCCTGCACTCCAAGGAATAGTCCCAGCCTACTCAACCTCTCTCTAGTCCCCAGACCCTCTTGACCTGGCAACATTGTGGTCCTGGCATCCGCTATGGTGGATGTTTGTTACATTTTATGTAGTTGTGTGTCTTGTTGCTATTTTTAAGTATGGCTGCATGGTAAATCGAATTTCACTGTACCTTAATTGGTACTGACCTTGAAACCTTGAAACCTTGAAACTTTAATAGGTCCCTGCCTTGGGCAGCATCCCACGGTCTGCATCTGTACGAACATTCTATGGCCATGGCTCATTTTCTTCAGCACCCAAATGTCGAGCTGGCATCTTGCCCTTGACAGACCCATTCTTGTGCAGACCACAAGAACAGCGCAGTCTGTGTTCAGGATAATCAAGCAGAACATGATGCACATATGGATAGGACCAGGTCGATGCCGATGTCTAAATCCACAAGGCAGAACCACTTCTTCCAATGTCCCGTGAACAAGTGTGCATTAAGGAATGGAAGTAGAAGGATAAAAAACACCCACAGTCCCAAACTCCAGATGCTGTCAAACTACTAACCATCTGATTTGAGAAGTACTAATAAACAGATTATGCAAATACAAGGCTGAAAGCATTTTGGCCCATATCCCTGTAAACTTGTCCTATCCATGTACCTGTCTAATGTTTCTTGAATGTTACGATAGCGTGTGCCACAACTACCTCTCCAGCACCTCATTCCATACACCCATCACCCTTTGTGTGAAAAAGTTACCCCACAAGTTTGTATTAAATCTTTCCTCCTTCTCCTTAAACCTATGGTTTTGATTCCCCTAGTCTGGGCAAGTGACTCTGTGCATGTACCCGATCTATTCCTCTCATGATTTTGTACACCTCAAAAAGAGGCAGCAATGGGCCCAGACTTGAATCCTGAGGCACACAACTAGCTACAGGCCTCCAGTCTGAGAAGCAACCTTGCACCATCAAGCAACCTTCTACCATCAGTCAGAGCATGTCTGAGAGCAGGTTAATGTTTTACACTCCACAGCCATGGAGCTGATCAATTGCATGGAAGTGGGTGATATCCACACCTGCTTCTGTGTGACAAGCCCCCCTCTGATGAACAATCACCAGATACCCACTGGAAATTGGTAATACAATTACTTCAAAACATGAGCTGATATCCCTGTCTGTGTACAATGGCTTCCATGCAAAGCCACACACAAGGTACAGAAGACCAGAATCAAACTAAGCAAACTGCATAATCTTCAAACATGGTACGCTAGATTCTTGACTAAATTGCTTCTCACAGTTATCATGCTAATTGAAAAATGTGAAGTTCCTGTACCTAGGTTGATTTAAATGGAGTCGTAGTGGTGTACTGTCTTAATTACATAGAAACATCCTCTCTGTTACTGTCATTTCCATTTTCCAATTGTGAAACGGTAACCATATGGGCTTGTTCCACACTCAGGTTTCCTCTCACATCAAAAAAGCTTGCTCGATGTTGGTCAGCAACTGTACACCTTAATATATGCAGGTGACAGGAGAATCAGCATAAGTTGATGGGCATGTGAGTAGATGTAGGACAGGAAAACAAATGGGAGAATGTGAGCACACACCTTTTGTGCAAATCATGCTACTTGGCAAATTGGATGGCATGCCAGCGCATATTCTAGAGTTGTGTGAATGCTAACAATGCCAGCCCTTGCATTAGTCAGCTGTAAAAATCCAGCCAGGGCCATTTGTTAATCTTGTTGGGACACGTTGTATTTTACAGCATGATGCCCCATTAACCTATCCGAATGAAAGAACAGCCTGAATCACTTGTGGGTTTGTTGGAAATGGTCCAGAGTTTAGTTCACTGGAAAATGTTGGTGTACAGAAGTGATATCCTCAAAACTCAATGGGGAAACTTCCAGAACTACCAAGATCATGCAACGGGGTCTCTGCGCATCCCTCTGCAACCGGATCCTCGACTTCCTCATCAACAGAACACAATAAGTACAAATTGTCAGCAACACTTCTTCCACAAAAACCATCAGCATGAGAGCACTTCAAGGCTGCGTGCTCAGCCCCTGCTCTACTCACTCTATACCCATGAATGTGTAACCTGACACATTTCCATCTCCATCTTCACAAAATTCACGATTGATACCACCATTGCTGGATGAATTTCAGATGCTCGAGGGGAGATTGATCAACTAACTAAATGGTGCCAGCACAACAACACTGTTCTCAACATCAGTAAATTGAAGATTGTTGACTTCAGGAGAGGAAGCCTGAGGATCCACAAACCTGTCTTCCTCGATGGGATGATGGATGGAATGATCCTGTATGCATCAGAAACCTGGACAACATACCGACGCCATCTGAAAACACTTGAAAAGTTCCACCAACGATGTCTTCAAAGCAGCTTAAATATCAGTTGGGAAGACAGAAGAACCGACGTCAGCGTGCTGAATGAAGCAAAAACATCTAGCAAAGGAAGCCTTCATACTCAAGAACCCACTAAGATGGGTTGGTCATGTTGTTCGGATGGAAGACGAGCGGCTACCAAAGCAAACCTTCTACTCCCTGCTTAAAGAAGGCAAACGTAAACGAGGCGGACAAAAGAAGAGATTCAAAGACGCCTTAAAAGCCAGCATGAAGAAATGTGAAATCGACATCGACAATTGGGAAACCAATGCCAAGGACAGGAAACTCTGGCGAACCATCATCCAAGAAGGAACAGCGACCTTTGAAGCCAAGAGATGCGCAGAATTAGAAGAAAAGAGAAGAAAACGGAAAGAGGCAGCAACAACCAAAGCCCGATCTGCCATCTGGAATTACCTATCCTGAATGCCGAAGAACTTTCAAAGCCAGGATTGGACTCATAAGCCACCTGAGAGTCCATAAAAGCAACAGAACGTAGACCATCATCCTCCATCTCGAGGGATAGCCACGACAATGACAACGATGGTGGAGAGAGTCAGAAACCAAATTCCTAGGCATGGCTATCTATGAAAATCTGTCCCGGAACCAGCGCGTTGATGCAATCATGAAGGTAGCACATAAAGTCATAAGGTCATAAGTGATAGGAGCAGAATTAGGCCATTAGGCCCATCAAGTCTACTCCACCATTTGGTCATGGCTGATCTATCTCTCCCTCTTAACCCCATTCTCTTGCCTTCTCACCATAACCTTGACACCCGTACTAATCAAAATCTATCTATCTTTGCCTTAAACATATCTACTGATGGCCTCCACAGCTTTCTGTGGCAAAGAATTCCACAGATTCACCACCCTCTGACTAAAGAAATTTCCCCTCATCTCCTCCTGAAATTCTGAGGCTATGACCTCCCACTAGTGCAAACATCATCTCTACATCCACTCTATCCAGGGCTTTCACTATTCTGTACGTTTCAATGAGGTCCCCCCTCATTCTTTTAAACTCCAGCGAGTACAGGCCCAGTGCTGTCAAAAGCTCAACATATTCCTGGGATCATTCTTGTAAACCTCCTCTGGACCCTCTCCATAGCCAGCACATCCTTCCTGAGACATGGTGCCCAAAATTGCTCACAGAACTCTACATGCGGCCTGACCAATGCCTTATGGAGCCTCAGTATTACATCCCTGTTTTTGTATTCTAGCCCTCGTGAAATAAATGCCAGCATTGCGTTTGCCATATTTACTATCGATTTGACTTGCAAAATAACTTTTTGTGAATTCTGTACCAGTACTCCCAAGTCCCTTTGCACCTCCGATTTCTGGATTCTCTCCCCTTTCAGAAAATAATCTACGCCTTTATTCTTACTACTAAAATGCATGATACCACACTTTGCTACACGATATTCCATCTGCAACTTCTCTGCCCACTCTCCCAAACTGTCCAAGTCCTTCTGCAGAGTCCCTGCTTTCTCTACACTACCTGCCCCTCCACCTATTTTCTCCACATCAATGCCTCTACTTCCCGAGAAGACTGAGGAGATTCGGTATGTTCTCTGAATGTTCTCCT
The DNA here is from genome assembly GCA_038087875.1 of Malacoraja senta. Lineage (NCBI taxonomy): Eukaryota > Metazoa > Chordata > Chondrichthyes > Rajiformes > Rajidae > Malacoraja > Malacoraja senta. Next base: position 35,151,069 of record CM075980.1, read on the forward strand.
GAACTTCTATAGGTACAGGAGAGAGCATATTGACTGGTTACATCACGGTCAGATAGTGGCAGATTATTGTATCGTTCAAGGAACCTTTCCTCTAGCCACTATGATTGAAGACAGGGGTAAGGTGATAAGAATCGATACACATCCATGAGCTCACCTGAGACATTCAATGCCATTGAAAGATAAATCTTCAAAACACAGTCTCTTAATTAATAGTTTCTTTATTGTCGTAGTAAAAACAGTAAGATTTTCTGTGACAGTAAGATATTCATCCAGACTTCTTGTTTAACTACATTTTGATCTTACTCGTAGTCAAACTCGTTCATGGTGGAACCAGTGCATGGTCAAACTGGTTCATGGTTGAAAGCTGTACCTTCTCCCCCATGCTTCTTCCAACTAAACTAAAAACTACTTGCGCGTCTGCGCGAAAATCCCAACCGCAAACACGCCTCCTATTACGTAATAGATCCCACCCACATAATTACAGGCAGATAAAATTTAACGATAACTGGTTATAGTTATAACATACTGAGTTAAGCTAAATGGCTGCTACATACCTACCCCTAATTGTTCTGAGTATATAACAAGGCAATTACTAATAGACATTTAAAAAGATAGCTATAATAGTTTAACATATATCAAAAACAAAAAAAATAGCATGCATTATATATCCGCATTCAGACTTCTTTAACGATTCTTCCATCTTCACCTTGGAAGCATAACTTGGTTATTGGTCTTATTAAAACATTGTTCTTAGTCTGAAGTCGTACCGTGTGCACCAAACCCTTAGCATCAGGCATGATACCCAGTATATAGTCCAAAACACAAAAGTCCAAAGTTTTGACAGCATGAAATTTCTTCCTCCATGTCCGATCAATTCGTGGATATGTTGTAACAATAATGTTGAAATGTGAAAGTCCTTTGAGAGAATAATAGGATTTTTAGCAATAACGTTCACTGTGATGTTTTGTTTAATTTCCGGATCATTAGCAGAGATTTCAAATCCCAGCTCAAGCTTTGGCCATTCTCTGTCTGGCTTACAGAGAAACTCTGGTCCATTGAGCCATCTCTTATTGCTTATGAAGCGGTCTGTTGTTAGTCCTCCAGAAGCTACATCCGCAGGATTTCCCTTTATGTTAATACATTTCCATTGTGAAACATTAGTAACTCCCAATGCAAAAGAGATTTTGTTTGCTACAAATGTCAAAAAATGTGTGTTTTCATTGAAGTATTTAAGCACCGTAGTACTCTCAGTCCAGAAGATAGATTCTTCCAGTTGAAGCTGTAGTTCTTTTTGCAGCATAATGTCAATTTTAACAGCTAAGACTGTGGCAGTCAATTCTATTCTGGGAATTGTAATTTGTTTCAATGGTGCCACTGGCCTTTCCCATTAAGAATGCAACATGTACTTCTTTGTTATCATTTTACAGTCTTAGATATGAAACAGTACCGTAGCCACTTTCACAGGCATCTGAGAAATGATGCAGCTGTGCACTTCTGATCTTACCAAAGCTTGTGGGCATCATGCACCAGTCCACTTTGAATTCTTAGATCTTGTTGAGATCTGCTAACCATTCTGTCCATCGGTGAGAGGAAGTTTGCGTTATACTCTCATCCCATCCAAGTTTTTCCTTACAAAGATCCTGCAAAATCAACTAGGCTGGCAGTGTAAATGGTGTGAGAAACCCCAAAGGGTCGTAAACAGAACCAATCATGGATAGAATACATGGTTGCTCTTGGATCGAGATTCTAAACTTGAACACATCTGTTTCAATGCACCAGTGCAGTCCCAATGCTCTTTCCATTGGCAAAATGTCTTTGTCCAAATCCAACTCCTTGGTCTCCTTGGCTCTATCATCTGGTGGAATACTTTCCAATACAACACGACTGTTGCTGATCCATTTGGAAAGCGTAAATCCTCCCTTATTGCAGAGGGAAGTCAGATGTTTTACCATTTGAATTGCTTCCTGCTCCGTAGACATGGATTTTAAGCAATCATCCACGTAGAAATTATTCTTCACAGTGGTTATCACTTCTTCTGGAATGTGAGCTTTATTGTCCTCTGTGGTCTTCTTTAATGCAAAGTTTGCACAACTTGGTGATGACACTGCTCCAAAGAGATGTACCTTCTTGTTGTGCATTCAACAAGATCTTGTTGTGCATCCCCTTCAGGCCACCATAAGAATCGCAAGTAGTCAATGCATTTTTCTGATACTTTGACTTATAACCATGTAACCATATAACCATAACAGCACGGAAACAGGCCATCTCGGCCCTTCAAGTCCGTGCCGAACATTTAAATTTTTTAAATTTTTTAAATTAAAAATAAATACTTCCTCCTAGTCCCATCTACCTGCACTCAGACCATAACCCTCCATTCCTTTCCCGTCCATATATCCATCCAATCTATTTTTAAAGGATAACATCGAACCTGCCTCCACCACTTCCACTGGAAGCTCATTCCACACAGCTACCACTCTCTGAGTAAAGAAGTTCCCCCTAATGTTCCCCCTAAACTTCTGTCCCTTAATTCTCAAGTCATGTCCCCTTGTTTGAATCTTCCCTACTCTCAATGGGAAAAGCTTATCCACATCCACTCTGTCTAACCCGCTCATAATTTTAAAGACCTCTATCAAGTCCCCTCTTAACCTTCTGCGCGCCAAAGAATAAAGACCTAACTTGTTCAACCTTTCTCTGTAACTTAGTTGCTGAAACCCAGGCAACATTCTAGTAAATCTCCTCTGTACTCTCTCTATTTTGTTGACATCCTTCCTATAATTAGGTGACCAAAATTGTACTCCATACTCCAGAATTGGCCTCACCAATGCCTTGTACAATTTTAACATTACATCCCTACTCCTATATTCAATGCTCTGATTTATAAAGGCCAGCACACCAAAAGCTTTCTTTACCACCCTATCTACATGAGATTCCACCTTCAGGGAACTATGCACAGTTATTCCTAGATCCCTCTGTTCAACTGCATTCCTCAATTCGCTACCATTTACCGTGTACGTCCTATTTTGATTTGTCCTGCCGAGATGAAACATCGCTTTAATATCAGCCATCAAAGCAATCGATTTTGTCTAAATTTAATGAGAACTCCAATGAGTGAGTTGGTAAGGTCTGGACCTTGCGTAGTTAAGTGATGTTCCTTTGAAGACTGCAGTACAGTCAAAGACCACCCTCAAGGTCCCTTTCTTTGAGTGATACACCCCATCGTGCGGAATGTACCAAAGCTGTCCATCACTTCGATTTAGTTGTTGTGTTGGTACCATTTCGGCATAATCATTGTCAATCATGTCCTTCAGGAAAGACGTATATTCCTCATGAAATTTCGTATTCATTCCAAACTTGCGTTTCAGATTCTGAGTGCGTTGCTCTGCCATGTGACGATTATTCGGCAGACTAACACTTTCTTGTTTGATAGGTAAGTCCAGACAATACTGTCTATCATCTTTGCTGAATAGTTCATAATATCCAAGAACTTTAACTCTTCCCTGGACATTTCTTCAGATTCCTTACTGGTACTTTCATTGAAGTCATGATTGTATTGCTTCATCAATAGCTTTTCTAATTTACCAGTAGTATTTGATTAACAGCAGTGGCAGGGTAGTTCTTCTGCTTGCTGCTTTCGTTGTTCCTTCTCAAGGAGCCATAGATAACCCATCCTAGTAGGGTTTTCACAGCGAACGGTCCATCCCCTTGGCTCCTCACAGTCTGTACAGGTTCCAATGCCTTCAAAGCATTCGTTCCGATAAGTAGGATGATACCAGAATTTATTTTAGGTATCTTGACATCGTTCAAGTAAGGCCATTGTTTCAAGTCCTCATGTCTGGGTATATTTTGATGACAAACAGGCATGGTCTCATGTGTAAACACCAGATATTGGTATAAAATTGTCTTCATCCAGTCTAGATATTTCCATACTTGTAATGTAATGACTATCGCAGGATTTCACCTCATTCATGGTACGCAATAGAATCTTAACCTCTTCTCCTGTGATGTCTAGCCTTCTCATCAAGCTTTCTGTACAAAAGGTAGTCGAACTTCCATGATCCAAAAATGTATGTGTTTGCAACACTGTATTCGCCTTGATATTCCTTACCTGTACTGTTCAAGTTCAAGAGTTCAAGAGAGTTTATTGTCATGTGTTCCTGATAGGACAATGAAATTCTTGCTTTGCTTTAGCACACCAGAACATAGTAGGCACGAATACAGAACAGATCAGTGTGTCCATATACCATTGTATAAATATATACACATATGAATAAATAAACTGATAAAATGCAAATAAACAGATAATGGGCTATTAATGTTCAGAGTTTTGTCTGAGCCGTGTTTAATAGCCTGATGGCTGTGGGGAAGTAGCTATTCCTGAACCTGGATGTTGCAGTCTTCAGGCTCCTGTACCTTCTACCTGAAGGTAGTGGGGAGATGAGTGTGTGGCCAGGATGGTGTGGGTCCGTGATGATACTGCCAGCCTTTTTGAGGCAGCGACTGTGATAGATCCCCTCGATGGAAGGGAGGTCAGAGCCGATGATGGACTGGGCAGTGTTTACTACTTTTTGTAGTCTTTTCCGCTCCAGGGCGTTCAAGTTTCCGAACCAAGCCACGATGCAACCAGTCAGCATGCTCTCTACTGTGCACCTGTAGAAGTTAGAGAGATTCCTCCTTGACATACCGACTCTCCGTAATCTTCAGGAAGTAGAGGCGCTGATGTGCTTTCTTTATGATTGCATCAGTGTTCTCGGACCAGGAAAGATCTTCAGAGATATGCATGCCCAGGAATTTGAAGCTCTTGACCCTTTCCACCATCGACCCATTGATGTAAATGGGACTGTAGGTCCCCATCCTACCCCTTCCAAAGTCCACAATCAGTTTGTTGGTTTTGCTGGTGTTGGGGGCCAGGTTATTGTGCTGGCACCATTTGGTCAGTCGTTTGATCTGACTTCTGTATTCTGACTCGTCCCCATCAATGATACATCCCACAACAGTGGTGTCGTCAGCGAACTTGATGATGGAGTTCGCACTATTACCGGTTACGCAGTCATGAGTATAGAGTGAGTACAGCAGGGGGCTAAGCACGCAGCCTTGAGGTGCTCCCATGCTGATTGTTATCGAGGCTGACACATTTCCACCAATACGGACAGACTCTGGTCTGTGAATGAGGAAGTCGAGGATCCAATTGCAGAGGAATGCGCAGAGACCCAGTTCTGCGAGTTTGGTAACCAGCTTGGAGGGGATAATTGTATTAAATGCCGAGCTGTAATCAATGAATAACTGGTAAGATAGAGAAGATACAAGTTTCTACCCTGGCCCCAATATGGGCAGTTACTTGAGGTGAGGTAACAGCATCACTAGTAGCTGGCTTCTCCTTCTGTTTTATTTGCTCCGACTTCTTCTGCACAGTGTGAAGTGCTTCAGGATGATCTTGCTTGCACTTATCACAAGTTATAGGACTCTCACTGTCTTTAACCATGTGTCCTTTTTCCAAACATCCAAAACAGATACTCTTCTCCTTTAAGAAATCCATCTTTCTTTATATTCCTTCTTCTTGAATCTTCGACACCACCTCATGGTGAAACCAACTTCTTCACGTAACAAACAAATTCCTTTTTGCTTGATTGTAGATGTATCTCCTTCCTTTCCACCTGTCGTTTCCACAGGTATTATAGCAGTGGCAAAACTGCCTCCCTTAGGTACTGATCTTCCTTTAGTTTTAGTAAATAAAGATCTAACACAAACCATATTTCCCTTTCTAGGAAAGCCACCAGGTCTGGTAACATGACTACTCAATTCTTCGTTTCCATCATCTGGCCTGCTTTATCTCTCCACTTTTCTCTAAGTCTATAGGGCAGTTTTAGAATGATGGCTCTAGTATTACTAACAACATTCATTTCCTCCATGTGGTCGAGATTAATCATCGAGCGACAACAACCTCTAAGAAATATCGCAAACTCACTTAATGCCTCCACATCTTCTGACTTGATATCTTTCCAAGCATAGGCCTTCTTCATGTATGCGTTAGCAAGCCTCTGTTTGTTACCATAACATTCTTTAAGTCACCTTCTTGCCTCTCGATAGCCTTGGCTTCCAGGCCTATTTAGACAACTTTCTACAAGCACCTTAGCATGTCCGCTTGTGTAATGCACCAGAAATTGTAAACGCTCTTTTTCTTTAGTAATTTTCATTTCTACTCCTTCGTGAAACGCCATTATGAAAGCTTCATACTACAAAGGATCACCAACATATCTAGGAATTTCTATTGGTGGTAGGGTGGAAGAGAGATTTTGTTGAGCTATGAGTTTGTTGATTTCAGCTTGATTCCTCACCAATTCAAAGAATTCACCTTGAGATCCTTGGCTTGGCGCAGACGTATGATAAACAAGCCTCTGAAAGGAATACTGGTCTGAGTAAGTTTTGTCACGAGTCATATGACTAGTTGTTTGTCCCTGATTAGGCCTCGGAAAAGAGTACTGAGTTGCTGGTTTGACCCGAGCCTCGACAGACGTCGAGGCTAATTACAGTAAGTAATTTGCTTCGGTCTAGCACCCAGTTGCTGAGATGAAGTTTTGTCGCCCATCAACTGGCTCCGTGCTAGTTCTGAGTCACGAGGCCGGATATCCTCTGGCTGCAAATTTGATTTAGCTGTTGTTACCTTTTGAGCAGATTTTTTTGTGAAATAAGAGTTCATCCCATCAAATGCTTTAGATTATCTCTTTCTTCGATTTGACAACCACCAACTTTGTGGCTAGTTCCAGCTGTTCTTTTTGTCTCCTCAGCTCTTCTTCTTGTCTTCTCATCTCTCCTCAGCTCTACTTTCAGCTGTTCTTCTTGTCGCTCAATCTCAGGTTTCTTCTCCAAGCCATCCGCTTGTATTGAGGCTCCCTTCCAAAACTTAACAGAACTTGCTTCTAATACTTCTCCAGATTCTTTATCAGAGCCTTTAATTTTACTTTTAAAATACGCCGTTTGTCGAACTTTGTCGAACTTTCACAGCATCTCGTTAAGAAGCTGTTCTATTTAAAGTGTTCTGGCTTTCAAATATACAGCATAATACAGTAGCTGTTCTACTCATGCTCTCGATCAGTGAAGTTTTCAATCTTCAGATAAGTCGCATGGCTATCCATAAACCTAGCGGTCAGGTAGGTTCTAAATCTCTGGCTGAGATCGATTTTTTTCAGTTCCTCTTCTTCGGAACCAGTCTTCTGGCAGTAATCTCTTTCAGAGATTCAGCCCAATCTTCTGTGCCTCTTCTATGGGACCAATATTCTACCTTATGGCTGTAAGGTAGCTTTCGACTAAATGTAGTGGCTGATTATTATATTGTTCAAGGAATCTTTCCTCTGGTCACTACGATTGAAGACAGGGGTAAGGAGATAAGAATCGATACGCATCCATGAGCTCACCAGAGACGTTCAATGCCGTCGAAAGATAAATCTTCAAAACACAGTCTCTTAATTAATAGTTTCTTTATTGTCGTAGTAAAAACAGTAAGATTTTCTGTAACAGTAAGATATTCATCCAAACTTTTTGTTTGGGTCCATTTTGATCTTACCCATAGTCAAACTCATGCATGGTGGAACCCGTGCATGGTCGAAAGCTGTGCCTTCTCCCCCTTGCTTCTTCCAACTAAACTAAAAACTACTGGTGCATCTGCGCAAAAATCCCAACCGCAAACACGACTCCTACTATGTAATAAATCCCACCCACATAATTACAGGCAGATAAAGTTTAAAGTTAACTGGTTATAGTTATAACATACTGAGTTAAGCTAAACGGCTACTACAGGAGTCGCGGCCTCATAAAGGCAGCCAGCATCATCAGAGACCCACACCGCCCTGGCCATACTCTCATTTCACCCCTGCCATCGGGAGGCAAGTATAGGAGCCTCAAAACTGTAACATCCAGGTTCAGGAGTAGCTTCTTCTCAACAACCATCAAGCCATTAAACACAATCTGCAAATAGACTTTATAGGGCATGTTTTTGTCATTGTATAGACGTCATAGACTTCAGGGGCATGTTTTTGTCTTTGTATCACTATTGTTTGTTTTTTATATATACATACTACATTTTTGTTATTGTTTATTATGGAGTTTATAGAGTATTACTCTACCAAGGGGGACCCTTGTGGGGGGGGGGGCTGCGGCCTCACACACACACTAACCACCCCACACACACACAGGGGGGTGGAGGGGGGTGAGAGGGGGGGCACTGCACTACACTGCGGATGGCCGGCCGAGTGCGAGTACTGACACAATCAGGGACTGCCTATGTTGACAGTTTGCAGGCAAGCGATCATCGAGTTGATATATCACCATATGTTGGTCAACGAAGCGCTCGACCTCCTGCGGCGACCAGCGTTCGCGGAGGGCCTCTGGGGTCCCTGTAGACATCGCGTGTTCTCTCTCCGGGGACAGGCGGGCACGGACCCAGTGGAGCGCTGGCCGTTGGCTGCCCGCTTCCTGGACCCACGGGTGCCCTCTTGGCTGGGCCCAGGAGTAGACGGACGGGCAGATCCCCCCCATCCCACCCGGCCCTCCCCCCTCTGTACTGGGTGCCAAGGTTTCGGGTGTGTGGGGCTGGAATGTGGCCGGGGCTTGGGGAGCGGCCCCTTCGGATGGTCGAGCGGGGACTGCGGCCTCTCACACCAAAGATACTCTAGTATCTTTGTCTCACACTGCATGTGCAGGTGGTGTGCAGTCTCCTCCTCGCTGCGGAGGCGGCGGGCAGCTGGCGAGTCTGTGAACGGCTCAGACGTCTGTTGCATGCCAAAGCCGTGAAAAAAAAAGTGTGAGTGGACTGTGAGTTGGGAGGCAACAAAATGACTGTGAGTCGGGGGGGGGGGGGGGGGTTAACGTAACTCATCATTAGCTTCGATCCAGCAGCCAGGGGGGAGGCGAGGTGGCTGGACCACGTGGCTGCGCGTTGAAAATTCTGCGCAGCTGGCCGAGAGGAGCAAAGGCATTGTGACATCAGCTTCATCAGTTAGATTTAAAAAAT
>CM075980.1:35160272-35412772 GCA_038087875.1 Malacoraja senta
TTCTTTTTCCCAAGTTTGTCTGTGTAAGTCCGTCAATGGAATATCACTGTCTAATAAAAATATTATATATATAAGATATTAGTTTTTCTGTATTAGGATGTTTATTCCAACAGTCGTCAAAAAATTCTGAATTTCTAATTCTAAATTTCGAGTATTTGCTTTTACGTAATCTCTAAGTTGGAGATATCTGAAAAAATCATTTACTTGAAGTCCATAAATCTGTTGCAACTCCTGAAATGAAAGAAAAGTGCCTTCCTTATAAAGTTGTCCCATCTTTTTAATTCCATAGTTTTTCCATTGTGTGAAACCTTTGTCCAACCATGAAGGCTTAAACAAAGGGTTATTCGCAATTGGAAGAAAAAGTGATAAATTATCTAGTTTTAATGTCTTTTTTAATTGTTTCCAAATTCGCATAGTACTATATATTATAGGATTTTCCCTATAAATTTTTTTATTTAATTTAGTAGCAATAGTATCGAGCCGATTTCAAAAGGTGAGCAATCTTCCTTTTCCATTTTTAAAGCAAGGCTAGGTGGGCGCGTTCCATTAGCTGATTAGCGCTTCTGACGGCTCGTTCAGCGAGCCCGTTACTTTGTGGGTATTCAGGGCTGCTCGTGACGTGGTGGAAATTCCATCGGTTAGCAAAGTGTTTGAAGGCGTGGCTGGTAAACTGTCTTCCGTTGTCGGTCTGCAAGCGGACAGGTGCGCTGAATGTGGAGGTGTTTCTGTAGCTTTTGAATGACCATCTCTGATGTGATGTAAGGCAGTAAATCAAGTTCGGACCAGTTAGAATAGGAGTCCACTAGGACTAGATAATGTTTACCGTGCCACTCGAAAAATCTGCCGCCAGTGACGTCCAGGGCAGTGCTGGTGGAGGTTGTTGCAGTAGGGGCTGTCTCTGTTGGTGCAGCGCCAGGCTGTTGCAGATGGGGCAGGAGGCTGTCCTGTCCCGTATGTACTTGGCCATGCCAGGCCATAAAACATATTCTGTGCGTGGGCCAGTGTGGCATCAGTGCCTAGGTGGCCGCTGTGTGCCTCTTTGTAGTATTCGTCACGTAGTGATGAAGGGATCACGACTTTGTGGCCCTTAACTATGACACCGTCCTGTATTACCAGTTCATCACGGACGAAGAAGAACGGCTGCCCCTCCGGCGGTACGCTGGATTGCCTGTCTGGCCAACCTCTTTTGATTATGTATAAGAGTAGCTGGAAGGTGGCGTTAGCGGCTGTGTGTTCGGCAACTGTTTTGTGGGAACAGTCAATGCTGAGAACCGTAAACTCGTCCCGTCGTAGGGGTGTCGTTCGTTGGATGCCAGTGGTGCGCGAGAGAGAGTGTCAGCAACGAGCATGTCTTTACCCTTCTGGTAAACAATTTTGAAGTCAAATCGCTGGAGTTGCATCATCATACGCTGCAGACGTGCAGAAGCTGCGTGGATAGGTTTGTTGAGGATGGTCACAAGAGGTTGGTGGTCTGTCTCGACCGTGAAGACATTCCAAAGATAAAGTCCTTGAATTTAGAACAAACGAAGACCACAGCCAGCAGCCCTTTCTCGATTTGCGCGTAGCGCTGTTCGGTGTCGGTCATGGTCGGGAGGCATAGGAGACAGGATGTAAAGTTCCATCGGCAGATGATTGTAGGCAGGCGAATCGTGTGGCATCGCAGGTAACTGTCACAGGGCGCTTCAGGTCGAAAAATGTCAAGGTAGTCAGCCTCGATTTTAAAGCGTCAAATGCTTTTTGGTGTTGCTGGAACCAGACCAGGCAGTATACTTTCCAGTTAGTTGTCTCAGAGGCGAACTCAGTTCACTGAGGTTCGATATGAACTTTTCCAGATAGTCACCATACCCAGGAATCGCTGCAGGCTGAACACGTCGGTGGGGGCAGGCATCTCTGTGATGGCAGCAGGTTTTTAAAAATCCGGCTTGAGACCATCAGGAGTGAATACATGTCCGACATAGGTGACCTCTGGAACCCTGAACTTGCACGTGTTAGGGTTGAATTTCAGGTTGATTTGACGTGCCCGGTCATGATAAGCTGAGGTTGTTGTCATGCTCCGCTGTGTCTTTGCCATAAACCAGAATATCGTCTATGATGATGGCACACGGGAGGCCCTGGAACAGCAGTTCCATGTTCCTCTGGAAGACTTCACTGGCCGAGTTGTTGCCGAATGGCATTCTTAGAAATTTAAATCTGCCAAATGGAGTGGCAAATGTAGTCAGGTTTGACGACTCGTCATCTAGCGGTATCTGCCAAAATGAGCTTTTTGCGTCGAGGACTGAAAATACGGCGGCTCGTCCGATCTGCGCAGCGACATCCTCGACAGTCCTCATAGGATAATGTGGACGCCTGATGGCAGCGTTCAAATTCTTTGGGTTGATGAATACACGGAGCTCGTGTTTGTCCTTCTTGAGGGTGGCAACCATAGTGGAAAACCATTCAGTGGGTTCACTGATCTCTTCTAGTACACCTAAGGAGACCATGTTCTTTAGTTCAGACTCAATCCTGTCTCTCATAGCGTGTGGCACACGGTGAGGTGCACGGACAACTGGGTCAACATTGGGGTCAATGGATATCTTGTAGGTCACGGGCAGCTTGCCTAGTTTGCCATCGAACAGATCGGGGTATTCTTTTACCGGGTCCACAGATATCAGTAGCTTGTGAACTGACCGGTCAAAGGAAACCAGCCCTAAGTCTTGGCATGCATGGATGCCCAGTAGAGTCACAGAGTCAGAGTTCAAAACTTGAAGGTCAGATTCCTTGTAGTCTTTTTCAGCACACATTTAAAAAGTGGTTCTTCCCAGGGGATGCAAAACTTCCCCCCCCCCCCCGGTAAGCATGAAGAGTGCACTTGTCTTTAGTCAAGGCCTCATTATTTATTATCTTGTTTTAGATGTACACAGACTCTTGCACCAGTATCTAGCTTGGCCTTGACAAGTTTATTATTAATTGACATCAGAACTGTAGGATCGAGAATCTACCAGCTGTGTGAAGGAGTGAATGCACAGTTGATCCCCGTAGGAGTTAATGGACAGTCCTCGGGGGCAGAGTCGAGCTGGTCTTGAGAAACAGAAGATGTTTGGTCTTGTTGCAGCAGGTGCAGATTAGATGCTGAACTAGAGGGTCTTTTCCCACGGGCTCTGCAAACCACAACAAAACGGTTCAATTTCTTGCAGTAATTGCAGGACTTTCCGTAAGCAGGACAGGTAGTTCTCCCTTTGTTGTGGACGTAGTTACAATTGGAACATCTCCGAGGGGGCTCATTGGCAAATCCCCGATTAGCCGGTTGAGGGGGCTCAGTCATAAATCTTCTGTTCTCGGTCGGTGTTTGTAGTCTGTTGAAACCCGTCAGGTTAATGACCTTCTTCTCAAGGTCAAACTGTTCGTTTAATGGTGCAACAACATACGACAGGCATGTGTTGCTTGCTCAAGCAATAAAACAGGATTCCGCAGCTTCTGATCAATCATCCCAGAAACTAGTTTATCTCTTATCAGCTCATTCGTCATGGTTTCGAACCGGCACCTCTGAGCCATGTATCTTATATCACAAATAAATCTTCCACCGGCTCATCAGGAAGCTGGTGTTTTGCAAAGAATTTGGCTCTTTCTAAAATTCGGTTCGATGGTAGGTCGCATATCTCACGGAATTTACGAAGTAAAACATTTGGGTCATGCAGGCCAGACTCGGCAGGCACAACTACCTGATCGTTGTCGTCTTGAACGGCTGGTACGTATTCAAAAGTCCGAGCTCTCATCATGGCCTCGGGTCCGCAAGGTGAAGTAGGAGGGAAGCCTTGACAGCGTCTGGGTTCATTTCGGTGGATGATATTGATGTAGTGTCCGTAATCAATCTCAAATAGCCGCCATTGTTCGCCGGTGTCGGAATCAAAGACAAGCTGTGCAGGCTTCCTGCATGATTGAGCCATAACGAAGCAAGAAAAAAACCCTGGTAAACAGAAATAAAAACCAGTAGACGGACGCAGTGTGTTACTTCAAGTTGACTGACACCATGTAAATAAGTAATCTACACAATCTGTAGTTCAAGATCATCTTTAATCAGTACCCATATTATAATTGTACAGCAGGTTATTAGTTGTTAGTTATCGGTACCGCTTCTAAGACTGCCCAGTGTGGGAAGTGGGTGTTAATATGAATCATACAGTAAGGTGGGGTTAGTGATGCTTTCTACTATGATTGGTCCACATGCATTAATCAATCTATTTATAAGGGGAACTGCCAGCCCACCAGCTGTAAGTGACTGAACTGCCAGCCCACCAGCCGTGAGTGACTGCACTGCCAGCCCACCAGCCGTGAGTTAGTGAACTGCCAGCACACCAGCCGTAAGTGACTGAACTGCCAGCCCAGTAATCCATTCAGTCCAACCTCTCCCCCTTCTCTCAGTCTGTCACCAGTTTGGGCAGAATTTCTGGCAGTTTCTCAGCTGCCAGCCTGCCAGGTCTGCGTGACTGTACTGCCAGGCCTCAGTGACTGAGCTGCCAGGCCTCAGTGACTGAGCTGCCTGGCCTCAGTGACTGAGCTGCCAGCCCAAGAATCCATTCGGCCCACAATGTCCATACTAGCCCTCTGGAAACCAGTCCCTTTGGCCCACAACACCTATAATGGCGCAAAAGAAAGCCCCCGCCCCCCCCACTGGCCAGCAATATTGGAATTGGTGGAGAGGTGGAATTATTGTGTTGGGTGACCAGCCCTCTGGTGTGCTACTGGAACCCTACTATAACCCCCACAATTAAAATGTGGATTGTGGAAATGTCGGAGACCCTACATCTAGAAAGAATTAGACTTGTCTTTAATGGACAAACAAGAACTTTTTGTTAAAATATGGGCTCCATTCATTAACTATTTGAAGGGATAGATGGGCCCAGCACGGAAAACCAACTGAAGCTTGAACTCAGGATTAGATGTAAAATTATATTCATAACCTACGAACTTATCTCCAATGACGTATTATAAATAACTCATTCCACCTCTTTTTTTCTTTTTTTTTCTTTTGATTAATATTTTTATTAGAAGCAAACATATTATAAAGTATAGTAACATATTATAATAGAAAAAAAAACTTTTCATATACATCAATCATACATTATTAAAATTTGTCAGTTGTCAATTATTTTCTGCTTCTAGTGTTTTTTTTTATATAGATAGAAAAAGAGAGGTAGAAAGAAGAAAAACATTACAAATATCAAGAAAAAAAAAGAAAAAAGAGGTGGAATGAGTTATTTATAATACGTCATTGGAGATAAGTTCGTAGGTTATGAAATATAATTTTACATCTAATCCTGAGTTCAAGCTTCAGTTGGGTTTTCGTGCTGGGCCCATCTATCCCTTCAAATAGTTAATGAATGGAGCCCATTATTTTAACAAAAAGTTCTTGTTTGTCCATTAAGACAAGTCTAATCTTTCTAGATGTAGGGTCTCGACATTTCCACAATCCACATTTTAATTGTGGGGGTTATAGGACCTTTCCAAAATTTTAATATTAATTTTTTCCCAATTATTATACTGTAGTCAAGGAAGTTTCTTTGGCTTGTTGTGAGTATTAAACTTTGTTCTGATATCCCAAGTATTATTTAATTTTGAGTCTGGATCCAATTTAGTATTAACAACTTCAGAAATTATTTCAAAAATATCAATCCAGAAATTTTTGATTTTTATACAATTTGCAAAAGTAAGTGTTAAATTGGCCTCTAGGTGTAGGCATTTATCACAGATAGGAGAAATATGTGGGGAAGATTCTATTTAGTTTTATTTTGGAGTAATGTAATCTGTGTAAGACTTTAAATTGTATTAAAGCATGTCTGGCATTTAACGAGCATTGATGTATATGTTGTAAACTTTCATCCCAAATGTCTTTCGTTATAGAGTGACCTAACTCATTTTCCCATGTGTGTCTATATAGTTCCATCGGTGGTACCTCATTGTTTAAGAGGATGTTATAAATATAAGCTATTAATTTTTCAGTGTTAGGATGCTTATTCAAACATTCATCAAGAATTTCTGGTTCCCTATTCTATATACTTGTGTATTAGATTTAACATAATCTCTAATTTGTAGATATCTGAAAAAAATATTTGAGTGTAGTCCATGTAGATGATATGTGCATGTACCTTTAACATAGTGACCTCACCACTACTAACCACTCCCACATCACTGGTATAAATACAACCTTCCCACCCAGTTCTCTCTCTCTGGTTCCAGTGACAGACCACGGACAGCTAGGGCAGAAAAGTATGTGTATAATGTGTATTATGAATAAACAGTAGTAAAGAAACAGTGCGTTATGACGCATCTTTTACATGGTGTCAGAAGTGGGATTCGAACCCACGCCTCCAATTGAGAGTGGGGCACTGGCCAGCCCGGACTTCAGGACGTCAAAAGCTGTCTGGTGATGCAGGAACCAAGCCCAGGCAGTGTCCTTCTTGATCAACTCCCTCAGGGGCGCGCTCAGCTCGCTGAGGTCGGGGATAAACTTCCCCAAGTAATTAACCATGCCCAGGAAACATTGTAGGCTGGCCACGTCAGTGGGCGAAGACATATCGGAGACCGCAGCTGTCTTCTACGGGTCGGTTTCAGCCCCGATGCGGTAAAAACGTGGCCCACATAGGTGACCTCCGGGACGAGGAACCGGCACTTCTTTGGGTTTTAGTTTGAGGTTGATTTCACGGGCCCGGTCCAGGACTCGACGGAGGTGGAGATCGTGCTCAGCAACGTCTTTACCGTAGACCAGGATGTCGTCAACGATGATGGCACACCGGCAGACCGATGAACAGCTGCTCCATCGTCGGCTGGAAGACCTCGCTGGCAGAGTTGACCCCGAATGGCATGCGGAGGAATCGGTACCTGCCGAAAGGTGTGCCGAAGGTAGTCAAGTAGGAGGACCGCTTGTCCAGCGGTATCTGCCAGAAGGAGCTCTTGGCATCGAGAACCGAGAAGACAGTGGCCGGGCCAACCTGTGCAGCGACGTCCTCCACTGTTCGCATGGGGTAGTGAGGGCGTCTGATGGCAAGGTTCAGGTCTTTGGTGTTGATGCAAATGCGAATTTCACTCTTGTCCTTTTTCGCCGCAACAACCATGGTTGAGACCCACCGGGTGGGTTCGCTCACCTCCTTCAGGATGCCCATGGTAACCATGTCGAGCAGCGTTGACTCCACCTTGTCCTTCATGGCGAAGGAGACGCGGTGTGGTGGACGGATCATAGGCTCAACATCGAGGTCGACAACGATCTTGTAGCAGCAGGGCAGCTTGCCCAGCTTGTCATCAAAACGGTCGGTCAGGCGAAATGCGTACCCGGTCCGGGCGGGTGGTCAGGCCGCCTATCCGTTATGGTGAATTTGTTTAACTGTTTGCTCACCTGCTCGTAGCGTATGAGACGTGGTCGCCCTGTCACTTCGGTATTGCTTATTATTTCCAAGGGGATATTTATACCAGTGATGTGGGGAGTGGTTAGTAGTGGTGAGGTCACTATGTTAAAGGTACATAAAGGTACCTGCACATATCATCTACAGTCAATAATTCTGTTGTAACTCTTGAAATGACAGAAAGATGCCTTCCCTATAAAGAAGTCCAATCTTTTTAATTCCATAATTTTTCCATTGTATAAACCTCTATCCAATATAGATGGCTTGAATAAAGGATTATTTACAATGGGAAGACATAGTGGTATATTATTCAGTTTTAAAGCTTTTTTTAATTGTTTCCAAATTCGTATTCCACTATGTATTATAGGGTTTTCCTTATAGGTTTTTTTATGCAATTTTGTGGGAGTAAATATAATCGAACCAATTTCAAAGGTAAACAGTCTTCCTTTTCCATCCTTAACAATCTGGATATTGATCCATTTCTTCCAGCCAGAAATTCATGTTTTTAATATGGACTGCCCAAAAATAAAATAAGAAAATTTGGTAAAGCCAAACCTCCGTTGCTCTTTGACTTACATAAATGTTTTTTACTTATTCTATGATTCTTATAATCCCAAATAAAGCTTGTAATAATGGAGTCGACTTTTTTGAAAAAGTTATTTGGGATATATATCGGAATTAATTAAAATACATACAGTAGTTGAGGTAAGAAGATCATTTTTATAGCATTAATTCTACCAAGCATTGAAATGGGAATTGTTTTCCAGTACTGAATATTTTTGTGTAATTTATTAAGTAAGGGTGGAAAATTTAGTTTAAATAAAGAGGTATATGTCTTAGTTACATTGATTCCTAAATATTTAAGTTTATCTTTAACTATTTTAAAAGGGGATTGTTGCAATGTATTTAAATTGGAATTTTGTTATTGGCATGATTTCACTTTTATTCCAGTTAATTCTATATCCTGAGAACTGACCAAATTGAGTTATTACATTTAATAGATTTGGAATACTAGTTTCTAACTTTGTGATGTATATTAGTACATCATCTGCATATAAGGAAATTTTATTCCTTGTATCTCTAGTGTTGTACCCGTGTATTCCTGGATGGGTTCTAACGCTTTCTGCTAATGGTTCAATTGCAAGAGCAAATAATAGTGGGGATAGTGAGCATCCTTGTCTGCAACCTCTAGAAAGATTAAATTTAGCTGATAACATTTGGTTTGTTAATATTCTAGCTGTTGGATTAGAGTATAACAGTTTAATCCATGTACAGTACTTCTCTCCTAGTTGAAATTTTTCCATTACCGAAATAAATATGACCATTCTACCTGGTCAAATGCTTTTTCAGCATCTAACGATATAGTTGCTAGATCTGCATTAGGAATTCTATTTGTATATATAATATTGAATAGTCTTCTCAAATTATAAAATGAATAACGTTTTGGAATAAAACCAGTTTGGTCGGGGTGTATTAACTTGTTAATCACTAAGCTCAATCTATGAGATAGGATTTTGGTTAATATTTTTTGATCAGTATTTTAAGAGAGCTATTGCTCTATATGAACCTGGGTCTTCAGGATCCTTATCCATTTTTGGTATAAGTATGATTGTATATTCATTTAGAGTTTCTGGGAGTTTCTGTTGAGTATAAACGTATTTGTATAGTGTCTGTAGGCGTGGAGAAATCAGATCGTAAATTTTTTAATAAAATTCAGAGCTTAGACCATCAGGACCTGAGGCCTTTCCGTTTTTTAAAGATCTAATTGGACTCTTCGATGTCTTTTATCATAATTTCTGCATCTAGTGATTCTCTCTCTTTCTGATCTAAACCTGTAAGGTTACATTTCTGTAGAAATGTTTCCATTCTTGCTGATTGTTCTGTCGTTTTAGATGAGTACAGTTTTTGATAGTATTGTAAAAATCTATCATTAATAACTTTAGGCAGTGTTAATATTTCTCCCTTGTCTGATCTAATTTGTAAATTGATTTTTCCCCGTCCAGTTTACGAAGTTGACGTGCTAATTGATTTTGTGGTTTATCACCAAATTCAAAGTTTAATTGTTTTGTATGTTGATATAGTTTTATAACTTGGTCTGAGTATATCTTGTTTAACTTATATTTCAGTACTGCAATTTTATTGTGTTTTGCCATAGATGGTGCTATTGCATTTTCTATGTCTAATTGCCTTATTTCCATTTCCAAAGTCTGTCGTTTAGCCCTATTCTCTTTGTTAAGAAATGATTGCGAAGAGATTAGTGCTCTCGCACAAATGCTTTAAATGTTTCCCAAAGAAGGGAGGCAGAGATTCCAGGGCTATCATTAGCCTCAAAAAACATATTAATCTGTTTTACGAGATATTCATTACATAGTTTTTCTTTTAAGATTTGGGGGTTAAGTCTCCATTGTGACTGTGTCTCAGTGATTCCATTTAGTTTAATCATAAATGTTAGTGGAGCATGGTCTGATATTATAATATTATGATATTGCGAGTTATAGGTAAATGGGATAAGTTTAGAGTCTACTAAGAAGTAGTCTATCCTTGAGTAAGTTTTATGCACTGGTGAGTAAAATGAGTATTCTCGACCAGATGGATTTTCAATTGTATTCTGTAAATTGTATTCTGTAATTGTAATACGTTATTGTAACGTCAGCAGCTGGGCAGCGGTCATATTAAAAAAAGAGGTCAGATTGGTCAACAATTTAAATTAAAAATCGGGGAAATAATTGATCAAATTTAAAGAGGAGTAGATTTCTAAATCGCATGGAAAATCTCGACTGAAATGTGTAAAATTTCCCCTTTCGTCGTCTGGTTTTCGAGGAGATATGTTTCAAAGGCAAAATGACACCCACACACCCGGCACCCGCCCGGCGTGCTGTTGCGTGATAACGTCACCGCCTGACGCCATGCGACGTTCAAATTCAGTCGGCCAGCCTCCTGCCCAGCTGATTGGTGAGTATGATGTCGACCTCCGGTGACCGGCTGTGACCTCCGGTGACCTCCCGATCGGCAGAGCATTTTGACAAGGGGGGGGGGGTTGAAGTGAGCAGGTGGGCATGGGATCTGCGGGAGGCGTGGCGCGCGCGCAAGAGCATTGTGACATCAGCAGCTGGTAAGAGGCGCTTTAGATTGTAAAAATTGAGTCTTGTTTGAGTTTTGTGATCAATTTTACTCAAAATCTGGGGAAATAATTGACCAAGGAGTGAATGTGCGAATGTAAAAGTAAAATCGCTAGCGAAATGGTAAGAATCGCGACGTTTTTGCGTCTGGTTTTGGCGAAGTAACGAATCAAAGGCAAAATCAAAGGCAAAAAACGCAAAACTTTCCCTTTTGACATACACCCACACACACACACACACACACAGTTTTAAAAGTATATAGACTAGACCAAGTGCAGACCCGTTGGGTCTGTTCCCCCAACGTGCGGTTGCGGGGGAGGGGGTGGCATGCGGCATCACACACACTAACTACCCCCCGCACACACGCTAACTACCCCCCCTGATATTATATTAATATTATTAATTTGCTCCTTTTACCCCATAACCGCCCTATCTACTGACGCATAGCCCCCAACTCGCAGGCGTGTCTAGAGAGGGAGGGGGGGTTAGAGAGTGAGGCAGAGAGAGAATGGGCAGAGACAGAGAGAGAGGGGCAGAGACAGAGAGAGGGACAAGAGACAGAGGGAGAGGGGGTGGAGGGGAGGAGGAGAGGGAGGGTGGGTGAGGGGGGAAGGTGGGGAGGAGGGGAGAGAGAGAGGGGAGGAGAGTGAGATGGGAGGAGAGAGGGGGGGAGAGAGAGGGGGGGAGAGATGGGGGCTGAGAGGAGGGGAGGGGGAGAGGTGGGGGAAGGGAGGGTAAGGAAGGGAGGGGGAGGGTGAGGGAGGAGGTGGAGGGAAGGGGATAGGGGAGGGTGTGGAGGGGAGGGGGTTTAGGGGAGGGAAGGTGGGGGAGGGGGAGGAGGGGGAGAGAAAGAGGGGGGAGATAGAGAGCCCGGAGAGAGAGAGAGAGAGAGGGGGTGAGAGAGAGAGGGCGGGGGAGAGAGGGAGAGAGAGAGGGGGGGAGAGAGAGAAGGGAGAGAGAGAGAGAGAGAGAGAGGGGGAGAGAGTGAGAGGGAGAGAGTGAGGGGGAGAGAGATTGAGGGGGGGAGAAGGAGAGAGAGAGAGAGGGGGGAGAGAGAGAGAGGGGGAGAGAGAGGGGGGGGAGAGAGAGGAGAGAGACAGAGGGGGAGAGAGAGCGAGGGAGAGAGAGAGGGGGGAGAGAGAGATTGAGGGGAGAGAGAGAGAGGGTGAGAGAGAGAGAAGGGGAGAGAGAGAGAGGGAGAGGTAGAGAGAGAGGGGGAGAGAGAGAGAGAGATGGGGAGAGAGAAAGAGAGGTGGGGGAGAAGAGAGAGAGAGAGAGAGGGGAGAGAGAGCGAGAGATGGGGAGGGAGAGAGAGGTGGGGGAGAGAGAGAGGAGGGGAGAGAGAGAGAGAGCGGAGGGGGGGGGTCGCAAGGTTTTTTTCAAAGCTCGTTTGCCCGCTCGCACGTTTTTTTTCAAAGGACTTCGAAGCGGCGCGACTGGCAACACGTTCGGTTTGCAGTGGGAGGGAAGGGCGTGACTTCACTTGCTGTGCTGGGGGCAGATTTCCCAGAGGGAGTAATGGCCGCGAGGGCCACCTTCTCATCGTGTGCCCGGCGCGACGATAACGGCCGCCGCCGCCATGTTCTACCATTGGGCAGGGGAGATGGAGAGAATTCAGAAGCAAGCCGGTGGCCTCCGGTGACCGGCTATGACCTCCGGATCTGCAGAACGCTCGTTCTTTCTGCGCATTTTGAAGAACGGGGGCGGGGGGGAGAGAAACGTACCTCGTGGAAAACTGCGCATGCGTGTTGACAGCAGTTGCATTCATCCATAGTGGGGGGCGGGGCCACGAGCGAGCTGGGTGATGTGCAAGGGCACTGTGAGGTCAGCAGCTGGGCAACCTTTATTTTTTTTTTTAAATGTCAGTTTGATGATAAATTTTAGTACTTATCTCGGGAAATAATTGACCAAATTTATAGAGGAGTGGATTTTTGAAATCATAAGGAAAATTTCTACCAGAAGATGTAAAAATGTCACTGTTATTGTAATGTCAGCAGCTGGGCAGCAGTCAGATTTTAAAGAAAAGGTCAGACTGATCAAGAATTTTAATAAAACAGTCAGGAAAATAATGTATCAAATGTACAGAGGAGTGGATTTCTAAAATCACAAGGAAAATCTCTACTGAAATATGTAAACATTTCCCTGTTTCGGTATCTGGTTTTTGAGGAGATACGTTTCAAAAGCAAAATGACACACACACACACACACACACACACACACACACACACACACACACACACACACACACACACACACACGCACGCACGCACGCACGCACGCACGCACGCACGCACGCACGCACGCACGCACGCACGCACGCACGCACGCACGCACGCACACACACACACACACACACACACACACACACACAGTTTTAATAGATACTAGACCAAGAGCAGACCCGTTGGGTCTGGACCCCGAAGGTGCTTCAGACCCCGTGGTCTGGTTCCCGAAAGTGCTTCAGCTAAAGAAAAAAAATGGCGTCGTTTTTGGAGCAGAGCCGGGCGGCAGCAGCCGTTATGGTGGCTGGCCAGCAGGAGGAGACAAAATGAGTGAGTGGGGGGTGGGGGGGGGGGGAGAAGGATTTTATTAAAAATGTGTACATAAAGACGACGAAATTTAATCAGGAGTGGATACTTGGAACGAAAAGTGAAATCTCTACCGAAATGGAAAAAACTGCGTTTCTGCGTGTGGTGTTGGCGTAGCAACAAATCAAAGGAAGGCTGGCACCCACAAGACAGGCAGAAACACACACACACAGGCAGAAACACACACACACACACACACACACAGTTTTATATATAGATAGATATGATATGATATGATATGATATGATGATAGATATGATGTTTACATATCTGTTATGCTGCTGCAAGTAAGAATGTTATTGTTCTGTTTCAGGACATACGACAATGACATATTCTTGGCTCTCTTGACGCTTGGAAAACTATGGCTGGGGCCGAGATCAACATGGCAGATTATATATTTTTTAGAAGAAATGGGAGTACTGATGGCTGCTGGGTGTAATATGGAAAGGGGGGAAACAGCTGGCAGATCAGGGCAACCTACAAGATGAGGTAGGAGATGGAGGAGGAAGCTGACTCGTGTAAGAATGTTCACTGAACAGTTGTTAGATGAGCATCTAACCGAGAAGCAATGCTTGTGGATACTCTGCTTCTCCAAGGAGATGGTGACTGCAATGTGTCCAATGCTGGAGACATGTCTGCAGATGCAGATTCATGCCTCACCTGCTTTACTTGCAGCTCGATGACTTTTCCTTCTCAGGTTCAATGCAGGCCATCGTTCCTACACCCATGTGATGCTCACACTGAGCTGGTGAAGTGAAAGAAGCTACCTCTTCAAGAGGAGGTGAATTCATCTCCTCCTTTGGTAGAAAACATTCAGCAGCATTTGTGCAGAGCAGATTAGCTGCATTTACATTGTCCTGAGGGTTCCACCTCGAATCCTGAAACAGTAATTTGACAGTGTGGTTCTCACCAATAGAACTCACTCAGAATCACAACTTTATAGAAACTGCAAGAGATTTCACTCATAGAATTCAACAGCTTCATGAGAAAATACAGAAATACTCAGACTGTTCAGAACCTGCCGCTATCTTTATCAGTTGTGTCCAGTTTGCTGTTACGGAACAAGGACTGATTGATCCCTAAGCACAGGTAGCTGATTCTTCTGGGGGCTCCATATTCAATTTTAGCATTGTCTTATACTGACAAACCTGCAATATTGTTGAGTTGCAAAAACAATTCTGCAACCTCGTCCCGCCAGTACTCCAGTACACTAACCAACAAAACTAGGGCAGCAACCACATGTGAACATCATGGCTTTTAATTCATGCACCACTCTGATTTGCAAGTACATCTTAACCTTTCCATCACCATGGGTCAAATTCCAGACAAATGAAGTTAATGAACTTACTTTCAGAAACAGGGCACAGTCACTTTCACACGGGCTATTTACAAGTTACAGGATCAGTTTCTGTGATCAATCCGACTGGTTGAAGGAACATAGAAACATAGAAACATAGAAAATAGGTGCAGGAGGAGGCCATTCGGCCCTTCGAGCCAGCACCGCCATTCATTGTGATCATGGCTGATCGTCCCCAATCAATAACCCATGCTTGCCTTCTCCCCATATCCCTTCATTCCACTAGCCCCTAGAGCTCTATCTAACTCTCTCTTAAATCCATCCAGTGATTTGGCCGCCACTGCCCTCTGTGGCAGGGAATTCCACAAAATAGAACAACATATTACTGCTTGACAACTTTGCATAAATACCAAGTCTTCTGTAGAGGGCGCTGTACTGAAATGGCATGGATGCCAGCAACTATGTTCATATAAACTTGTTACAGTCTCTAAAATCCAGAGTTGTAAACTAAAGTCTAAAATAAAGAGACAAGAGTGACTGCAGCAAATAGAAAAGATTCAGCACACTGAGTAAATATAGGAACTAACTAAGGAACAGAATGAAAACAGAAACACCAGAAATTGCAGAGGGAGGAACCTTGAACAAAAGACAAAGTGCTGGAGGAACTCAGCAGATCAGGCAGCATCTGTGGAGGGAATGGACAGACAACATTTCAGGTTGACATTTCAATAAAGGGTTCCCACACAAATCTTGCCTGTGTACTCCCTCCCCAGATGTTGCCTGACCTGCTGAATTCGCTCAGCACATTGTGTTTTGCTTGAGAACAAAAGCAGATATGGAAATGATGCTGCATGAAGAATTATCCAGTTTTAAATGTGGAAGGTCCAATCAATTAAATCAACTGGGTAGCATAATGGCGTAGCTGGTAGATTTGCTGCCTTACAGTTCCACAGACCTGGGTTCAATTGCGATCTCAGGATATGTGTGTGTGGAGTTTGCACGTTCTGTCCGTGAGGCCATATTGTGGACGTAGCCCAGACCATCACACAAACCAGCCTTCCTTCCATTGATTCCATCTGCACTTCACGCTACCTCAACAAGGCCAGCAGAGTAATCAAGGACCAGTCTCACCCTGTTCACTCCCTCTTTCCCCTCTCCCATCAGGCAAGAGGTACATAAGTCTGAAAACGCAGATCTCTAAACCAAACTAAACAAAACCAAACCTCTAGATGCAGGGATAGTTTCTTTACAGCTAAATGGACCTCTCATCAGTTAGATGTGGATCCTGACCTCCCATCTACCTCATTGGAGACTTTTGAACTTTAATCGGACTTCAATGTTAAATCCTGCACTAGATGTTGTACCCGTTATCCTTTATCTGTACACTGTGCTCAGCTTGTTTGTGCTCGTAGAGCTTTGTCTTTGACTGGAAAGCACATAAACAAAAGCTTTTAACTGAACCTCAGTACATATGACAATAATAAACGAAACTAATCTAATTGGCCCCTATAATTGCAGATAGTGTTTGGGGAATGGATGAGAAGGTGGGATAATATAGAACAAGTGTGAACAGGTAATCAATGGATGAAGTGGTCTCAGTGGGCCAAAGGCCCTGTTGCCTTGCCGTATCTCTGAACAATTGCTTGAGATGAGGAGGATTTTAGATAAATCTATGCAATGGAGCATCTGCTATTACAACAGTATCATGTGTTTTCGGCAGATCTGTCACAGTCTATGATGTGAAAAGACAGGACTTGTCTCGAGGATGTAAAGTATACTTGCCAAAATGCTAGACTAATAGGAAACCTCCATAGCAAGTTTCTCAGCACCATTAAAAGTAGACAAAAATGCTGGAGAAACTCAGCGGGTTTCTCCTTCATTGCTAAGGTTGGGAAGGGGGTGCCATACCTTTGCATTTGAGGGAACAGATAAAGGTAAAAGATACTACTTGCAGTGGTGAGTTGGCTGAGAGGGATATCAAGGAAATCTAGGACACAAAATAATAATGTTAACTAATTGGTCCAGAAGATCCAAGAGAAATGGCCATGCAGGTTTGGCCAGAATTAAAGGAAGTTGGAAGAACTGTCATGGCTCTATACACATGGCTCTATGATTGTTGGCAGACCAATTTCCCTCCTGGGATTAATAAAGTTCTATCATATCGTATCGTATTGTATCATACACAGGGTGAGGAAGAAGCTGAGGAAGACCAGGGGAGTGGTGGATATATAATGCTAAGTCAAACAAGGGAGGGAACTGAATGACTAAAACAGGCAGAACTTCAGAACTTACAATTTTGCCCATTCCTGTGGCTGCATTCATGGGTTGGAATATGAAAGTAGTGAGCTGGGAATCATTGGGCAAGGGCAATGAACTGAGGATCTGACTAAAACGTAATTACAAACCCAACCCACCCTAGTGTCGGGGCACCTCATGTAGCATTAGATATAGCAGGATGTATGAACTGTGGGATTTCTCTGTGCTTCATGGAGATAGAAACATAGAAACATAGAAAATAGGTGCAGGAGTAGGCCATTCGGCCCTTCGAGCCTGCACCGCCATTCAATATGATCATGGCTGATCATCCAACTCAGTATCCTGTACCTGCCTTCTCTCCATACCCCCTGATCCCTTTAGCCACAAGGGCCACATCTAACTCCCTCTTAAATATAGCCAATGAACTGGCCTCAACTACCTTCTGTGGCAGAGAGTTCCAGAGATTCACCACTCTCTGTGTGAAAGATAGGGATGTAATAGATCTTAGCATCTTTGAATTGGTCTCTGGCAATCCATTCTCAGGGATGGCCACAGTGCAGCCAATGGTATTCCCAGGAATCTGCTCGGTACAAACCTCTTGCACACAAGCTCTCTCCATCCTTGAAATGAAATATCCAAACGCACCTGAAATGCAACTTAAATGTACGACTATATTCTCCAGAAAA
This sequence comes from Malacoraja senta, assembly GCA_038087875.1. NCBI lineage: Eukaryota > Metazoa > Chordata > Chondrichthyes > Rajiformes > Rajidae > Malacoraja > Malacoraja senta. The sequence goes on from CM075980.1 coordinate 35,177,592, forward strand.
TGAGTTTGGTTTCATTGCTACACCTTGGCCCTGGCCTTGAATCTATTGCAGCATTTCCACTTCCGCGTTTAAATCCCACGCAAAGACAATGAATAGAACATCTAACTCCAATCCCAATGAAGTGCTTCGAAAGGCTGGTCCTCTCCCATATCAAATCCAGCATCCCTGCCTCACTGGACTCCCATCAATTTGCATACAGGGCAAATAGATCAACAGAGGATGCCATCTCTCTGGCTCTTCACACTGTCCTAACTCACCTGGACAGACAGGGCACGTATGTGAGGATGCTCTTCATTGACTATAGCTCTGCATTCAATACGGTCATCCCCACCAAGCTCACCACCAAACTCCACCAGCTAGGCCTCAGCTCGCCTGAACTTTCTGATGGAGCGACCGCAGGCAGTGAGACTGGGCCCGCACCTGTCCTCCACTATCACCCTGAGCACCGGCACACCACAGGGCTGTGTACTAAGCCCCATGCTCTACTCCCTCTTCACTCATGACTGTGTCCCTGCATTCGACACCAACACCATCGTGAAGTTTGCAGACGACACAACAGTGATTGGGCTGATCACCAACGGTGATGAAACAAAATACAGAGCGGAGGTGCAGAACCTGGCGGACTGGTGCGCTCATAACAACTTGTCACTAAACACCTCCAAGACCAAGGAGCTGAATATTGACTTCAGGAGGTCCCATAATGGAGAATACGCCCCAATCTCCATTTACGGGGAAAGTGTGGAGAGAGTGTCCAGCTTTAAGTTTCTGGGCACTCACATTTCAGAGGACCTCACATGGTCCACCATCACCGCTGCGCTGGTCAAGAAGGCACAGCAACGACTGTTCTTCCTGAGGACATTAAAAAAGACTGGTCTGCCCCAACAGCTGCTGACAACGTTCTACCGCTGCACCACAGAGAGCATGTTAACGTATGGCATCTCTGTGTGGTATCTCAGCTGCACGGAGGCGGAGAGGAGAGCTCTTCAGCGCGTCGTCCACAGAGCGCAGAGGATCATTGGGACAGAGCTACCAGCCTTGGAGGGCATCTACCACATACGGTGCCTCAGGAAGGCCGTCAGCATCCATAAGGACTCATCACACCCTTGTAACGGACTGTTTGAACTACTTCCCTCCGGCAGACGTTACAAGGCCTTCTACGCCCGAACCTCCAGACTCAGAAACAGCTTTATTCCAAGACCTATAGCGGCTCTGAACCGGCCTTGCTGAGTGCCCCCCACCCACCCACCCACCCCTGGACAGTCTCCCTCGGATGGTCACGTCACTCAGCTTGCTTATTTATTTATTTTACTTTTCTTGTACATCGGTGGAGCTGCATACTAAATCTCGTTGCACTGACAATAAAAGATATTATTATCTCTTCCGATCCTGTGGGTTTCTGTCAGACGTTTCACCGAGGACCAGGCTTGGATACACAATAACCCTGTCAGGTAACACCAGGAGACTTCTGCCCCGTCTCCCGGACGATTCTGACTACAATTCTCATTGAGTTCATTCTCTACGCGATCTTGCCTTGCATTTTATGAGTTGCTCTTCAGAGAATACACCGTTGCCTCCTCGTACAATCCCTATACACATACACTCTCTCGACCCGAAACGTCACCCATTCCTTCTCTCCAGAGTTGCTGCCTATCCCGCTGAGTTACTCCAGCATTTTGTGTCTATCCTGAAACATATATCATTTTCTTGCAAAACGGCGCTAAATATTGATACTTTATTGAGGGAGTGGGGGGAGCGTGGTCAGTGTGATTGGGCCTCATTCCCAGGGTGGGGTGGTGAGAGAGTGGCCTTAGAGGACGGTCGCTGCCAGGTGCGGATGGAGCCTGCAGCGCAGCGCTGCTGGCGGCTCAGTCTTTTCAAGCAGGTTTAAAGCCACGCTTCCTGTCACATGCTGCCAGTAATAAGATCCCTCCCGCCCGCTCCCTCCCTCCCTCCCTCCCTCCTTCCCTCCCTCCCTCTCCCCGGGCTCTCCCTGGGTACCGCTGGAGTTAGGGATCAGAGGTGTGGGAGGTGACACCAGGCACCAACCTGCCTTGCCTTGCCTGTGCCGCTGCAGCCACCTGCCCCTTGCAGCCCCCGCTCGTTCCTTCGCTCGCTCCCTCAGTCTCCGCCTCAGCTATGCGGTCCCGGGCACAAGCGCTCGCCCTTTACATGCGATTCGGATGCATAGTCACCCTCGGATGGGCAGAGTTGAACACCGGTGAGTCACTTCGCTGCCCGCAAAGCGAGATTTTCTTTTAAAATTCCACCCTGGTGCAGTGATTCTTTTGCAGGGGAGAAGTGGGGAATGTTTCAGTGGCTGCTCTGGCGGCTCCGTGGGTCCCAACTCGCTGGGAGAGAGAGAGAGAGAGAGAGAGAGAGGCGCTAAGTGTGTACATCAACATTCAGGAGGGGGAGAGAATTGGCCGGTCTCAGAGTTTCAGCAGAGTTTGATCCATCATTTGCAACTTTGATAAAGACGGTGATCTGTGTTGTAGCGTTGTCGTACACAGATAGATACAATTTCCATGATAAAATGTCCGTGTCGATAAATGTACGTGTATAAATAGTTATGTACATATATAACATGTCCCTTAATGGAAAGATAAACAAGTAAATATATATGTATTAAAAATTATCAAACAGATAAGCATATAGATAGGATGTGTAGAAAGGAACTGCAGATGCTGCTTTAAACCGAAGATAGACACAAAATGCTGGAGTAACTCAGCGGGACAGGCAGCATCTCTGGAGAGAGAGAATGGGTGACGTTTCGGGTCGAGAAGAAGGGTCTGAAGAAGGGTCTCGACCCGAAATGTCACCCATTCCTTCTCTCCAGAGAAGCTGCCTGTCCCGCTGAGTTACTCCAGCATTTTGTGTCTATCATAAACATATAGATAGACAGAAAACTATATATGAAGTTAAATATGCCGGTTGAATAGGGGCTAGTTAGAAATATGGAAGGCAGTTAAGTGGATGGTGGGGTTAGATTGTTAAATGCGCGGTAGCTGTCGCAGACAGAGAGACAGACAGACAGACAGATGGACAGTACGGGAGATTAAATGGATCAACGCAGAGTTACACATGGTCGGGCAGAGACAGGTCTACACATCCGGCAAAAGCTGGCAACATACAGCTTGCTGAGGCTGGCTAATGTGGTTCGGGTCTGATCCATAATGTCAGCGCTTCGCTGCCATAAAGAAACCACTGTTATTGACAATCCGCTCGACCAACATGATGGCTTCCAATTTCTAACCACAGTTGTGTTTACAGCTAGATTATGAAAGGATCAATATGTTACAATAAATCTCACAGCGTGTATTTGAGCTGACGACCCGAATCTGGTTTAGACCTATCCCCTGTAAACGAGACGGCGGTGACTCGCGATCTGGTGTCTATTTCCCGTGCGGTGGGTGTCCTGGAAACTCCGTTTCACATCTTGAAGTTCTTTATTGCTTTTTATCGTGAAAGGAAAGCGTGCAAATACTTAGTGCTGAAGCGCTGCGTGCGTTTAACGTGGCCCGGGAAATACAGTGCTTCTCTTGTCCTAATTAAAGAGCCTCGCACTCTACAAAAGTAAAACAATCTGGAGTACTCCGCCTTGGTCTCATCAAAGACGAATGAAAAGTTTATTTTTGCTGTCAATTGTGGCGCTAGCGCTTGATTAAGAAACACCGCTTCCCATTGATCGTCAGGGGGGCTGACAGCCACTGAATGCCACCATCTGCGGGCTAACATATGCAGGGGCTTCCTTATTACAGCCTCAAATCTGCTCCCTGACGCGCTCTTTGGTCACCGCAGCCCGCCACACACTGTCCATGCCGGCCGCTCTCAGCATAAAGCGAAGCGTGGGTGTCTGGAAATCCTTTAGAATTCCCATATGAACTGGCAGCCAGTCCCGTTACTTCAGGAGACAGCCTGATATGGGGCAAGTAAACTAAACTGCTGATTCTGGTCGTGCTCACTCATTCTGAAGAGCAGCCCCGAAACGTAGCCTGTCCATTCCCTGCCCCGCCGGCTTCCTACAGGAAGGCCAATTCACTAGACGTTTTCAAGAGGGAGTTAGATTTAGCTCTTAGGGCTAACGGAATCAAGGGATAAGGGGAAAAAGCAGGAATGGGTACTGATTTTGGACGATCAGCCATGATCATATTGAATGGCGGTGCTGACTCGAAGGGCCGAATGGCCGACTCCTGCACCTATTGTCTATGTTTCTGTTTCCAGCATCTATCTGTGTTTTGCTGAAGATCCCAGCATTTGCAGACCCGTGTCTCGGTCATCGTAGATACTGTTCGAGTTTTGGGCGGGGGATGAAGGGGGTGGGTGGAAGTTTAGTCAGGAAGGTCCCTGCTCTGAAAGACGGTTTGGCGACGCTGGCTGCGCGGTGCAGGTTGTGAATAGACACGGGAATTCGGCGTTGCTCACTCCCCACGTCCGAGCTGCAGGGACAGGCAGAGAGACATGCTGACGTGCGGAGCGGCGAAACCCAGGGGTTTGGGAACAAGGACGTGTGGTAGCGGATTATATTAGACGCGTTATTGTTGCTTCAGTGTAGGAATGGATTGCAGGTGCTGGTTTAAACCGAAGATAGACACAAAAAGCTGGAGTAACTGAGCGGGACAGGCAGCATCTCTGGAGAGAAGGAATGGGTGACGTTTCGGGTCGAGACCCTTGTTCAGAAGAAACATCTATCCAGATACGCTGCCTGTCCCGCTATATTGTTACTCCAGAAGTGATCACACAAGAACGTCCATTAAAAGAACTCGGGGTATAAGGTGACAATTTTAAAAACAAATTCCTTAACAAACTGAGAATCATGCCGGTGTAATTTGGAATGATCCAAACAGTAATATTTAAATATGTGATTTTGTTTACATGCTGTCGGACGGGAGTGGCCATTATTTATTGGAGTGTTTGTGTAACACGTGTTAATCCAGACCCGGTCCTTTGCTCATGTTGGAACAGCGCGGTAAACCTTGAGACTGGATTAAAAATAGAGGAAATATTACGTTTAAATCCTGCCATGGGAACTTGAGATGAGTTTTAAAATAATCTCCATTTAAAAGTGATGTCAGTGTGAGGAAACTTGAAGCGGGCGGAACCCAGAGCCGTTCCTGGGAAGGAGATTCGTGTTGTTCCCTGTGTATGGTACATAATATATTTTACAACTCGACACCCTGCCAAACGACTTGTCACTTGCATCCGACCTTCAAGAAGGTCCAGAAGGACATCAAGAATGTAACAGAATTGAACAGTAATTGCTGGTGCCAAATATTTTTTTGATATGAACAATGTATTTCTGTGATTCAACGTGCAAATGCATTCGGCTTTCATTGCGATAGCCGCTGGCTGGCACTAGATACAACCAATGTTGAGTGGAAACAACTTGGCAAACTGAGGGAGAGAGAGAGAGAGGGAGAAAAAACACCATCACCTGCAGTGATTTCAAAGCAGTAATGCAATCTTGTGGCTTCAGAGCATGATTATACACTATTCAAGTTTTGCTCAGGAAATATGTCATGTCATTGCACCCTTCAATTAGACCAGAGCCTTGTAATTGTTGCCAGATAGCCATTATTGTCTACACACCACACACATAAATAAAAAAAAAACCGTTTCTTTTAATTTAACCCTCTGTTGTCAGTGACCCGATGAAAACTCTGGTTCAATGGCATAATAACATTCGATATCTTTACTTATATCGCAAACAATTTGGATCCAGGAAGGGGAATGTTGGGATATTAGCCAAGCACGAATGCCAATTGCAAACAAGGCAATTATACGTCTGCGGTAATTTTATTTATTCATCCTGTTAAAACAGTGGATCCAAACCAATTGTTGGTACTGGACAGGCAGATTTGATGATCATTCCTTGTCAACCCAGCCCACATCAATGTTGGAGGGGGGGGGGGGGGGGTGTCCAAGGAACCAGTAAAATGCCACGAGATCTTCAGTGTTCTCTTGAGTAGGCAGTGTTGAACAGAGTTGAGCAGCTCTCTGTGGAGGCTTCCTTTATGGTGGATTGGATGGTTGTGGAGCTCACACCCCAAGTGTCTGAACCAAATGGAGATTACTAGCAACAGAATTATGTCGACAGTAATAAGCATATTCAAGCATATAGCTCACTCCACACGTAGACAGCATAGAGTCATAGTGATACAGTGTGGAAACAGGTCCTTTGGCCCAACATGCCCACACCAGCCAACATGTTCCATTACACTACACTAGTTCCACCTGTTGTGCTTGGTCCATATCCCTCCAAACCTGTCCTATCCATGTACCCATCTAGTTTGTTAAATGCTGGGATAGTCCCAGCCTCAACTACTACCTCTGGCAGCTTGTTCCATACATCCACCACTACCATTAAGAAAACCCCAGCCATTTGTTGTTCCATATATAATACAAATTTAGTTGCCACATGACATGATAACATAGAAGTTGTTTAAAACATGATGTAACTAATGTTTGATTCAAAGAGTTATCAGAAATACAGCACGTTAAAAGGCCCTTACACCCAACACATGCATGTTGACTATGATGCCCCATTCAATCTAGTCCCATTTGCCCACATCTGTCCCATATCCCTCTCAATCTAGTCCCATTTGCCCACATCTGGCCCATATCCCTCTCAACCTTTCCAGTCCGTGTACTTGTCCAGATATATTTTTAAATGTTAGAAACATAGAAAAATAAGTGCAGGAGTAGGCCATTCGTCCCTTCGAACCAGCATGGAGCCAGCCAGCATTAGTCAATATGCTCCTAAACACAAATCCTCTCGCAATGAAGACCAACATGCCATTCGCTTTCTTCACTGCCTGCTGTGCCTGCAGGCTTACTTTCAGTGACTGATGTACCAGTACACCCAAGTCTCGTTGCGCCGCCCCTTTTCCTAATCTGACACCATTCAAATAACAATCTGCCTTCCTGTTCTTACCACCAAAGTGGATAACCCCACATTTATCCACTTGATACGCCATGCATCTGCAACCTATCCAAATCACCCTGCAGCTTCATAGCATCCCTCTCGCAGCTCACACTGCCACCCAGCTTTGTGTCATCTGCATACTTGGAGAAGCCACATTTAATTCCCTCGTCTAAATCATTAATATATATTGTAAATAACTGGGGTCCCAGCACCGAGCCTTGCGGTACCCCACTGGTCACTGCCTGCCATTTTGAAAAGGACCCGTTAATTCCTACTCTTTGCTTCTCTGTTATTGTATATTTTATTATGCCTGCCTTAACTAGCTCACCTGGCTACTCATTCCACCCGCTGTGTGAAAACATTGTCCATCAGGTTCCTGTTAAACCTATGCCCTTCAGTTCTTGATTCCTCTACCCTGGGAAAAAGACTGTGCATTTACCCTATTTATTCCCCTCATGAATATATACATCTCTAAAAGATCATCCCTCAGTCTCCTGTGCTCCAAGGAATAAAGTCCGAGTTGGCCCAACCTCTCCCTGTAGTTCAGGCCAGGGGTGATAAACTACCGGTCCGCGGAAGGGGTCCAATCCGGCCCGCGGGATGATTTGGGAAAAAAACACATTCCCGTGCAGATGGTGTGATGGGTGAGACACGGCGGTGGTCCCAGCACCAACCCCAGAGGCACCGCTCACACCTCCCACCCTCACGCCCGGCGGCTCTGTGTCCGTCGGCCGCTCTGTCCAAACCCCATGGAGTTTTAACCCCGGCCCGGAGGAGCGGACCAGGTGAGTGGGGGCGACTGTGCTGCCTCCGGAACCACGGGCTAAGGCTCCGCTCCGATGCCTGACCCGCGGGTCACTGACCCTCACCTCCCCCGGACCCGAGCTGGAATCAGAGCTCCTGGGCGGGCCCACATTCCCGGGGGGTGGGGGGTGGGGGGTGCGGGGGGAAGAGACGGGCGGGGGTGGGGGAGAGGGAAACACTCACCAGACGTTGCCAAGTTTCTGGGTTTCCACTCACTCCGGGTGTTGTTGCCGCTTCACTGACACACACCCTCACACACACCCTCACACACACCCTAACACACACTGGCACACACCCTGACACACACCCTCACACACACACCCTCACACATACACTCTCACACACACCGACAGACTCACACACACTGACTCACACTCTCACGCCCTCACACACACTCTCACACATACTGACTCACACCCTCACACACACTCTCACACCCTCACACACACCCTCATACACACTCTCACACACACCCTAACACACACTGACACACACCCTTACACACTCTCACACACACCCTCACGCTCTCACACACCCTCACACATACACTCTCACACACACCGACAGACTCACACACACTGACTCACACTATCACACCCTCACACACACCCTCACACTCACACACACACTCTCACACACACTCTCACACCCTCACACACACCCTGTGTTCATTGTGTGAGTTTGATTGCTGGAAGCAGGCTAATAAAACATAGGTGCAGTTGTGTAGCCAACATTTACAGTCTGTTTTGCTAGGTCTGTTTTTTCCCCAAATCATCCCGCGGGCCAGATTGGACCCCTTCCGCGGACTTAGGTCTACATTTGTGTCTGCTAATGTTCCATTTCAAATGGTTTATTAATGTAAAGGGTGTGTTCGATGCCACCTATTGTATTTTTATTTGCAAACTTACTAATCGTGCCTTGTACATTCTCATCTGAATCGTTGTCAGAGAGGGCAAACAATTTACATTGCACTGATTAATATCCATGTGCTGGGGACATCAGCAGCTTACAGGGAAGTTGTTCCTTAGCCGCGCCTAAACCCAAACCAGGAGTGGTGAATGAAAGTCTCTCTCTCTCAGCTTTCTGGGAATTTTAAGTGAATGTGATAATTGTCTATTTACAACGGAGCTTTATCATTGATCTGCAGCTGGTTTTGTTGGTCTGTAACAGGATTTACAAACAATGTTATAATCATTAACTGTATTGTAATTTATAAGACATTTAGAGTACGGTGTCCAGATTATAGGAAAGATGTTATAGGAAAGATGTTGACAAGCTGGAAAGGGTACAGAGAAGAATTAGGAGGATGTTGCCAAGAATCGAGGTCTGATCTATAGGGAGAGGTTGAAACTTTATTTCTTGGAGTGCTGGAGGATGAGGGGTGATATTATAGAGGTGTACAAAATCATGAGAGGAATAGATAAGGTAAATACAGTCTTTTGCCCAGAGCAGGGGAATAGAGAATCAGAGGACATAGGTTTAAAGTGAGGGGGAAAAGATTTAATAGGAATGTGAGGTGTAACCTTTTTTACACAAAGGGCGGTAGGTGTATGGAACGCGCTGCTGGAGGAGGTAGTTGAGGCAGATACCTTCACAATGTTTAAGAAACATTTAGACAGGTACATGAATAGGATAGGTTTAGTGGGATATGGGCTAAATGCAGGCAGCTGGGATTAGTGTAGATGGGGCATGTTGTTCAGCATGGGCAAGTTGGGCCATAGGGTCTGTTTCCATGTTGTATGACACCAAGACTCTTCTACCTAATAGCAAATTACAGAACATTTGCAAATTCTGGCTGCACAGACCTTGGAGAGCAAATTAAATTGAGAAATTATGAGATGTGCATACTAGATAAACAGTATAGGGAGATGTTTTTGGCCTAGTGGAGAGAGAGGTGCATCACTAGATTGAAAACCAGTCCAAGTACATCCCCTTCAAAGACCAGTCTGGATCCTTATCTTCCAGATCATTCTTATGTTCATTTTCAGGTTCAGAGCATCAGTGACAAGGCCAGTTTCGATTACCTATCTCTAAACATGCTTGAGAATGTGGTGGTGAACCTCCTTGAACTGACTGCAGTCTCGCTTGTAAAGGTCCTGTTGGGGAAGGTGTGTCCTTGGATTGGAAGAAGAAATAAGGAGGAAACAGCAACTTATTTCCAAGCAGAATCATTTGTCAGAGTACCTGCAGGTAGTGGTAGAACATAGAACAGTACAGCACAAGAACAGGCCCTTCGGCCCACTATGTCAGTGCTGAACATGATGCCAAGACTAGCACTTACCTATCTGCACATACCCCACGTCCCTCCATTCCCCGAGTATCCACATGCCTACCTCTTAAATGCCTCTAGTATCTGTTTCAACCACTCGTTGAATCACTTCCTCTGGAAGGCGACTGTCAAACCGTCAAATAGACTGTCAAAGCCGCCACAGCCAGACATAAAAACAGCTTTTTTTCCATGAGCTGTAGCTCTATTCAACAGCCAAAAGTATGTAGCCTCATTTTGCTCTGGTATTTTATTTCATTCTTCACTTGTTTAAATTATAATGTTTTATTTTTAATTGCCTACCCTGTATCATGTTGTTACTTGCGAGCAAAGCACCACGGCAAATTCCTTGTATGTATACATATTTGACTAATAAAATGTATTCAATTCAATTCAATTCACCCCTGACTGTGCATTCCAGGCACTAACAACCCTCCTTTAACTTTGCCCTTCTCAAAGCTAAGCCCTCTAGTAGTTGATTTTTCCATCCTGAGGACAAAATATTCTGACTGTCTCACCTGTCTATGCCACTCATCATTTTATATATTTCCATCAGGTATCCCCACAACCTTAAACATTCCAGACAAAACAATCCAAATCTGCCCAAACTCTCCCTAGAGCTAGTACCCCCTAATCCAGGTATAATTCTGGTAATCCTCCACTGCACCCTTTCCAAAACGTCCACATTCTTCCTTTAATAGGGCAACCAGAACTGAAGACCATACGCCAAATGCAGTCCAACCAAAGTCCTATCCAGCTGCATCATGACTTCCTGACTCTTATATGGTGGCGTGGCAGTAGAGCTACTGCCTTACAATGCAAGAGACCCGAGTTCGATCCTGACTACAGGTGCTGCGTGGCCTGTGTGGGTTTTCTCCGAGATCTTTGGTTTCCTCCCACACTCTAAAGACGTACAAATTTGTAGGTTAATTGGCTGGGTATACATGTAAAAATTGTCCCTGGTGTGTGTAGGATGGTGTTAGTGTGCGGGGATCGTTGGTCGGGGTGGACTCGATGGGCCGAAGGGCCTGTTTCCGCACTGTATCTCTAAAATTAAAACATATACACAGTACCCGGACATATGAAAGCAGGCATACCACATACCTCCTTTATCACTCAATCTACTCATGTCGCCACTTTCAGGAAGTTTTGGATTTGGTCCCCAAGATCTCTCTGTACACCAAGGCCGCTAAGGATCCTGCCTTTATCTGTATATTTTCCCCTTACTTGACCTCTCAAAGTGCAACACCTCACAATTGACCGGTTTAAAATCCATCTGCCGTATTTCCGCCCATTTCTGTTGCTGAACTATATGTCGCTGTGTGCTTTGGTAGTTGTTAGCCTTCCACATAATCTGCGACCCTAGCAATCTTGGTGTCATCCAGGTTTACATCCGAATCATTTATATATATATATAACAAACAAATGCAGGCCCAGCTCAGATTCCTGGTTACAGGCACCCAGCCTGCATATTGTCCTTCCATCACAACAGTTGCCAGAGTACCTGCAGGTAGTGGTAGAACATAGAACAGTACAGGCCCAACCTGCCCAGGCCGACCAACGAATTATGCTGCCTAACCCGCTGAGTTACTCCAGCATTTTGTGTCTATCAGGGGATACATAACCTCTAATCGCGTTCAGGTGTCATCAGGATATCCAATGGGAATACTCTTCACTTACTGGATGAGTACAGCATGGTATTGGTTTTGATATTGGCACTGGTTTATTATCACATGTACCAAGATATAGTGAAACTATTTCTGTTTGGCATTCTATCCAGATAAAAACATCCAGACATGATCACAATCAGAAAACATACAAAAGTGGTTCAAAGAGAAAGGATACAGCGTGTGAAATATAATGTTACAGTTACAGAGAAAGATTTTAAAAAGTGCAAGGTTCAAGACGAGCATCAACAACTATCAAAATCCTTGACACAATCAAGGGCAAAGCAGTCAGTTTGACTGGTTAACAAATATTCTAAAGATTTATTCCACTTCACTGGTGGGCAAGGTCTAGAGGGCTATGGGCCAAATTGAGGCATATGGGACCAGCCCAGTGTTCCGATTTGGATGGGCATGTTTCTGTGCGATATGGCTCTATGACCATGACAGTGGCTGCTCAGTGCAGCAGGCACAGTCCACTGTGGGAATTTGCCCACACTGCTCCAGCAGGACTTCTCATACATTCTACCACCACGTGAGACAAAGGCAGTAGATACATAGAAACATCATCAGGTGACGGATATGGAGGACAGTGAGATCAAGTGTGGAGAATATTAATATCCATGGGCAGTTTGAGATTAAGAAGGTGGGGTTCTTGAAGAGCATTAAGGTGAATAACTTTCCCAGGACCTGATGGAATTTAAGCCAGGTAATTGAGAGAGGCAAGAGAGATTGCTGGAGCCTTCATGGAGATCTTTGCATCTTCTCTAGCCACAAGCAAGGTTCTAGAGAACTGGAGAGTAGCTAATGTTGTTCCTCCATTTAAGAAGGTAAGTAGAGAGTATCGGGGGAGTTATAGGCCAGTGAGCCTCATGATACTGGAAGGGACACCATTGGAGAGGATTCTTCAGGTTAGGATTTACTCCCATTTGAAAGAGAATGGACTAGTTTGGGATAATCAGTATGGCTTTGTAAACAGCTGGTCATGTTTTAATAACTCAATCGAGTTTGTTGAGGAGGTGACGAGAGTGACCAATGAGGGTCGGGCGGTGAACGTTGTTGACATGGAAACTCGTAAGACATCCGATAAAGTCCTCCATGATAGACTGATCCAGAAAATTAAGATGCACGGGATTATTAGTGCATTAGTCGTATGGATTCAGAACTGATAGAAGAGAGGGTGAGAGTCATAGTGATACAGTGTGGGAACATGCCCTTTGTCCCAACTGGCCCAACATGTCCCAGCTACACTGGTCCCACTTGCCTGCGCTTGGTCAATATCCCTCCAAACCTGTCCTATTCATGTACCTGTCTAACTGTTTCTTAAACGATGGGATAGTCCCAGCCTCAACTACCTCCTCTGGCAGCTTGTTCCATACACCCATCACCCTTTGTGTGAAAAAGTGACCCCTCCGATTCCTATTAAATCTTTTCCCCTTCACCTTGAACCAGAGATGGGGAACCTCAGGTCCTCGATTCCCCTACTCTGGGCAAGAGACTGTGCATCTACCCCATCTATTCCTCTCATGATTTTGTACACCACTACAAGATCATCCCTCATCCTCCTGCGGTCCATGGAATAGAGACCCAGCCTACTCAACCTCTCCCGATAGCTCACACCCTCTAGTCCTGGCAACATCCTCGTAAATCTTTCCTACATCATGGAGCCCAGGACTGAACACAATATTCTAAATGCGGTCTCATCAACGTCTTATACAACTGCAACATGACCTCCCAACTTTTATACTCAATACTCTGACTGAAGAAGGCCAAAGTGCCAAAAGCCTTTTTGACCACCTTATCTACCTGCAACTCGACCTTCCGGGAACTGTGCACCTGTACTCCTAGATCCCTTTGCTCTACAACCCTACCCAGAGGCCTACCATTTATTGTGTAGGTCCTGCCCTTGTTCGACGTCCCAAAATGCAACACCTCACACTTTTCTGTATTGAATTCCATCAACCATTCCTCTGCCCACCTGGCCAATCGATCCAGATCCTGCTGCAATTTTTCACAACCATCTTCACTATCTGCAAAACCACTAACTTTAACTGGCCCAGCACCGAACCCTGAGTCACATCACTAGTCACAGTCCGAGAAGCAACCTGCCACCATTACCCTCTGTTTCCTTTCATGGAGCTAATTTGCTATCCATTCAGCTATCTCTCCTTGGATCCCATGAGATTGAACCTTCCAGAGCAGCCTACCATGGGGAACCTTGTCGAATGCTTTACTGAAATCCATGTACACAACATCTACAGCTCTGCCCTCATCAACCTTTTTGGTCACCTCTTCAAAAAAATCAATCAGATTTAATGGACATGACCTCCCACGTACAAAACCATGCTGACTATCCCTAATCAGCCCTTGCCCATCCAAATGTCTGTATTTCCTATCCCTCAGAATACTCACTAGTAACTTTCCAACTACAGATGTTAAGCTCACTGTTCTATAGTTCCCAACATTTTCCCTGCAGCCCTTCTTGAAAAGAGGCCAAACATTTGCCACCCTCCAGTCTTCCAGCACCTCTCCTGTATTGAAGGACGTCGTCAATTTCAACCAGGGCTCCCGCAATTTCCTCTCTTGTTTCCCGCAAAGTCCTTGGATATATCTGATCAGGCCCTGGATATTTGTCTACCTTCATACACGACAATACCTTCAGTACTTCTTCGATGGTAACGCTGACTGCTCTCAAGACACTTCCATTAATGGCCCCAAGTTCCTCCATCCTTCTGTCTTTCTCCTCGGTAAATACAGAGGACAAATACCCATTGAGGACCTTGCCCATCTCCTGTGGCTCCACACAGAGGTGACCACTTTGATTCCTGAGAGGTCCCACTGTCTCTCTAGTTACCCTTTTCCCCTTATCTATACTATTACTAAAAGTCTCATCTTGACCACTTCCTGTCTATGTTGTAAAATTCGCCATTTTACTCATCGTCCTCTTCTCCTCCAACTGCCCCAAGGTTTTTTCCGATCGGTGAAATAATAAAAAAAGTTATGAATGTTTTAAAAATCGTGCGATCAGCAGATTGGTCTTCTCGCCAGTCAGTCCGGCACCCACGGAGAATAAAGCCACGAAGGTGGGGTTGTCAGTGAGCTACATGCAGGCAGAGAGCCATTTGAACCGGAAGCCTCTGAGTGAAGTCGGAGTGGGACCGGGAGCTGTGCGTGAGGCCGAAAGCTGAAGGTGCGGGGTGAGCTGCGTCGGCTGTGACCACCACCCCCCCTTCACCACACCCCCTCCTTCCCCACAACCCCGCTTCCCCCCACACCCCCCCCTTCCCCCCACACCTCTTCTTCCCCACATCATCCCCCCTTCCCCTATCCCCCTTCCCCCACCCCCCCTCCCTCACACCCCGCCTCCCCAGAGTGGTGGAACATTGCTTTGGGAGAACGGGTTGTGTTGGGGGAACAGGTGAGTGGTGGAATATTGCGTTGGGGAATGAGTTGCTTTGGAGGGGACCAGGCCTCCCATGTGACTGGGACCCAACGGGTCCCACTTAGTCTAATGTATTTATAAAATCTTTTGGGAGTTTCCATGTTGACAACTTTCACCACCCGACCCTCATTGATCACCCTCGTCACCTCCTCAACAAACTCGATTGCATTATTAAAACATGACCAGCTGTTTACAAAGCCATGCTGATTGTCCCTAATTAGTCCATTCTCTTTCAAAGGGAGTACATCCTATCCTGAAGAATCCTCTCCAATGGTATCCCTTCCAGTATCATGAGGCTCACTGGCCTATAACTCCCCCGATACTCTCTACTTCCCTTCTTAAATGGAGGAACAACATTAGCTACTCTCCAGTTCTCTAGAACCTTGCTTGTGGCTAGAGAAGATGCAAAGATCTCCATGAAGGCTCCAGCAATCTCTCTTGCCTCTCTCAATAACCTGGCTTAAATTCCATCAGGTCCTGGGAAAGTTATTCACCTTAATGCTCTTCAAGAACCCCACCACCTCCTTCTTAATCTCAAACTGCCCTTGGATATTAGTATTCTCCACACTTGATCTCACTGTCCTCCATATCCGTCACCTGGTGATCTTCCTATGTATCTACTGCCTTTGACTCTCGTGGTGGTAGAATGTATGAGAAGTGCTGCTGGAGCAGTGTGGGCAAATTTCCACAGTGGACTGTGTGCCTGCTGCAATGAGCAGCCACTGTCATGGTCATAGAGCCATATCGCACAGAAACATGTCCCATCCAAGTCGGAACACTGGGCTGGTCCCATATGCCTCAATTTGGCCCATAGCCCTCTAGACCTTGCCCACCAGTGAAGTGGAATAAATCTTTAGGATGTTTGTTAGTACCAGTCAAACTGACTGCTTTGCCCTTGATTGTGTCAAGGATTTTGATAGATGTTGATTCTCGTCTTGAACCTTGCACTTTTTTTATCTGCACTTTTTCTGTAACTGTAACATTATATTTCACACTCTGTACCCTTTCTCTTTGAACCACTTTTGTATGTTTTCTGATTGTGATCATGTCTGGATGTTTTTATCTGGATAGAATGCCAAACAAAAATAGTTTCACTATATCTTGGCATGTGTGATAATAAACCAGTGCCAATATCAAAACCAATACCATGCTGCACTCATCCAGTAAGTGAAGAGTATTCCCATTGGATATCCTGATGACACCTGAACGCTATTAGAAGTTATGTATCCCCTGATAGACACAAAATGCTGGAGTAACTCAGCGGGTTAGGCAGCATGTTGATGGAGCAAAATTAGGCCATTTGGCCCACAAAGTCTACTCCACCATTCAATCATGGCTGATCTATCTTTCCCGCTAAAGCCCATTCTCCTGCCTTCTCCCCATAACCTCTGACACCCATATTAATCAAGGATCTCTCTATCTCTGCCTTAAAAAATATCTATTGACTTGGCCTCCACAGCCTTCTATGGCAATGAATTCCACAGATTCACCACCCTCTGAGTAAAGACATTCCTCCTAATCTCCTTCCTAAAGGAATGTCCCTTAATTCTGAGTCCTACACTCTTCCACTCGTGGAAACACCCTCTCCACATTCACTCTATCCAAGCCCTTTACTATTCGACAAATAGTGAATCTCTGGAGAAAAGGAATAGGTGACAACTGATGAAGGGTCTCGACCCAAAATGTTACCTACTCCTTTTCTCCGGAGATACTGCCTGATCCGCTGAGTTAATCTAGCATTTTGTGTCTGTCTTTGATGTAAACCAGCATCTGCAGTTCCTTCTTACATCTTATGTATCCAATGTTGTGGTCATCAGATTCTCGATTGGCATTGAGATATCCCAGATTCTACTATCAGTTACTGCATTCAAAATGAACAGATATCTGTCATCCAGAGTGCACTCTGCATTAAATGGATGCCCAAATCCTCAATTACCATTATTCATTTGTATCATCACATTACCATCACACGTCCTTGTGAACCTCAAAGAACAAGTGAGTTTTTTTCTGTTGCAGATAACTTTCCCTTAGCTAGAGACAGAAGTGTGAACTTAAATTGCACTCTCAGATTTTAGAGTCAGGCTTTTTACCCTCACTTTCTGACATCAGAGGAATACAGCTATTTGAGTCAAGCCAATGACAGAGCATTAAGAATGGCTATTATTCCTCATTATCACTAACAGGATCTTACTTTGCAAAGCACATCTGTAAAAGCAGCATACTCACACTATGGTATTTCAGATGCAAGTACTATAGCTGTTGAAAGCCTGAAAATGACAGAAATACACCGTAGATCTGTCACATTTTAGGAAGAGGAACAAAGTGGCCATTTCACGACACTGACCTATCATTGGGGCAGAACATATCTCCGTTTTACTAATTGTTTGAAAGTGAAATGGGAACTTAAGTGTAAGGCTAGATCAATGTTCCAGGACAATGATTGATTTCTGACATGTACCAGAACTTAAGATAGACCTCAAAATGCTGGAGTAACTCAGCGGGACAGGCAGCATCTCTGGAGAGAAGGGATAGATGACGTTTCGGGTCGAGACCCTTCTTCAGACCCTTGAGTAACTGCTGAGTTACTCCAGCATTTTGTGTCTATCTTCGGTTTAAACCAGCATCTGCAGTTCCTTCCTACACATGTATCAGAACTTGTTAATTTCTGAAATAATTCAATCGAGTGACGATGGCAAATAATCTAAATGTACGATTTTTTCCCCGAAATGCGGTTATATTAATCCACAGACCTATTTCATCAGGGCAAGCTTGTCAGAGCAATTACTGTATTCAATTGCTCCTTTTTGTTTCTCTGTATGTATATTCATTTCACATGAAAAACAATAACCACAATCACTGCACATACCAGGAACATGAACTAAACCCTGAAAGTTTCCTTTATGGCGACTGGCACTGGAAACTTGTTCCATATGTTGCTCACCCTTCCTCAGACCTGTATATTTATGTCCGATTCCATTATCTACAATGTATGCTGCTGTTCTAGAAACTTTCAGAAGAACTGAGCTGCAAGCATGCTGAATGAGTTCACAACTATGAAGGAATCTAATCAATTCATGCCTTCCACTTCTCAACAAGGTGGGTGCAATTAAACAAATTGGAGAAGAGTGCCTTAGCCTAAAATCCAGCATGACATTACCATTCATTTGCTAATTACAGTCAAATAGATTACCACTTTGGTGGATGTGTAAATGTGAGCAAGGAATGTGAAAAGGTTCAGGATCAAAGTTTGTTGTGAGGATGGTATCTGTTGGACATAGGGCAGGTTGCCTTTACGTGCAACTTCTCCCAAGACTGAATGAATCAGAGATATGAGTGAATGAGAGATATCCACCCCACATTAATTTATTTCGAGTGATGGCCACTGAAACTTGGCGATTGAATAGGATATTGACATTGGTGATGAGCCCAACAGGTATTGCCCTTCCCTAACTTCCCTTCAAAAGATGGTGTTGAACTGATCTCTCTGTTGCAGTTCAGGTGGTCCGTAAAGTAAAAGGACAAAATGATTCCAGAGCTGCCACCAGAGTTTGCGGTTTAGATGAAATACATAAAGTGCATAATCATTGCTCTCATTGTTAATGGTGCCAGTTATAAGATTGCAGCCTTGGAATTGCTCCCAGCTATCCATTACACTCAATGAACTGAAATACTTCACGAGTAGATTAGGCAATATTGTAATGAAGGAAGATTTAATGAGCCAAATGCTTCAAAGGGCAACCATGCCACAAGTTGGCCTCTCTTAGCTTTCATGATAACTTCCATTGATTAGCACAGTATCTACTATTGATTGCAGTTGTTGATTCTATTAAATCTTCTCTGATTATTACGATCCGTCCAGAGGGATCTTGGGATCCAAGTCCATAACTCCCTGAAAGTGGCAATACTAACAGATAGAGTGACAAAGAAGGCATATGGTATGCTTGCCTTCATTAGTTGAGGCATTGAGCATAAGAGTCAGAAAGTCATAATTCAGCTTTGTAAGACTTTGGTTCGACCGCATTTGGAGTATTGTGAGCAGTTCCGTTCACCCCATTACAACAAGGTTGTGGAGGCTTGGATTTGTGGGTAAAAGCTACATGGAGAGCTTAGACAGACTTGGATTGTTTTCTCTGGAACGCTGGAGATTGAGGGGAGGCCTGATAGAAGTTGATAAATTATGAGAGTTACAGATATGGGAGGCAGCAGAACCCTTATCCCAGGATGAAAATATCAAATATTGGAGGGCATAGCTTTAAGGTGAGAGGGGCAAAGTTTAAAGGAGATGTGTGGACCAAGATCTTTACACAGAGGGGATGGGTGCCTGTAACACACTGCCAGTGGTGGTAGTGGAGATAGATACAATAGTGGTGTTTAAGAAGCTTTAGGATAAGCATGTAGATATGCAGGGAATGGAGGGATATAGAAACATAGAAACATAGAAAATAGGTGCAGGAGTAGGCCATTCGGCCCTTCGAGCCTGCACCGTCTTTCAATATGATCATGGCTGATCATCCAACTCAGTATCCTGTACCTGCCTTCTCTCCATACCCCCTGATCCTGTTTTTCTCATCTCAGTCCTAAAAGACTTCCCCCTTATCCTTATTGTGGACTTCCCCAACATTGAGAACAATCTTCCTGCATCTAGCCTGTCCAACCCCTTAAGAATTTTGTAAGTTTCTATAAGATCCCCCCTCAATCTTCTAAATTCTAGCGAGTACAAGCCGAGTCTATCCAGTCTTTCTTCATATGAAAGTCCTGACATCCCAGGAATCAGTCTGGTGAACCTTCTCTGTACTCCCTCTATGGCAAGAATGTCTTTCCCTCTGTACTCCCTCTATGGCAAGAATATGGATTATGTGCAGGCAGAAAGGAGTTTGTCTTGGCCACATGTTTGGCACAGACTTTATGGATCAAAGGGTCGGTTCCTGTGCTGGACTGTTTGATGTTTTATGAACAGCTAACATTAATTGTGGAAAGTAAAATGAGATTAGCGTAGGATTAGTGTAAAATGGAGGCTTGATGGTTGGCCCAGCCTCTGTGGGCCACGGGGCTATTTCTATGCTGAGTGACTCTGCTGTATTCCTCCAATCACTGTGTGAGCACGTGCAGTGGGCGAGGGGTGGGTATCCACACCTGGTGTATTCTGTTGCTCCTGGAGATTCCTGCTCATCAGCAGTCCCTGAGCTGCAGCGTCCTGAGCAAGGTCCTGTGTTGTCCCGTGCAGCCTCGCACTGCACTCTCTTCTGCACCAGCCGCCTCTGCTCAACTCTCTGTCTTCCTGGATCCAGTCACCGTTGATTATCCGACCTGCTGTAAGATAGGCCTGGATCCACTGCTTTGCAAATATTTATTTTCTAGATATCTGAAGGCCCTGTGAGATAAATAGCTTGAATTGGAGCTGCCAAGGTAAGGATGCTTAAAGGTGGCATAATACATATGAACATTAATCATTTGGTGTTGAGTTGGTTTGTGTGCTTAAGCATTGTATTCAGCATATCTGAATGGCACTGGGTCGATCACCAGGTAACAGTGAGGTCGTGACTCCATTTCTCACGAGCATGTACCTCAGCATAAGTTATTGCCACAGCCTGTAAGTAGGTGAGGTGAACACCTCTGATTCTCTCTCATCAAGAGTCAAGAGTCAAATGTAGGGGAGAAAGAGGAAAAAGATAATAAACAGATAATAAGAGGTGGTGGGTTTCTTAAATGTGTATATTTTAATGCTAGGAGCATTGTAAGAAAGGTAGATGAGCTTAGAGCCTGGATTGACACCTGGAAGTATGATGTTGTGGCGATTAGTGAAACATGGTTGCAGGATGGCTGTGATTTGAAACTAAATATTCCAGGATTTCGTTGCTTCAGGGGTGATAGAATTGGAGGGGCAAGAGGTGGAGGTGTTGCATTGCTTGTCAGGGAAGATATTACAGCAGTGCTTTGGCAGGATAGATTAGAAGGCTCGTCTAGGGAGGCTATTTGGGTGGAACTGAGAAATGGGAAAGGTGTAGCAACACTTATAGGGGTATATTATAGACCGCCTAATGGGGAGCGAGAATTGGAAGAGCAAATATGTAAGGAGATAGCAGATATTAGTAGTAAGCACAAGGTAGTGATTGTGGGAGATTTCAATTTTCCACACATAGACTGGGAAACACATTCTGTAAAAGGGTTGGATGGTTTGGAGTTTGTAAAATGTGTGCAGGATAGTTTTTTGCAGCAATACATAGAGGTACCTACTAGAGAAGGGGCAGTGCTGGACCTCCTGTTAGGAAATGAGACAGGGCAGGTGGCGGAGGTATGTGTTGGGGAGCACTTTGGGTCCAGTGATCACAATACCATTAGTTTCAATATAATTATGGAGAAGGTCAGAACTGGACCAAGGGTTGAGATTTTTGATTGGAGAAAGGCTAACTTTGAGGAGATGCGAAAGGATTTAAATGGAGTGAATTGGGACATTTTGTTTTATGGGAACGATGTAGAAGAGAAATGGAGGACATTTAAAGGTGAAATTTTAAGAGTACAGAATCTTTATGTCCCCGTTCGGTTGAAAGGAAAGAGTAATAATTGGAAAGAGCCATGGTATTCAAGGGAAATTGGACACTTGGTTCGGAAAAAGAGAGAGATCTACAATAATTATAGGCAGCATGGAGTAAATGAGGTGCTTGAGGAGTATAAAGAATGTAAAAAGAATCTTAAGAAATAAATTAGAAAAGCTAAAAGAAGATATGAGGTTGCTTTGGCCAGTAAGGTGAAAGTAAATCCAAAGGGTTTCTACAGCTATATTAATAGCAAAAGGATAACGAGGGATAAAATTAGTCCATTAGAGAGTCAGAGTGGACAGCTATCTGAAGAGCCAAAAGAGATGGGGGAGATATTGAACAATTTCTTTTCTTCGGTATTCACCAAGGAGAAGGATATTGAATTATGTGAGGTAAGGGAAACAAGTAGGGTAGCTATGGAAACTATGAGGATCAAAGAAGAGGAAGTACTGACACTTTTGAAAAATATAAAAGTGGATAAGTCTCCAGGTCCTGACAGGATATTCCCTAGGACATTGAGGGAAGTTAGTGTAGAAATAGCAGGGGCTATGACAGAAATATTTCAAATGTCATTAGAAACAGGAATGGTGCCGGAGGATTGGCGTACTGCGCATGTTGTTCCATTGTTTAAAAAGGGTTCTAAGAGTAAACCTAGCAATTATAGACCTGTTAGTTTGACGTCAGTGGTGGGGAAATTAATGGAAAGGATACTTAGAGATAATATATATAATCATCTGGATAAACAGGGTCTGATTAGGAACAGTCAACATGGATTTGTGCCTGGATGGTCATGTTTGACTAATCTTCTTGACTTTTTTGAAGAGGTTTCTAGGGAAATTGATGAGGGTAAAGCAGTGGATGTTGTCTATATGGACTTCAGTAGGGCCTTTGACAAGGTTCCACATGGAAGGTTGGTTAAGAAGGTTTAATTGTTGGGTATTAATGGTGGAATAGCAAGATGGATTCAACAGTGGCTGAATGGGAGATGCCAGAGAGTAATGGTGGATGGCTGTTTGTCAGGTTGGAGGCCGGTGACTAGTGGGGTGCCTCAGGGGTCTGTGTTGGGTCCACTGTTGTTTGTCATATACATCAATGATCTGGATGATGGTGTGGTAAATTGGATTAGTAAGTATGCAGATGATAGGTGGTGTTGTGGATAATGAAGTAGATTTTCAAAGTCTACAGAGAGATTTAGGCCATTTGGAAGAGTGGGCTGAAAGATGGCAGATGGAGTTTAATGCTGATAAGTGTGAGGTGCTACATCTTGGCAGGACATATCAAAATAGGACGTACATGGTAAATGGTAGCGAATTGAGGAATGCAGTTGAACAGAGGGATCTAGGAATAACTGTGCATAGTTCCCTGAAGGTGGAATCTCATGTAGATAGGGTGGTAAAGAAAGCTATTGGTGTGCTGGCCTTTATAAATCAGAGCATTGAGTACAGAAGTTGGGATGTAATGTTAAAATTGTACAAGGCATTGGTGAGGCCAATTCTGGAGTATGGTGTACAATTTTGGTCGCCAAATTATAGGAAAGATGTCAACAAAATAGAGAGAGTACAGAGGAGATTTACTAGAATGTTGCCTGGGTTTCAGCACCTAAGTTACAGAGAAAGGTTGAACAAGTTCGGTCTTTATTCTTTGGAGCGCAGAAGGTTAAGGGGGGACTTGATAGAGGTCTTTAAAATTCTGAGAGGGATAGACAGAGTTGACGTGGATAAGCTTTTTCCATTGAGAGTAGGGAAGATTCAAACTAGAGGACATGATTTGAGAATTAAGGCACAGAAGTTTAGGGGTAACATGAGGGGGAGCTTCTTTACTCAGAGAGTGGTAGCTGTGTGGAATGAGCTTCCAGTGGAAGTGATGGAGGCAGGTTCGATTTTATCATTTAAAAATAAATTGGATAAGTATATGGACGGGAAAGGAATGGAGGGTTATGGTCTGAGTGCAGGTAGATGGGACTAGGTGAGAATAAGTGTTCGGCATGGACTGGAAGGGCCGGGATGGCCTGTTTCCATGCTGTAATTGTTATATGGTTATATGGTTAAATGTTTTATTGTCATGCCCCAGATTTAACTATGATATTCTTACTTGCTGCAGCACAACAGAATATGTAAACATAGTACACTGTAAATAATATGATAAACGACAGAGAAAAAAAGTTCAGAGTGTGTATGTATATACACATACTCACAAGTATACACATATATATATATATATATATACACACACATACTCAAAAAACAAACAATAGTAGTGCAATAGTAATAATAATAATAATAATAATAATAATAATAATAATAGTCTATTGAAGTTTAGAGCTTATTTGAGGTTGTAGTGTTTAATGGTCTGATGGCTGTGGGAAAGAAGCTGTTCCTGAACCTGGATGTTACAATTTTCAGGCTCCTGTACCTTCTTCCCGATGGCAGGGGTGAAATGAGTGCCAGGGCAAGGGCATCATCAAGTAGGTCTCTGATGATGCTGGCTGCCTTTTTGAGGCTGCAAGTCCGATCAATCCCTTCGATGGTGGGGAGGTCAGAGCCGGTGATGGGCTTGGTAGTGGTCACAACTTTTTGCAGTATTTTCCGCTCCTGGACGTTCAAGTTGCTGAACCAGGCCATGATGCAACCAGTCAATATGTTCGCTACTGTACATATCACTCAGTTATATGCTCTCTTCTGGATGGAGGGTAAGAATGAGATGAATGTGCTTCAAGAATAGATGGAGAACGTTTGTCGGGGATGATCCCAAGAGAGATGCACAACTTTGCATTGAGAGAAGATTGGGTGTCTCTCAATTGGTGATTCGAGAGATGGGGAAGTGATAAACAGGTGCATGGTCCTGCAAAGTGATCTGTGAGGAGGAGTAATATATTGGAGACATTTTAAAAGATCTGATTAAGGATATTTCAATAATGTAAACATCAGGATGTGCTGAATGTATCATCATTTTCCTGATGTTATATACATGTTATATGATAGGCAGATATGATAGTGGCGTTTGAGAGGCTTTGTAATATGGACATGCAGGGAAGAGAGGGATATGGATTATGTAAGGGCAGATGAGATCAGTTTAACTTAGCATCATATAGAAACAAAGAAGTGCAGATGCTGATTGATACACAAAACAACACAAAGTTCAGGAGTAACTGAGCAGGTCATGCAGCTTCATGTTCTCCAGAGATGCTGCCTGACTTGCTGAGTTTTTCCAGCACTTTATGTCCTAACTTGGCATCAGTTTTTGCGTAAACATTGTGGGCCGATGGTCCCATTCCTGTGCTGTACTATGTTCTATGTTCTATGTAATGAAAATGTAACAAGAAGAGAATAGGATCGGATGCAGGCCACTTGGCCTCTCAATCCTGCCCCCGCTTCAATATGATCATGGCCTCAACGCCTCCTCCATTGCCTTCAATTTCCAGATATTTCAATAACTATTCCACTCTTTAAATACTCCCAATGATCTAATCACCACAATTCTGGAGATTCACCACCCCTTGTGAAAAGGCGTTCCTATGCACCCCACTATTAAATTACTGTTCCCCTGCCCCTCAATCTTATAAGCATGTGGCCTCATTTGAGACTCTTCCACTCTTGGAAACATCTTAACATTTGCCATTCCATTCAGACTATTAGATGTTTCATTAAATCATTTTTCCAGTCACCAAATATCTAATTTCCTTTGGTGCTCATGTAGAACGCCCCTCTCCTGTTTGATATTCACTTTGTGAATCTGCCTCCAAAACCAAAATATACTTTGTCAAAGTTGTGTACATTTTTCCAGGTGTGGCCTCCTTTATCTGTTCTTTTCAAACATCTCCAGTACATCCCTCATCACGGAAGACTGCAGGTCCGTACATCTCACAGTCACTTTCCCTTCGCCCTGTAAAATTGTAACAACACTCATCTATTAATAAATTCCACCGCTTGTAATAAAGGCCAATATACTCTTTATCTTTTTCGCCTGCCTGTTAAATGTTTTGTAATTTGTGCAGAGGGGCACTCCAATCCACCTTGTACTTTGCTAAGCTGCAACTGTTCTCCATTTAAGTAATATTCTGCATTTAGCTTGCTCTTACCAAAGCGCATGACTGCACATTTTCACACATATCGTCATAAAAGTGTTTCCAGTGCTGAATGCAAACCCTGCCAACCGTGCTGCCACCCCTTCAGCTTCCTGGCCTCTTGTCATCAGGGAGGATGATGTCCCTGTGGGCCCTTGCCGATGCCAATGTGTCATCAAATGTGGAATCAATAACCAGGGGGCTTTGTGCACTGTCATTGATCTCTGGTGCTCTGTAACCAGTTCTAATATCCACCAAATGTTACACGAGACTGATATTGAATCAAACCATTCTCATCAATCATAATCAACAAACTGGTCAGAAAGCCAAGCAATAATATGAAAAATACTGTAACAGTTTTGGAAAGCCAGTGTCAAGTGCTCATTAGAGACCTGCAGGTTTCCCTCAACACTGACCTCACCCTCTACTATTGCACGTTGGATCATTACAATTCAGCCCTCGCAATGACAACCAAAGTATGATCTGTTCTTCAGTGTTAATAGCATTTTTAATCTATATTATCGCAAAGAAATTGTCACAGAAATCAATAAAACAAGTATTATGAAAATTTGTGCTATATTTTCCTCTCTTGCCTTAGAATACAGCTCTAATTAATATAACATGGGTGTACTAATATTATCGTCTTGTGGCTAGTTAATGGATCAGTTGCAGCATAAGTGAAATGAAGTGGTTAAAGTCTCTCAAGGGAATTCTGAGTTGTAGTTATATATATATATATATATATATATATATATATATATAACTATATATATATACTAGACCAAGCACGGACCCTTTGGATCCCCATCCCCCAACACAATATTCCACCACTCACCCATAGTCCCCAACTGCGCAGGCGCGGCTAACGGGTTCCTGCTGTGACGCCAGAGATCCCCGTTGTGACGCCAGAGATCAAAGAATGGGGGGATTCCTGAGTGAACTCTGCCAAGCAGCGGTCAGTTTTAGTTGTCGACAGAAGCTTTGTCTGGAATTCCAGTTGCTATTATGTAAAATATATATTAGTTGAAGAGTTCCCTGTGGCTTTGGAACTGTCGTGAAAAGATCTCTACCTCCCTTTTCTCTTTATCATTACAGCCAAGATTTCATTCAACTTCCTCATTTTATTTCTCTCTCTTTACACCCTCTTCTGCTGTTGAGTTATGAAAGGAATGGCGTACCTCCAAACTGTGGTGCAATCATTTGGATGCACACTGAAAGTGTTTGTCCTGCCATGGAAGTGTATGTTTGAATTTTGTATGTTCAAGTTTGTCAACTTGAACATAGTTTAGTCTGGTTTAGTTTAGTTTAGAGATACAGCGTGGTAACAGGTCCTTCCCCTCACCGAGTCCACGCCAACCAGTGACCCCCACACACTAACACTATCCTACACACACCAGGGACAATTTACAATTTTACCAAGGTAATTAACCTACAAACCTGTACGTCTTTGGAGAGTGGGAGGAAACCGGAGCATCCAGAGAAAACCCATGTAGGTCACAGGGAGAAGGTACAAACTGCATACAGACAGTGCCCATAGTCAGGATCCAGGTCTCTGGCGCTGTAAGGCAGCAACTCTACTGCTGTGCCACTGTGCTGCTGTTAATTTGGTAATTGGTTTATTTTCCCTAAATCAATTTCACCATTTTCCTTCATGCCTAAATTGGTTGATGGGCTAATGTCAACAACTTTCATTATAGGTATAAATATTAATCAACATTTTACACTAATCTATACCAGTAGAAGTTATTCAACAGTAAATTAATACAAATTTAAAAAAGGCATGCAGATGCTGAATATCTGGAATAAGAAAATGCTGGAAATACTTTGTTGGTCAGGCAACACCTTTGGAAAGAGAAAGATTAAACATTTTACCCGACTACGGGTGCTGTCTGTGCAGAGTTTGAACGTTCTCCCCATGACAATGTGGGTTTTCTCAGAGATCTTCAGTTTCCTTCCATACTTCAAGGACGCACAGGTTCGTAAGTTAATTGGCTTAGGTTTGTTTACTTGATATAAGTGTAAATTGTCCCTAGAGTGCGTAGGGTAGTGTTAGTGCGCGGGGATCACTCGTCGGTGCGGAATCAGCCAGCCGAAGGGTCTGTTTCCGCACTGTATCTCTAAACTAACTAAACTAAACTAAATCAGGCCTCTGCCTATCTTTTTCTTGCCCCAGGCATTAGTCGTGTGTGATGACTTCCTCATTCCCTCAACACTGACTCTGTCCCTCACTTTCTGTCTCATGGACACACTGTCACAGATATATTGAAAGATTCAGCCCATTGAGTCGGCTCTGAACAAAAACATACATTTTACAATTATCTTAATCTAACCCACTCTATTCTCATTTTCATTGATCTCCATTCCCTTTGTTTAGTTTTCACACCTTCCACTTCCTTATCTCTGTATCTCCATCTCCCCTGACTCAGACTGAAGAAGGGTCTCGACCTGCAACGACACCCATTCCTTCTCTCCAGAGATGCTGCTTGAACCGCATGTTGTGTCTCTCTTCGGCTTTGTATGCAGCAGGTTGTGTCTTACTAACGATTGAGTTTTTTGAGGAGGTGACGAAGGAGATTGATGATGTCCACGTGGATTTTAGTCATACGTTTGATCAGGTCCCACATGGTAGGCTGGTCCACACGATTAGGATTTATGGGATTCACAATTTCCTGGTTGTATGGATTCAGAACTGACTTATTCATAGAAGACAGAGGGTTGTGGCTACATGGATAGGATAGGTTTAAAGGGACAAGGGCCAAACGCAGGCAGGTGGGACGAGTGTAGTGCCATGTTGGTTGGCGTGGGCAAGTTGTACCGATCGTCCTGCTTCCACCCGGTACGAATCTGACTCCATGGTGGAAGGTCAATACTCTGTCTGGAGGTCTGTGAACTGTGGAGTTCCACAGGGACCTGTGCTGGGACCTGGATGTAAATGTAGATGGGTCTGTGAAAAAGTTTGCTGACAACACCAACATTGGAGGAGTCGTAGACAGTGAGGAATGCTGTCAGAAGATTGAAGATTGAAGAGACATTTATTGTCACATGCACCAATTGGTACAGTGAAAGTTGGGGTCACAGCATGATACCGATCAGCTTCAGAAAAATGGCAGATGGAGTTTAACCTGAGCAAGTGTGAGGTGTTGCACTTTGGGAGGTTGAATATGTGGGGAAAGTAAACAGTTCATGGCAAGACCCTTAACAGTAATGGTATGCAGAGAGATCTTGGAATCTAAGTCCACAGCTCACTAAATGTGGCAGCACAAGTAGATAAGGTGGTTTTGTGCAGTTTAGTTTAGTTTAGAGATAGAATCATAGAGTGATACAGCGTGGAAATATGCCCTTCAGCCATCGAGTCCATGCTGTCCAGCGATTACATGAACACTAATTCTATCCTACACACTAGGGACAAATAACAGAAGCCAATTAACCTACAAACCTGCGCTTCTCTGGAATGTGGGGAAAACGGAACTCCAGAGAAAACCCACTAGGTCACAGGGAGAACGTACAAACTCTGTACAGACAGCCCGCATAATCAGGACCGAACCTGGGTTTCTGGCATTGTAAGTAGTGAATCTACTGCTGAACCACTCTGCCACCCTAAGATACGGTAATAAAGAAGGTGTATGGTATGTTTGCACTGATTGCTAAGAGTCAGAAAGTCATGATGCAGCTCCACAGGACTTTGGTTAGGCTGCAGTTGGTGCATTGTGTGTAGTTCTGCTCACCTCATTACAGGAAAGATGTTCAGGAGGCTTTGGAGAGGATGCAGAGCGATTTATCAGAATGCTGCCTGGATTGGAGGGTTTCAGCTACAGGGAGAGGTTGTATAGACTAGGATTCTGTTCTTTGGAACGTCAGAGGTTGAGGTGAGACTCGATAGAAGCACATAAAATGATGAGAGGCATAGATAGGGTAGACAGTCAGAACCTTTCTCCAAGGGAGGAAATGCCCAACACTAGAGGGCATGTCTACAAGGTGAGAGGGGGAATGTTTAGTGTAGGTGAGTGGGGCAGAGATTGGTGGGGTCCTGGAACACATTGCCTGGGGTGGCGGTGGAGGCAGATACGATAGTGGAGTTTAAGAGACTTTAGATGGGCACATGGAAGTGCAGTGGATGGAGGTATATGGATCATGTGAATGAGATCAGTTTAACTTGGCATCATGTTTGGCACAAAGATTGTGGGTCAAAAGGCCCATTCTCGTGCTGTACTATTCTATGTTCTATGTTCTTAAAACAACGAACATTTGAGAAGGCAGCATTCCCTGTAGTGGACTGTCAGTGGCTTGCAGTAGATAAAAGGTTGAGACCAGTCTGTGTGTGAGAGGGATTGAACCAGCCTCACCCTCTGGATTTCTGTACTGGCCTCTGCACCCTAATCCTCATCTCGGAATGGGTGGCTGATGACTGAAGAAGAACAGCAGTTTACTTTAGAGATACAGCATGGAAACAGGCCCTTCGGTCCACCGTGTCCATGCCGACCATTCATCACTTGTACACTAGTTGTATGTTATCCCATCCTACACACTAGGGGGAATTTACAGAAGCCAATTTCCGTACAAATCTGCACGTCTTTGGAATGTGGGAGGAAACCAGAGAATACCTACGCAGTCCCAGGGAAACATACAAACTCTGCACAGAGAGTCCCTGTAGTCAGCCTCTACCGCTGTACCACCATGCCACCCAAGAACAGCAGATGATTCTCAATAATGGCCATAAGACAAGCACCATTACGGTCATGTCTAAAATGCTTTTTGAATGAAATATTTTTTTTATAGTTTAAGAAACAAATATGCCTGATGACTTTTCCAATTACCACAATGAATAGAAAGTCAATATTACCTTTCCGCAATTTTGTCTCTTTTGTTTGCAACTGAGCCACAATTATTTGAGGTTTATACTGCAATCTGACAGGCTCTCTGTATAATTACAATGCACCAGGTACTCTTACTGATTGATGTGTTCATGAGCTGTAATTGGAATATTGCTGTTATGTGGGTGGCATGATCTCACAAAAAACTTTCAAAAGGAAGCCTGGTTAGAAGATGTTAAATGTCATGTTGTTTAGATTTAGTTTTCCGTTTTAGAGATACAGCGCGGAAACAGGCCCTTCGGCCCACCGAGTCCGCACCGACCAGCGATCCCCGCACATTAACACTATCCTACACATACTAGGGACATAGATACATAGAAAATACATCGAAAATAGGTGCAGGTGTAGGCCATTCGGCCCTTTGAGCCTGCACCGCCATTCAATATGATCATGGCTGATCATCCAACTCAGTATCCCGTACCTGCCTTATGCCTTAAGACAATTTACATTTATATCAAGTATACAAACCAATTAACCTACGAACCTGTACGTCTTTGGAGTGTGGAAAGAAACCGAACATCTCAGAGAAAACCCATGCGGTCACAGGGAAATGTACAAACTCCATACACACAGCACCCGTAGTCGGGATCGAACCCCTGCCTCTGGTACTGCAAGCGATGTAAGGCAGCAACTCTATTGCTGCGCCACTGTGCCACCCGTGCTTGCCAATGTTACACTAATCACTTATCTTTGTAGGAAGGAACAGCAGATGCTGGTTTAAACTGTTTCTAACTGTTTCACCCTTGCAACATGATAATGTAGTTGTTATTACTGAAATTTGAAAAAAAATATTCAATAAATGTTTTTAGTCAATAATGTTCGGCGTGTTGGAAAAGATTTGCAAATTGATTGTTTTTCTAAATGATCTATTTACAGCGAGCCTGACTTATTCATTAGAGCCATAAGATTTTAAACAGTAATATTGTCAAATAAAATTATTAAATGCTGGAAATATTCTGAAGGTCAGGTAGCATCTATAAAAAGTAAAACAGAATGAATGGTTCTTGGTTGAGCAGACTGCCCAGTGAACAGTGGAATCACCATGGTAACCCTGGCCACATCCTATCGGAAATATTCCGTTTGCCCATTCTTTCATTGCACAGTTGGCACAGATGTGTCTTTCAGTGACTCCTGGGACAAAACCAATTGACCAGCATTTTTCTGCTTCAAAATGGGGATTTGCATTTGTATATTTGGACAGTCTTAGCCAAGTAGAAATGGGTTGTGTAACACAAACAAAACACAAACTTTTAACATAAACATTTTATTCCATCCTGCTGGAGCTATGAATCCCATTCACTTTTTTAATCTATGGGCCCCTATACACTGTGGGCCCTGATACTGTGGGCCCCTATACACTGTGGGCCCCTATACACTGTGGGCCCTGATACACTGTGGGCCCTGATACTGTGGGCCCCTATGCACTGTGGGCCCCTATACACTGTGGGCCCCGATACACTGTGGGTCCTGATACACTGTGGGCCCTTATACACTGTGGGCCCTGATACACTGTGGGCCCCTATACACTGTGGCCTCTATACACTGTGGGCCCCGATACACTGTGGGCCCCTATATACTATGGGCCCTGATACACTGTGGCCCCGATACACTGTGCGTCCTGATACACTGGGCCCCTATACACTGTGGCCCCTGATACACTGTGGCCCCTATACACAATGGGCCCTGATGCACTGTGGCCCTGATACACTGTGGGCCCTGATACACAGTGGGCCCCGATACACTGTGGGTCCTGATACACTGTGGCCCTGATACACTGTGGCCCTGATACACTGTGGGTCCTGATACTGTGGGCCCCGATACACTGTGGGCCCTGATACACTGTGGCCCTGATACACTGTGGCCCTGATACACTGTGGGTCCTGATACACTGTGGGCCCTGATACTGTGTGCCCCGATACACTGTGGGCCCTCATACACTGTGGCCCTGATACACTGTGGGCCCCGATACACTGTGGGCCCCGATACATTGTGGGCCCTGATACACAGTGGGCCCCGATACACTGTGGGCCCTGATACACTGTGGGCCCCGATACATTGTGGGCCCTGATACACAGTGGGCCCCGATACACTGTGGGCCCTGATACACTGTGGGTCCTGATACTCTGTGGGTCCTGATACACTGTGGGTCCTGATACACTGTGGCCCCTGATACACTGTGGCCCCTGATACATCCAACTCAGTATCCTGTACCTGCTTTCTCTCCATACCCCCTGATCCCTTTAGCCACAAGGGCCACATCTATCTCCCTCTTAAATATAGCCAATGAACTGGCCTCAACTACCTTCTGTGGCAGAGAATTCCAGAGATTCACCACTCTCTGTGTGAAAAATGTTTTCCTCATCTCGGTCCTAAAAGATTTCCCCCTTATCCTTAAACTGTGACCCCTTGTTCTGGACTTCCCCAACATCGGGAACAATCTTCCTGTATCTAGCCTGTCCAAGCTCTTAAGAATTTTGTACGTTTCTATAAGATTCCCCCTCAATCTTCTAAATTCTAGCGAGTACAAGCCGAGTCTATCCAGTCTTTCTTCATATGAAAGTCCTGACATCCCAGGAATCAGTCTGGTGAACCTTCTCCCTCTATGGCATAATATAATTATACATAAATATATATGATTACATTCATATTCACGTCATACATATATATATATATATAAATATATATAGAGAGATGTATATAGTTTAAATAGACTGCAACACGGAAATAGGCTCTCCATGGTGTAATATGGGAATTGGACACTAGATGGCGCTTACTTTTTTAATCTCATTTTCTAATTAGTTTAATTAATTAATGTGCAACTTTTGACACTGACGAGTTATGACTTCCTTCTCAATTATATTTTATCTAAATCTGTGCAAAATGTCACGTAGTTCCGAGACATGGGTCACGAAAGTTGATTTCTAGACACATTTTTGATGCTCGGCCCACAGCCTAATCAGAGTTTCTTACTGATTTGTGTTACTCCAGATTTGATATGAGGATGTTGCCAGGATTTGAGGGCCTGAGATTTTGTGAGAGATTGGGTAGGCTAGGACTTTAGTCCTTGGAGCACAGGAGGCTGAGGAGTGGTCTCAGCCCCCTGTGTGTATAAGGTTATGAGCGGAATAGATAGGGTCAATGCACAGTCTTTTACCCAGAGTTGGAGAATCAAGAACCAGTGGACACAAGTTTATGGCGAGAGAGAAATTTGAACCTGAGGGGTATCTTTTTCACAGTGAGGGTCTTGGCTATATGGAATGAGCTGGCAGAGGAGGTAGTTGAAGCAGGTCCAATAACAACATTCTAAACATTGTTAGACAGGAACATGGACAGAAAAGTTTGAGAGGGATTTGGGTCAAACGCAGGCAGGTGGGATAAGTGTAGATTGGGCATCTTGGTCAGCACGGGCAAGTTGGGCCGAATGTCCTGTTTCCATGTTGTATGATTCTATGAGCCCATTGTTCACCATTCTGCTTACTTTCAAACACATCAGGATTATTTTCAACATTAATTTCTATCCGTCTCTAGCTCTGAACCAGTTTTTAGCGTTTGGAGAGTTATTTGAAGACTCAATTACGTTTCACTCTTGTAAAGCTCTTTAATCAAATGCTACCCTATTGGTTACAACCTCTAACAATTATATATTCAGATATACTAAGTCATCTTTCATATTTAGCCAAGCAAGATGGGGTTATGGGACTGTTATATCCTGTATTTCCATCATATGCTTCAAGTGATGCTTGTACAGCACTGAAATGACTGGAAGTCGATTAAAACACTAACATTGACTCTCTCTCCATTATTCCAAGAGTATCTCACAAAAAGTTGACAGGGAGAGGAGTTAAATGGTGTAACCTTATCAAAGGATGATGTCTATGAGGCTCTGCCACATTGGCCTCACAGTGACATCTTTCAAGATCCCTTCATTGTGTTACATCTTTGTAGGTGCCTCTCAGCAATCTGTCATCCTATACGTTACAAAATAAGACAGAGTAAGCTGTTTGTGTTTGACAACCTTTTGAAGTCGTTGTTTGATCTACTTGTTTCATTTACTGCCTTTGATCCAGAAATATGAATTTGAACCTGATCATAGACATCTTGGGTCTGCCATAGGAAGAAAACAGAGCAGGCGTGGAACAGGAGATCCTTTGTAACCAGTAGTCAGCTCTGAGCGCTGATGGGGGAGTTGCCTCCCTTGGGCAATATAGTTAGAACCAAGTCCATGGCACCTCCAGTGGCTCAGCTATACTGGGAGGCAGGAGGAACAATGTGAGAAGCAGGGGATTTCAGCGCTAGGACCTCCCTGATGCCAAGGTCAAGGATATCCTTGAGTGACTGCAGGTATTTCCTGTAGGGGGAATGAACAGCCAGAAGCCATGGCACATGTATGCCAATGACACAGACAGAGAAAGAGATGAGGATCTACTGGCAGATATTAATGACAAAAAGCAAGTGATTTAGATACAAGATGAGCACTCAGCTGCCTGTGGGAAGTACCTCCTGCTGCAGCTCCTGACTGCCTGCATGATGGAATTGGAGTTAGACGATGTCAGGATTGTTTGGGAGGATGATAGCATCATAGATCGGAGTTAAAGTAAAAAAACACACAATCACAATCATAATCATAATCATACTTTATTAGACAAGTATGGTTTGCAACATTCGAGGAATTTGATTTGCCATACAGTCATACCAATAAAAAGCAACAAAACACACAAAATGCCAATCGGGCCCTATGCATCGGGGCGATCAATCTCCTGCATCAGGGGGATCTCAGCTCCCCCGTGCCGGGTCGGGGTTGGTCGAACCTCCTGCGACTTGGAGCTTATCGACATCAGTCTCTACCTGAGACTGTGAGATCCTCAATGGTAAAATCCTCAGGCCGTGGTTGGAGCATGCTGAAATAATTCAACGAGTTATTGTCTTTGGAGAATATGGAAAGGTGAGGTTTCGAGTCGGGGCCCTTCTTCAGACCCAGCCATGATCGAATGGTGGAGCAGACTCGATGGGCCGAATGGCCTAATTCTGCTCCTATGTCTTATAATATTATGATCTTAAAGGAAATGAAGGCAGATGAATCTCCAAGGCCTGATTAAGAATGTCCTTGTAGGAACATAGGGAGGAACTTCAGAGGCCCTTGGAAGCCAGGAACCTACAGGCCAGTGAGCCTAACGTTAGTGTTATAGAGGCATAGAGCCATACAGCACAGAAACAGACCCTCCGCAACACCTCCATATTGCCCAAGATACCTCATCCAAGATAGTCCCATTTGCCCGCATTAAGCCCATATGCCACTACATCTTCCCTATCCCATGTATCTGTCTTTTAATACTTTTCCAGTAACTGCCGCCCTCTGAGTGAACAATTTGCTCCTCAGATTTCTTTAGTTTAGTTTAGTGATACAGTGTGGAAACAGGCCTATCTCCCCACTGGGTCTGCAGCAACCACCAATCACCCTGTACACTACTTATTTCTTACACTTTAGGGTCAATTTACAGAAGCCAATTAACCGACAAACCTGCATTTCTTTAGAGTGTGGAAGGAAACCGGAGCACCTGGAGGAAACTGCCACAGCCACAGGGAGGACGTACAAACTCCGTAAAGACAGCACCCATAATCAGGATTGAATCCAGGTGTCTGGCCCTGTAAGGCAGCAACTCTACTGCTGCGCCACTGTGCCGCCCCACTGATCCACTGTGCTTGATTAATTATAAAAGTGTATTTGGGATGGAGATTATGAACACTTGATTTATGAACGCTGCTTACATATGAACATGTATTTGAAAGACAGGCCGGATGGATAGGAATGGGTTTGCCAGGCTGCAAGTATCTTCTGCCATTTCTGCCAACAGGATATTTCCATCTGCCTTTCTCCCCACCACCCGACCCCTCCCAACTACCACAATCAGGGGTCTGGTGAAGCTGAACAGAGAGTGCTGAGCAGAGAGTCCGTGAGGCCCACTCGTGGCCACTCTTTCCCCACCTACATGCTATCCCCTCACATTGGTTTCTGTGATCCTCTCTAACTTGCAGTTTTTTCTCATTTCCCACTTATGAACAGTTTGGTTTATGAACAATTCTCAGGAACAGAACCATTTGAACATAGTATCATAACATGATGGCCAAAACTGAACACAATACTCTAAATGATGCCTCACCAACATCTTATATAACTGCAGCATGACCTCATGGCTTCTATACTCAATGTGCTGACTGATTACGGTCAATATGGTCTGAAAGCCTTTTTGACCATCCCATCTACCTGTGACGATGGTTTGGTAAGTTTGATAGAAAAATACCAAATAGAACAATATTCAGATAAGTATGAGGCAATATATCGAGGGAAGTACTGCAAGGCAAGGAAATATAGTAGGAATTCTATAACAGAATGGAAGGACATTGATGTGTATAGCCACAGATACCTAAAGGGATCCACACACATCAATTTAGCTAAGGCATTGAATACGAAAGCAGGGAGGTTTCACAAGAACCATTTACAGTTCTAGTTAGATAACTTCTCAAGTACTTGTACAGCTCTAGTCAATACAATACAAGAGGAATGTGGTTGCACTGAAACAGAACCAGAGGAGATACATTAAGATTTGATGGGACTGGAAAAGGGTAGTTATGAGGAAATACCAGGTCAGGTGAGATTGATTTGGACTTGGGAAATTGGATGAACCATATTCATGCAACAGCCAAGAAGTGACACCAACATCTCCACTTCCTTAGGACACTGAGGAAAGTTGGCAATTCTCCAATAACTCATAAACGTCTATAGATGCACCATAGAAATCCCACTGTTGAGTTCCTTTACAATTTGGTCTGGGAACAGCTCTGCCCTGAAAAGAAAGAAAATCAATTAATGGCAGAGCTATACAGTGCCCTCCATAATGTTTGGGACAAAGACCCATCATTTATTTATTTGCCTCTGTATTCCCCAATTTGAGATTTGCAATGGAAAAAAATCACATGTGGTCAAAGTTCAGATTTTATTAAAGGCCATTTTTATACATTTTGATTTCACCATGTAGAAATTACAGCAGTGTTTATACATAGTCCCCCCATTTTAGGGCACCATAATGTTTGGGACAGCAATGTAATGTAAATGAAAGTAGTCATGTTTAGTATTTTGTTGCATATCCTTTGCATGCAATGACTGCTTGAAGTCTGCGATTCATGGACATCACCAGTTGCTGGGTGTCTTCTCAGGTGATGCTCTGCCAGGCCTGTATTGCAGCCATCTTTAGCTTATGCTTGTTTTGGGGGCTAGTCCCCTTCAGTTTTCTCTTCAGGACATAAAAGGCATGCTCAATTGGGTTCAGATTGGGTGATTAACTTAACCACACAAGAATTTATCATTTTTTAGCTATGTAAAACTGCTTTGTTGCTTTAGCAGTATGTTTGGGATCATTGTCATGCTGTAGAATGAACCGCCGGCCAATGAGTTTTGAGGCATTTGTTTGAACTTGAGCAGATAGGATGTGTCTATACACTTCAGAATTCATTATGCTACTACCATCAGCAGTTGTATCATCAATGAAGATAAGTGAGCCAGTACCTTCAGTAGCCATACATGCCCAGGCCATAACACCCCCACCACCGTGTTTCACAGATGAAGAGGTATGCTTTGGATCTTGGGCAGTTCCTTCTCTCCTTTATACTTTGCACTTGCCATCACTCTGATATAGGTTAATCTTCGTCTCATCTGTCCAGAAGACCTTTTTCCAGAACTGTGGTTGCTCTTTTAAGTACTTCTTGTCAAACTGTAACCCAGCCATCCTTTTTTTGCAGCTGACCAGCGGTTTGCATCTTGCAGTGTAGCCTCTGTATTTCTGTTCATGAAGTCTTCTGCAGACAATGGTCATTGACAAATCCACACCTGACTCCTGAAGAGTGTTTCTGGTCTGTCGGACAGGTGTTTGGAAGTTTTTCTTTATTATAGAGAAATAAGTTCCTTTGCGTTTAGTAAGCTCACCAGTGCTCTCTTTCTTCTTAATGATGTTCCAAACAGTTGATTTTGGTTAGCCTAAGGTTTGGCTGATGTCTCTAACTGTTTTATTCTTGTTTCTCAGTCTCATAATGGCTTCTGACTTTCATTGGCACAACTTTGGTCCTCATGTTGATAAACAGCAATAAAAGTTTCCAAACGTGATGGAAAGACTGGAGGGAAGACTAGGTGCTGAGAGCTCTCTTATACCTGCATTAAGGAGGCAATTAAACACACCTGAGCAATTACAAACACCTGTGAAGCCATGTGTCCCAAACATTATGGTGCCCTGAAATGGGGGGACGATGTATAAACACAGCTGTAATTTCTACATGGTGAAACGAAAATGTATAAATTGGCCTTTAATAAAATCTGACAACGTGCACTTTAACCATATCTATTACAAATCTCAAATTGTGGAGTACAGAGGCAATTAAATAAATGATGGGTCTTTGTCCCAAACATTATGGCGGGCACTGTAGATGCATCTCAGTCCATCACATGGACCAGACTCCCTACAATTGAATCCATCTGCACTTCATGCTGCGACAGAAAAGCAGACGACAGAATCAAATACTTTTCCCACCTTGATCATTCCTTCTTCTTCCTGCTCCTGCCAGATAAAATGTACTCAAGTTTGAAAGTGTACACTGTCATACTCAGGAACAGCCTCATCCCCTCTGTTATCAGGCTTCTGAACGGTCCTTCCACAACCTAGAGTACTGTCCAATTCACCTTTGCTCCATTGTGGTCATTGGGCTTTGTCTCTGGAACTGATGTGCTACAATGCTGAGAACTATATTCTTCACTCTGTATCTTTCCCTTTTCCCTACCTATTGTATTTGAGTTTAACTTGATGTGTAGTATTGTCTGAACTGATTGGCCAGCATGCAAAACAAAGCTTTTCACTGTACATCGGTACACATGACAATGGTAAACCTAAACGTAAATGCCCTTGTACAGCTGGGATAAGTAGGGCTATGGATTAATTGCTGGAAGGAGGGACTAGAATGGGAAGGACCATCGTCCCCCTTGATCTGTGTTTTCACACCTTACCCTTCCATATCTCTGTCTCTCTCTCCCTTGACTGCCAGTCTGAAGAAGGGTCTCAACCCAAAATGTCACCCATTTCTTCTCTCCAGAGATGCTGCCTGTCCGGCTGAGTTACTCCAGCATTTTGTGCCTATCTTAGAATGTTTGACTGGCAATGAGTTGAACAGCCTCCTTAGTATCATAAACCTTCTATGGTTCTATATCTTGTGATGTAGGATAATAAAGAGGCTATGTATGCTGGACTTATGGAGTGTAAGGGCAGGGAAGGTGTGAAGAAGGGTCTCGACCCGAAATGTCACCTTCTCTCCAGAGATGCTGCCTGTCCCGCTAAGTTCCTCCAGCATTTGGTGTCCATCTAGGGGAGGTGTGAAATATCTCCGCAAAGCAGGTGGATGAATCACATTGGCTTCTCCTTCTCAGGTTCCATGTACACAATTTACGTCCAATTTACGAAACAGGTTGGATGCCATTTGGGTGAGAAGAGTTTCCTTTTCGTCTTTAAAAACAAAGGGTAAAGATAAAGTATTGAATACAGGATTGTGATCTTCGTCCTTAGCAGTTTGCTAAGGGGCAGATACAAAGGAAACCCACTGTAATCAGTGGGAATTGGCATTGGTTTGTTAAATCACCAGAATAAAACGATGTGCCAGTGAGATCAGTGTTGGAGCCTGGAGCTTCACAGTCCCTTATAATACCCCGCAGCGGTTAGTTGTAATATTAAATACATCATGATTGGCCTTGTTACAAATAATTTGGGCAGCATCGTGTTCCTGATGGAATTCTGTTCCAATTTTCACATCGTTTTATGAAATGAAATGCTTTCTGACTGGACGAGCAGGCACTTAAAAATCAATGCTCTAACCTCACTTACTGCCAGGCCTGGCATAAAGGAAAAGATGCAATAGCTTCAAAGATCAAATATGTATT
Source organism: Malacoraja senta (assembly GCA_038087875.1). Taxonomy (NCBI): domain Eukaryota; kingdom Metazoa; phylum Chordata; class Chondrichthyes; order Rajiformes; family Rajidae; genus Malacoraja; species Malacoraja senta. The sequence continues at coordinate 35,218,130 of CM075980.1, forward strand.
CACATCGTCCAAGAACAATGTTGGGGTCCTCCAGAGAGCCTTTCACCGACATTGGAGCCATTAGTTTAGCAGCAGCTGTTTTGAAGTAAATATATTGTCACTGCTTTGGTGCTCTGCTGTAATCAGATGGTGCTTCCGAACACTGAGACCATGCTGCACGGCTTTCAAAGAGCAACCCCTGTCTGTTGAATGCCTAACTCTGGTGGACTGATTGCTATCTGAGCAATTACATACCGGCAGTCATAACAAGAGGGAATGGGAGGGTGGCCTGGCTGAGTACCACAAACCTCAATTCATGTCCTGCATAAAACATTAGACTGGGCTCAATATCTTCTTATCTGCTGTTAGAGAACTATCATCCTTCTCGAACTGAATGCTTGATCTAACCTAAGCATATTTTATCTTGTGGATTAGAACTGATGTTTGGTTGTAATGCGATGATACCAGAGGAGTAAGAACCTTTAGCCAATTGTTATCTATTACAGAAAATAAAACAAACTCTTACAGATAAAGCTACGTGTATGAAATATCATTGCATGCAGAGTGAAATTTGCTAGTCTTGATGTTCAGCTAAAATGATCATATTTTCATTTTCAGAGGATCATTTTAATTTCTGAACATGCTACATGCTAAGATAGAACACATCAGCAACACTTACCACAGGAGAGAACCCTCCTCCCATTTGCCTCTAATTGTGTGACTACATACATCATATATAATTACGTCTTTCTCATAAATTCCTAACTTAACCGTTTATAAGGCATGATTATCTAGGAGAGCTGACATTCCCTGTTGCTATAGAACAAAAGAGACAAGAACAGGCACCTTGGCCCACAATGTCTCTGCCGAACATAATGCCACGATCGTCACTTATCCAACTGCACATACCCCTCCATATGCCTATCCAAAAGGCTTTTAAATGTCACTGACACATCTGCTTCAACCACCACCTCCAACAGAGTGGTCCAGGCACTAACCACTCTCTGTGTAATAACAAAGTTGTTGGTCAACTCTTGAGTGGCCTGCTGTTGCTCCTGGAAGATCTGCCGCTGTTTGATACTGGTCTTCAGTGAGTTCTGGAGCAGTTCCTCCATTGATTGTGTGAGTAGTTAGTGTAGTCATACCCATATTCTACACCAGTGTGGTTGGTGTCAGGGATGACACCAGGTCCACACTGACACTTGTAGTGGGGTGGTCTCACATAATATGGTTGACTTTCCACAATGGACAAAGATGTCTGGGTCCGTGTGGGGACATACTCCCTCGTCCACAGTCACGAGGCTCTGGCTACCTTGATTTGTCCCACCAGCTCACCCAGGCCTCAGGTGGAGGCACTGGTGGTCTCAGCCTTCTTCCCAGCCTGTGAGAAGAGTACAGTTAATAGGGGGTCTTCCACTCTTCCTCCCTTTCTGCCTGTCCCACTTCCTCTCCTTCTGTGGCTGGAATTCCCAGGGTTTATAAGGAGTTTATGAGGTACTGCTGTTTGAACTAATTAGACACGCTGTTTCTCCTTTCCCTGTGGCCTCAGCTGAGTCCAGAGTGCTGGTCATTGGCTTCTTCTGGACAGTGATGGAGATCAGAGGGGGGACATACCATCACAATAGGGAAATATAGCTTTGGGATTTTCTTTAATCTGACTCACCATTTTTTTCAAGAGGACTAGAATACAAAAACAGGGGTGTACTGCTGAGGCTCTACAAGGCACTGGTCAGGCCTCATTTGGAATATTGTGAGCAATTATGGGCACCATATCTGAGGAAGGATGTGCTGGCTCTGGAGAGGGTCCAGAGGAGGTTTACAAGAATGATCCCAGGAATGAGTGGGTTAACATATGATGAGCATTTGACAGCACTGGGCCTGTACTTGCTGGGATTCAGAAGCATGAGGGGGTACTCATTGAAACTTATCGAATAGTGAAAAGCATGGATAGAGTGGATGTGGAGAGGATGCTTCTACTAACATAAAAACGTAGTAACAAAGAAAATAGATGCAGGAGGAGGCCATTCATCCCTTCGAGCCAGCACCGCCATTCATTGTGATCATGGCTGATCGTCCCCAATCAATAACCCATGCCTGCCTTCTCCGCATATCCCTTGATTCCACTAGCCCCTAGAGTTAGAAACATAGAAAATAGGTGCAGGAGTAGGCCATTCGGCCCTTCGAGCCTGCACCGCCATTCAATATGATCATGGCTGATCATCCAACTCAGTATCCCGTACGTGCCTTCTCTCCATACCCCCTGATCCTTTTAGCCACAAGGGCCACATCTAACTCCCTCTTAAATATAGTTCTATCTAACTCTCTCTTAAATCCATCCAGTGATTTGGCCTCCACTGCCCTCTGTGGCAGGGAATTCCACAAATTCACAACTCTCTGGGTGAAAAAGTTTTTTCTCACCTCAGTCTTAAATGGCCTCCCCTTTATTCTAAGAATGTGGCCCCTGGTTCTGGACTCGCCCAACATCGGGAACATTTTTCCTGCATCTAGCTTGTCCAGTCCTTTTATAATTTAATATGTTTCTATAAGATTCCCCCTCATCCTTCTAAACTCCAGTGAAAACAAGCCTAGTCTTTTCATCCTTTCCTCATATGACAGTCCCGCCATCTCAGGGATCAATCTTGTGAACCTACGCTGCACTGCCTCAATCACAAGGATGTCCTTCCTCAAATTAGGAGACCAAAACTGAGCACAATACTCCAGATGTGGTCTTACCAGAGCCCTATACAACTCTTTACTCCTATACTGAAATCATCTAGTTATGAAGGCCAACATTCCATTAGCTTTCTTCACTGCCTGCTGTACCTGCACGGCAACTTTCGGTGACTGGTGTATAAGGACACCCAGGTCTCACTGTACCTTCCCCTTACCTAACCAAACCCCATTGAGATAATAATCTGCCCCCTTATTTTTGCCGCCAAAGTGGATAACCTCACATTTATCTATATAATACTGCATCTGCCACACATCTGCCCACTCACTCAACCTGTCCAGGTCACCCTGCAACCTCCTAACATCCTCTTCACAGTTCACACTGCCACCCAGCTTTGCGTTATCTGCAAACCTGCTAGTGTTGCTCCTAATTCCATCTTCCAAATCATTAATATATATGGTAAACAGTTGCGGCCCCAACACGGAGCCTTGCGGCACTCCACTCGCCGCTGCCTGCCATTCTGAAAAGGACCCGTTCACTTCTACTCTTTGCTTCCTGTCTGCCAACCAATTTTCTATCCACGTCAACACCCTACCCTCAATACCATGTGTCTAATTTTAGTCACCAGTCTCCCGTGCGGGACCTTATCAAAGGCTTTCTGAAAGTCTAGATACACTACATCCACTGGCTCCCCTTCATTCATTTTACTTGTCACATCCTCAAAAAATTCCAGAAGATTAGTCAAGCATGATTTTCCTTTCATAAATCCATGCTGACTTGGACTAATCCTTTTACTGCTATCCAAATGCCCCATTATCACCTCTTTAATAATTGACCATCATCTTTCCCACCACCAAAGTCAGGCTAACTGGTCTGTAACCCCATTTTCTCTCTCACTCCTTTCTTGAAAAGTGGGATAACATTAGCAATCCTCCAATCCACAGGAACTGATCCTGAATCTATTGAACATTGGAAAATGATCACCAATGTGTCCACTATTTCTAGAGCCACCTCCCTGAGGACCCTGGGATGCAGACCATCAGGCCCAGGGGATTTATCGTCCTTCAGTCCCATTAGCCTACCCAATACTATTTCTCGCCCAATGAAAATTTCTTTCAGTTCAACTACCCCCTTAGATCCTCAGTCCTCCAGTACTTCTAGGAGATTGTTTGTGTCTTCCTTAGTGAAGACAGATCCAAAGTACCTGTTCAACTCTTCTGCCTTGTTCCCCATAATAATTTCACCCGTGTCTTCAAGGGACCCACATTTGACTTTGCTACTCTTTTTCCCTTAACATATCTAAAGAAGCTTTTACTGTCCTTCTTCATATTCCTGGCCAGCTTCCCCTTGTACTTCATCTTTTCAGCCCGTATTGCCCGTTTCCTTCTGGGAGTGTCTAGTTGGAGTGTCTAGGACTAGAGGTCATAGCCTCAGAATTAAAGGAAGTTCCTTTAGGAAGGAGTTGAGAAGGAATTTCTTCAGTCAGAGGGTGGTGAATCTGTGGAATTCTTTGCCACAGAAGGCCGTCAATTGATATTTTTAAGGCAGAGGTAGATAGATTCTTGATTAGTATGGGTGTCAGGGGTTATGGGGAGACGGCAGGAAAATGGGTATAGGAGGGAGAGATAGGTGAGTCAAGATTGGATGGTGGAGTGCTTGATGGGCCGAATGGCTTAATTCTGCTCCTATCACTTATGACCTTATGACCTTATGATTTTGTAGCTCCTTTTGGTCCTTCTAATTGGCTGCTTGAGTCCTTTCCTCCTTTCTTTATATTCCTCAAAATGCCTGTTCAATTCCAAACACTTAAAACTTGAATGCGCCTCTTTGTTTTTACCAAAGTTGTAACGTCTTTGGTCATCCACGTTTCCCTTACTTTGCCATCCTATCCCTTCTCTTTACTGGAACATGCTGGTTCTAATCATCGTTCAACTTGTCACATGTGAGCCTACCCAATAACAATTGTTGCAAGTGGACGCTCCAAAGCTCATGACCAAATAACATTGTGGTTTTCCGTACTCCATTTCCCACAAGATCCAGTTTTCTCTCTATTCAAAACAATCTTAAACCTTATCGAGGTGTGATCACTATTCGGCAAGCAGCGCGCTGGTCTGGTCCCGGCAGCAGTCCCGGCTCACCCCACTTACCGAGACCCCGAGGAGGGATCCGTGATAAAGCTGGACCCCCAGAGCGATGTGAACCGTCGAGAACAATGGGGGGACCTGGCGGCGGACCATCGAGAACGAAGGGGGACCCAGCAGGGGGGAGACGGGGGGGGGAGGGGGGGTGGAGAGGGTAGATAGGAATGTCCATAGTTCCTAGGTGAGGTCTGCTGTATGATTTTATCGGGTTAGAAACATAGAAAATAGATGCAGGAGTAGACCATTCGGCCCTTCGAACCAACCTCGCCATTCAATATGATCATGGCTGATCATCCTAAATCAGTACCCCGTTTCTGCTTTCTTCCCATATGCAAAACATATGCAAACCAAGGCTTTACACTGTACCTAGGTACATGCTTCAATAAAGTATCATCATTGATATCCCCAAATGCTCTTCCACTGACACACCAGTCACCTGACCAGGCTGGTTTCCCAACACAAGGTTCGGTATATTCCCCTGGAGTTTAGTGGTCGGGCTATCCACATACTCTTTCAAGAAACCTTTTTGGATGCTCCTCACAAATTCTGCCCCTTTGGCCCTGAGCGAGTCCCCGTCAAAATTGAGAAGGTTAAAATCACCCACGAAGACAACCCTGTTGCTTTGTAGTGAACTTGCCAAGATACAAGATACAAGATATATTTATTTGTCACATGTGCCAGTTGGCACAGTGAAATGTGATCACCATACAGCCATACAATAAAAATAAAGAACACAACATAGAGTTGATAGAATTCAACATAAAACATCCCCACACAGCAGAATCAAAGTTTCCCACAGTGAGGGAAGGCACGAAAGTCAGTCATCTTCCTCCAATGTTCCCCAATGTTCACCCCGTGGTCAGGGCCTCCCCGAGCCCTCCGCAGACGCAGTTGCCAGGAACTAGTGCTGAGAAACATGGCTGGGAAAAATCTGGAAAACCTGCAGGAATGAAACGTCAACTAGCGGGAAATGCTGAGCAGGTCAGAGCGTATCAGTGGATAGTGAAATAGGGTTTATGGTACTGTTCCAGAGACCCTCAGTTAGAATTTTGCCAGAACGAAACATTAACTTTGTTTTCTCTTCAGAGATGCTGCCTGTCTTGCCAAGTGTTTCCAGAATTTCATGTTTCAGATTTACACCATCTGCAGGTTTTTGTTTCAATTTTGAAACGTGAAGCAATATCATATTTAAAGAAAGTCTCTATTTTAAATATGTTTGTAGGTTGTATTTTGCAGATCCTCTGTTGGTAACTTTGTGCCAGATGATGATTTGAATGCAGGGCAGGGCAGGGCAGGGCAGGGCACGTGGCAAACAGCCCCTTGTGCACCTTACATCTGCAATTTGCCTAGAAACGGGGCCAGGAGCAACACTTTAAATTTGCTGAGTTTAAGAGGGGAACAAGTATGTGTCCTTGATGTTAAGGAACACATGTGCACAGATTGATAGTTATGTCCTTTAGATGGTTATTTGGGGGGACCTTGTTAACATTCTCTACAGTATTTTCCCAATGTTTGGTTCCCATCTCTAATACCCTTGCTGGCACCCTCCTTGTATACACTGTTCCGTGTTCTGCGTTCCTTTCTACACACCCCTATTTACACCTCTTGCCCATACATGCACCCTTGCTATCACCCCGCTTGCATGCAGGCCTCCTAGCACCACCCCCTTGCAGTTGTCTAGAAAGGAACTGATTTAAACCGAAGGTAGACACAAAATGCTGCAGTAACTCAGCAGGACAGACAGCATCTCTGGAGAGAAGGAATGGGTGACGTTTCGGGTAGAGACCTGAAGAACGGTCTGACCTGAAACGTCACCCATTCCTTCTCTCCAGAGATGCTGCCTGCCCTGCTGAGTTACTCCAGCATTTTGTATCAATCCCTTGTAGTTGTCTATGGTTACAGCCCTTATATATACCCTTGCCATCATCAGGCATGCACATGACCTTCTTACTACTTCCTTAGTTTAGTTTAGTTTAGTTTAGTTTAGAGATACAGGGCCTTTCAGCCCACCGTGTTCATGCCAACCTGTGATTCCCCGTACACAAACACTATCTTGTAGGAGTGTCTCCAAACACTTGAGACAATTAAAAATTCTTACCAAAGCCAATGAACCTACAAACCTGTACGTCTTTGGAGTGTGAAAGCACCTGGAGAATACCTAGCTGTCATGGGGAGAACGTATCAACTCCGTACAGGCAGCAACCCAGGTCCCTGTCACTATAAGGTAGGAAATCTCCTGCTGCACCACCGTGCCACTCTTACAAAAGCTCTGTATGCAATCCCTATTCCCAGTAATCACCCCACTTACAGAGACCCCTCCTATCATACCGCTATACCCATACCCCTGCTAACTCCCTTCCAACACTTACATCGACCAGCATCCCTACCACCATCCCATTATACACACTTCTGCCAATACCCCTTTACCCTGCTAACAGGTGTGTTGTTGGCATCATCATCCCCATCCCCACCAATGCCCTCCCTGAACCATCTCCACTTACCACACTCCTCATCCCCACCAAGAGAGGAAGAAACTGAAGTTTGAAACAGAATTTCTCCCAGTCTCATTTTCATCTTGGTCACTTACCAAGTAGTGACTAACTTTGGAATGAGCAAGTCACACATGTGCTTGTAAAAGCACTGCCACAATATGTAGTCTTTATTTTAATGAACATAAAACTATTGAAATGTTGATAAAAGACCTTTTGTATAGATGGAGTAGTGGGAGGAAGTGGGCCTTGTGAAGAAACTTCCAGGAATGCGTCCAAAGATAATTGGCAGGGATCCATTGGGAACGCTTGGCAGAGGCTCAGGGTGGTCACAATGCTGGCCATGACAACATCTGAAAATGTCACGGCAAAGGTGAAGTACGTCAGTACGTAGTCGCTCTACATTTATCACGTGAAAACTTTACTTGTAGGAATGAGAGAATAGTGGGAGAAGTGTGGAGTTTCACAGCCTTGCGATCCGCAAAGTTAGAACATAGAGAGGGAGCAGGGAGGCGGACACTTTTAGAGAGAGACAAACCACGATTGCTGCGAAGAGTAATAATGTGGAGAATCAGTTAACAACCAAAATAATTCCTAATGCTGCAAACCGTGTGTGTGTGCGCAGGACTCCAGGGGTTAATAAATGCCAGTGCAAACTCTGAATGTCGATGCACACGGAAGGGATGAAATAAAACGGAAAATGTGAGAGACGTTGAACAGGTCAGGCAGCACCTGCAGGCTGAGAAACAGTCAACGTTTCAGGTCACAGACCAGTTGTTAGTGAGTGGGGTCTTTAGTTTGAAACATGAACTGCAGCTGAACCTGTGATGTGTTTGCAGCGTTTTCTGTTCCTAGTTTGGATTCCCAGCATCTGCATTCATGTTGACTTTCAATGAAGGAGTGTTCATGGAAGACATTGCTGCTGTTCGGATCCCATTAGAATGACGCAGAGTACCCTCACAGAACCTCCGATGATAGACAGCAGATAATGAAAGACAAGCTGAATATTTGTCTGACAATTGTGCGTTCTGATGCTAGTCCAGGCGACAAACGCTTGACTGCTTTTAAATCCTCCCATTAATAAGAGTGAAGAAATGTTTCAGGAGGACAGCGTTCAAAGCTTCATTGCTGGTATTCCAGGCCTTCCAATCTTGAAAGCACATTGCAGGAAGAACTGCCGGCCTTGATATGAGCTGTGTATTCTGTGGGAACCAACCCATTCAAACCAAACTGTAGTGATCACTGTAACTGTCTTCCGTGTGTGAATGGAGAAGGAATGACAGTCTGTGATATTCACCAGAACCACAAGAGATTGGCAGTCGGCACTGGTGGCAATTATGCTGATGTTCAGGGATATTATCAAGTGTGACCAAGGGGAGGATGGGTTTTTTAAATTATTCAATTAGCATCACATCCAGGGTGGGTTTCCTGGTTTGTGGTTATTATTCTGCTGCTTCATTCCTTCGATAACAATGTGCAGTTTGTCTGACTGGATGTGAGTTTCTCCCCCCTTGGCTAAATGAACTTTCTGTTGTCTATTCTGTTGCCTTCCTCCTCCAGCTGTGAGCCCACGCACTCTATGGCCTGGATCTCCTGCTGCCTTTGTCCTGCTATTTACACAATGCTTCAGGTTGGCAGGGGGCATGTGCACCCATGCGGGAAGGTGGGCAGGATGCCACCATCCGCAAACAAAACAAAATATAGAGCTCATTACGCAGATCATTCAAATGTGGGCAGTGAAGGCTGCTGTGGCTCGTTGCTCAGCAACTGTGTTCCTACATGCATCCCCACCACTATTACCCCACCCCCACACTCCATGCCACCCTCAATCCTAGGACAGTCTTCACCTTCTTGAAGGATTCATCCCAGCCATGGCGATGAGACTCAGATACTGAAGTAACTCATTCACAAAACCGCTTACAGAGTTCACGTTTGATGCTGTGGCAATTTTGACAGTTGCTCTTCACAACCCAGATGTGAAGTTTTCAACTCAACTTTCACATATTTAATAATAAGTACGCAGAAGTTCCTTTGTGTATAAACGTGGAAAATTGCCTGCGATATTATCGTGACTCTGAACGTGACCGATCAACTAGACTCTGACAACTTCCATTCATTGTCCAGCCACTCTTTATTTACTAGTGCACAAGGACAGCAGTACGGTCCCAGTTACTGTACTGCTCTCAAATTCCAATCACAATGGTCAACATTTTATACAGATTTTGACCATTGAAATTTTGTGCACTTTCTAATTTCTTATTATCAATGACAATACATTCTCAAAACATTAATTTCCAAAAAGGAAACCTAAATGCTATTTAATCCTTTATTTAATTTTCAATATCAAGAACCTTGTAGTGTGCGTCAAGTAATTCCAATCCCAAAACATTGGGGTACATCAATGAATCAGGAACATTGATGTGCGTCCATGAAATGCCCAAAGGTTGTTGTGCTGTACTGCTATCCTTACCTTTGTCACACTGCAGCTTCCACATCTTTAATTAAATCCATCCCAATGTTATTCTCCTGGTGAGATTAGTGTTCAGTGTCCTCGGAGGACTGGCAATGTTGGGAATATTTTAACACTCATTTCAGTGTACTTCTGCTTTCAGCACCAATGAGAACACTTCTTAATGCTCCGGTGTGATGTTTCCATCGCCAGACATCCTCCTACCCTCAAGAATGAGACACTCGCTTTAAAGCCAATTAGTGTTGCACTGCAAGCAGCTTGAAGCTTCCGACTTGCACTGACGTGAAGCTGGATTAAGTTTGCCTGCACTTGTTTCACGGAATGTTTTAACAGCCAGCAGAGAGAGGACTCTGAGCCATCTGGGCTAGATTTGTACTGGTAGCAGTCGAACCCCTCTTACGTGTCACATGATGCAGAAAAGTATGATAAATTGTAAAATGCATTCTTTAAAACGTTGGATCTGTTCAGCATGGAAGCAGCCCACCAAGGCAGTGCTGACCACCAAGCACTTATTTTCATCAATTTCTCCCCATTTACCCATTTATTCTCCCCATGTTTCCATGATCTATTCCCAGATTTCACCATTATCCACATACTGGTGGCATGCAGCTGCTGCTGCTGATGATGCTTCATTGTCACTTGTACCGAGCTAGGTGCAGTGAAATACAAAGTTACAAAAACTACTCTTTGTCCCCTCCACCAAGTCCCTTTAGTTCTTGGCCGCTCCCCCACGCTGGGTCCCTCTTTGTTCTCTGTGACCCGGCCCGGACCTCGTGACCCCGTCCTCGGCCCGACCTCTAGGCTCTGACCCAACCACCTTGCCTCGACCACTCGGCCTCTGTGAAGCCGCGGCGTCCGTGGGGCGAGTTCTCCGACTGAGGCGGGCGGGTCAGGCGTGCTCACCGGGAATGTTCCTGCACACCACGAGTGTCCCTGCTCACCACGATGGTCGCTGCTCACCAGGAGTGTTCCTGCTCACCATGAATGTTCCTGCTCACCACGAGTGTCCCTGCTCACCAGGATTGTCCCTGCTCACCACTGGTGTCCCTGCTCACCACTGGTGTCCCTGCTCACCACTGGTGTCCCTGCTCACCATGAATGTCCCTGCTCACCAGGATTGTCCCTGCTCACCACTGGTGTCCCTGCTCACCAGGATTGTCCCTGCTCACCACTGGTGTCCCTGCTCACCAGGATTGTCCCTGCTCACCACTGGTGTCCCTGCTCACCAGGATTGTCCCTGCTCACCACTGGTGTCCCTGCTCACCAGGATTGTCCCTGCTCACCACTGGTGTCCCTGCTCACCACGAGTGTTCCTGCTCACCAGGAGTGTCCCTGCTCACCGGGTATGTTCCAGCCCACTGCTCACCAGGATTGTCCTGGCCCACTGCTCACCACGAGTGTCCCTGCTCACCACGAGTGTCCCTGATCACGACGATGGTCGCTGCTCACCACGAGTGTCCCTGCTCACCGGGTACGTTCCAGCCCACTGCTCACCACGAGTGCATTTGACCAATTAAGCAAACAGCCCACTCGTCTTTGGGATCTTAGACTCTGAGGAAAGTACAGCACCCAGGAGATACTCTCACAGTTGCAGGGAGTATGTGTGAACCACACACAGCAGCAGTGGTCAGGATTGAACCCTGGTCAATGGAGCTGTTCTGAAGCAGCTCTACTAGCTGTGTCCCTGCATCATCCCAGAATGAATGCTGTAAATTAATTACCTACTCTTCTGATTTTGGTGCCTTCAAATGTAAATGTTTGTAGATTTGTGTTTGGTAAAGTTATCTTCGGATACTGAACTAGGAAGGGTAGGTAGCGTTGTGGACCACATCTGTGCCGGTCGAGAAATAAACTGCGATTTAACAAGATGGGGAAATAGGATTAAGGTGTGAATGGTTTCCATCTGTTTTCTGTTCTATTGACTCGTAGTGTGAAGTCGTTCAGAGATCTGATTCACTATTGCAACTGAGAGATAACAGTGCAGGTTGTATTGTCTGGACTACAGCAAATTAGAAGGTGGTCCAATCAAAGTAATAGAAATGATGAGATGGTTCAATGGTGAAGATGAAGAGCCATCATTTGCTCTCAGGAAGTAACAAGGCGACACAATGTCACAATTGGACTCCAAGCATTTAGGAATAACATTATAAAGGCCTTTTTCATTTGTGGATATTACAGGATTCTTCCCTACAAATATTATGGCCATTGGGTCAATTTAAGACCGTTCTTTGGTTGCTATTGGGCAGTTTACAAAACGGCGTTTGTTATTCTCAAGTATTTGTATTTTGAGAGATGAGACCATTTGAACTTTGTACAATTATCTGCCATCTTCTTGCAGTCCTACTTGGTGAAGGATGACTTGCTTTCATTCCTGTTTTGTAGACTCTGAGGTAACTCAGAGCATGGGAACCATAAACCCTTTCACAGATGGGGCAGGTAAAAGGTGTGCATAGCTTTTGAGTGGGGTCTCATGTCTTCTGCTGCTTATCAGGCTGCTGTGAATTCCTGATGCATGGATGTGAGGCTTCTAATGTCATCCCAAATGCCCTGTGATTCAGTGATTCCCATAAATCAGTGGGGATTTGCAAGGGGGTTTGGAATGCGGGACAGGTGTGTGGTCAGTATGGAAGGTTGTGATGTAGGCTTGGCATCTGGCCAGAATCAAGGAATGGAAAGGAGCCAGTTTCTGGCCAGGTGTTGTGAGGAGACTGTTGTGAGGAGAGAGCCAAGAGGTAGCGCACTTTAATTAACCACCTTTTATTTTCAGAATTCGCACAACTCCACAAAGCCCAAATGGGTGGAGGTTTGGAGAAAGCATTGGCATCCGTGAATGACTCCACGATTCTGTGGTTCCATGATTATGGCAAATTGCAGCTGTGTGTTCTCCACGTTCTGGGATGGGGGCTCCTCTGGGGAACCAGATTAAGGAATTTATTATTAGACATAGAACGGTACATCAGAGGAACAGCCCACAATGTTTGTGCCAGTCGAATGCCAATATTGTATCTGCCTCCACCACCACCACTCCTGGCAGTGCATTCCAGGTCCCCACCACTCTTTGTATGAAAATCCTGTCCCGCACATCTATCTATCTATCTATTATTATCTATTATATAAAACTCTGTGGCTGCCTGACTTGTGTTCGCCTGACTTCCGTCTGCCACCAAATCCCCTTTGATACCGCCCCAGGCCCACACAGCCCATGTTTTTGACCATTTCCAAAGAGATGACATTTATCTTTACGAATAGCCACTCCTGATTAAATTCGGTCGTGTTTATGTACACTTTTTAAAATAAAATCCATCACCCCCCCCCCACCCCCACTCGATTTTCTCCAATTTTCTACGAAAACAACGCCATCTTTTTCCCCCCGATTTTCTCCGAAAACGACGCCATTTTTTTCCCGCCGATTTTCACCCCGGGGTCTGAAGCACGTTCGGAACAACACCCAGGGGTGTCAAGCACTTTCGGGGACCAGACCCAACGGGTCTGCACTTGGTCTAGTATACTTTTAAAACTCTGTGTGTGTGTGTGTGGGTGTATGTCAGGTGTATGTCATTTTGATTTTGCCTTTGATTCGTTGGTCCGCCAAAACCACACGCAAAATCTCAGAGATTTTTACCATTTCGCTAGCGATTTCACTTTTACATTCGCATATCCACTCCTCATTAAATTTAGTCATTTTTCTGTACACATTTTTAATAAAATCCTCCCCCCCCCCCCACTCACCCATTTTGTCGCCTCCTGCTGGCCATCTTCTCATCACGTGCCGCGTGCGACCATAACGGCTGCTGCTGCCCGGCTCTCCTCCACTCCCCCCCCGGCCCGGCTCTGTCACGCTGGCGGAAGGCACAGATAGGCTGGTCCCCATTGCTTTTCGCCGTCCTCGTTGCTGGCCTGCACACTTGCACTGTCCGAAAATCCCGCTTGTCAACGGTCTGTCGGCCTGCAGGCACATTGAGGGCGTACGCAGCGTCTCGATGTCGTACGCAGCATATTGACGTCGTACACAGCGTCTTGACGGCGTACGCAGCGTCTTGATGGCGTATGCCTAGCGCGTGGCATTGTGCGAGGACGTCAGGCCGCCCCACCTTGCAACCTCGCGTTGCGGGAACAGACCCAACGGGTCTGCACTTGGTCTAGTCTCCATTAAACTTCCCCCCTCTCACCTTATAGCTAGGCGCTCTAGTGTTGGACATTTCCACCCTGGGAAAAAAATGTCTGACTGTCTACCCTACCTATGTCTCTCCTAACTTTATATTTCTATCGTCTCTACTCAACTGCCGATGTTCCAGAGACAACAATCCTAGTCTGTCCAACCTCTCCCTGTAGCCGACACCCTCTAATCTGGCCAGCATTTTGGTAAACCTCCTTTGTGCCTTCTTTAAAGCCTCCCTTAATAGTCCCTTAACAATCTTATATTGAAACAAGATTATGAAGGGATTGGACACGCTAGAGGCAGGAAACATGTTCCCGATGTTGGGGGAGTCCAGAACCAGGGGACAGATTAAGAATAAAGGGTAAACCATTTAGAACAGAGATGAGGAAAAACTTTTTCACCCATAGTGTTGTGAATCTGTGGAATTCTCTGTCTCAGAAGGCAGTGGAGGCCAATTCTCTGGATGCTTTCAAGAGAGAGTTAGATAGAGCTCTTAAAGATAGCGGAGTCAAGCGATATGGGGAGAAGGCAGGAACGAGGTACTGATTGTGGATGATCACAGTGAATGGTGGTGCTGGTTCGAAGGCTGAATGGCCTTTTCCTGCACGTATTGTCTATTGTCTCTACATCTTTCCTGTAATGCAGTGGTTCTTAACCTGTGGGTCGTGACCCCCTATGGGGGTCGTTTGGGGGTTTTCCGGGGGTCATGAAGGAGTTATAAATGACATTAATTTGTTGAGCCCATTTTTAGGCACCTAACAAAGGTACACGTATGGGTCTTCCCTGTACCAGTAGATGGGCACTAGGACCCAGCAGAGCCAGACCACATGCTGTCTGCATGGTAGAGGTTGTGGGCCTGGTGCTGAGCCGAGAACTGTGTTGAGGTGACGGCTCCGGCTCCGGCCCGCTGGTGGCCTGTGGAGAGGCGAGGGTCGGCGGAGTCGCTGGTGGAGGCCCGTGGGGAGCTGGAGTAGAGATCCGGTGACAGCGGCTGCGGTGGCCCCGTCCGGGGAGGTGGTGAGAGTCGGCAGCTGTGGCTGTTTCAGTGGCCCGGGCCTGGGTTTGGGTGTGACAGTGGGTGTGAGTGGGTGTGGGTGAGTGTGTGAGTGCATGTGTGTGTGGGTGTGTGTGAGTGTGTGTGGGTGTGTGTGAGTGCATGTGTGAGTGTGTGTGTGTGAGTGTGTGTGTGGGTGTGTGTGAGTGCATGTGTATGTGAGTGGGTGTGAGTGGGTGTATGTGAGTGGGTGTGTGTGGGTGTGTGAGTGGGGGTAGGTGTGTGTGAGTGGGTGTATGTGAGTGGGTGAGTGAGTGTGTGTCTGAGTGGGTGTGATAGTGGGAGGGTGAATTTTGTAAATGCGGTTAAAACCATTCGATCTGTTGAACGTTAACAGAGTATAGACATGGTGACCTGTTTCCAAATGTTTGTGTTAGCTTAAGAATACTATTAACAATTCCAGCAACAGTAGCTTCTGCAGAGAGTTTTTTTAGCAAACTCAAGCTGATTAAGAATTATTTAAGGTCTACAATGTCTCAGAAACGTCTTGTGGGTTAGGCCAGGCTAAGTATTCAAAGTCAAAGTCAATTTTATTCGTTACATGCATCCTAGGGTGCAGTGAAATGAATTTGCCAGCAGCGATGTACTTAAAAAGAACACACAATACACAATAAAATTTAACACAAACATCCACCACAGCATTCTTCACTATGGTGGAAGGCAACAAGGTTCAGCGAGTCCTCCTTTAAAAAGCCAGAGAAGAGCTCCTTCGTGACGATGCGCAGCTCAAGAGTGATTTCATCGAAGAAGTGCTCACCATGTTTTGGCTGAAAGTGAAGGACTGTGCCGTTCTTTCCAAGAGTGCCCTGACCCTATTGGTCCAGTCCCCCTCAACTTATCGCTGTGAGGCTGGATTCTCAGCCATGGTAACTCTGAAAATGAAGGTACGCAATAGGCTTGTCATCAACGCTGACATGAGGTGCTGCTTGTCGAGCATTCGTCCTCGTTTTGATTGCCTGATGGCGGTGAAGCAATTTCAGCCATCCCATTGACTGAGCATTGGCAGACATGTTTTAATAAATCGGGCTGTCACGGTATTGACCAAGAATGTCCAAAGGGGTTGTGGGGCCATAA
The DNA here is from genome assembly GCA_038087875.1 of Malacoraja senta. NCBI lineage: Eukaryota > Metazoa > Chordata > Chondrichthyes > Rajiformes > Rajidae > Malacoraja > Malacoraja senta. The sequence continues at coordinate 35,234,167 of CM075980.1, forward strand.
AGGTTAAGAACCACTGCTGTAATGGGTCGACCAGAACTGTATGCAATGCTTGAAATGTGGCCTAAGCAAAGTCTGACAGAGCTGCATCATGACTTCCTGACTCTTGTATTCAATGCCCTTAGCAATGAAGGCATGCATACCGTACGCCTTCTAAACCACCCTATCTACTTGTGGTGCCACCGTCAGTGAGCTAAGAAATAGGATTCCAAGATCCCTCTGCGCAACATTGCTGTCATGGATCTTCCAATTAACTCCCCTTACTTTCATCCTCCAAAGTGCATCACCTCACCCTTGCTTGGATTAAACTCCATCTGCCATTTCTCTTCCCATTTCTGCAGGTGGTCTATATCCTGCTGTACCTTCTGATGGCATTCCTCACTGTCTGCAATTCCTCCAATGTTTGGTGTCGTCAGCAAACTTACTCAGCAACCCATCTACACTTACATCTAGGACATTCATATATATATTTAAAACAGACTTGAGGTTCGTGCTGTAATATTCCAACAGTGCTCTATGAAGAAATGATAATCACTTCATGGATTGTTGACTGTTATAGAAACACAGAAATCAGATAAATATTATGGAATTATAAATTCCAAAGAGAAAAAATGCAGGACATTTTCAAATCAAAAAGGTGCAGAGACTTGGTATCTGAAATAAAAACAGAAAATGCTTGAAAAACACAGCAGGTCAGGCCATATCCATGGAAAGAGGCACTGATGAGACGCCACTGAAAAAAAGAGGGAAGACAAGTGAATCTTGATAGCAGTGAAGGTGGGGGAGGGCAATGGTTGGAATTATGGAGCAGGCCAAGCAGAATCTGTGCAGGGAGAAACAGATTCAATTCAATGATACTTCGTGATATTGGAGTAGGGAATAATGTGACTATGACTAATACTGGCCCATGATTAACCTTGGTGTGTTTGGTTGACGTCTGCATTTCTTAATACACTTGTTATCTCCAAACATGCTATTGGCTGTGCAAAAATAGCAGGCAGGAGTCAATGTAATGTGTGTTAATCACGAGCTAACAACTGTGTTAAAACAACGCAGACAAGAATTTAATAAAAAAAAGTGTTAACTGACATGATAAAAATAGCATATGGAGCAAATTATGTCCCTCTGGCTGGTTATTTAGAGATGCAAACATAACTGCTCCAAGACTTTCTATTTAATTTGATTCAATTGGCTACATTTGAACCTCATACCTATGAAAATAAAATGTGCATCTTAACTATCCTGCCACATAATTTCCTTTTCTCCAGAGATTCAACTCTGCTACAGTTGTTGTAAATCTGAAAGAGTACAACTGCTTAGCGGGTCAGGCAGCATCTACAGAGAGAGCAACAGAGTTAATGTTTCAGGTCAATCAATGACCTGATCCATGGAGTTTTCTATATATTCTTCAGATTTCTAGCATTTGTAGTATTTAGATTTTTTTAAACCCTAGCAGACATCAATTCCTCGCTGGAGTTTAATGCAGGGAGATAAGATTCTCATCTGTATCTTGTCTGGGTGGGACAGATGAGAGCTTTGTTTATGGACACGGAACGTCATTTGATCAAGAGCCATCAATGCTGAGTCCAGTCTTGTATTGGGCCAATGTCCATGTCCACTTCTAGCTGTGATCATTGGAGAGTGATTGGGAATGGGAAATTTGAACAATTCTCCATCTTCAATGCTTGAAACCAAGCAATATCATTTATTCACCTTGCTCCATTGCTTGTCCATACGAGCTCTGTGATTGTACATCACATGTTAATATGTCTATTAATCCCAAAATTAATAGTGGAAACTTAAGGGGGTGTCCCACTTGGACAACCTAATTGTCGAGTTTAGAAGAGTTTAGGAGAGTTTGAAAAAGTGTCATGTTGAAGACCTCCTTCGGCTATGTAGAAGATTAGCTTCGACTAGCTTCGGGCAAATTGGACACCGAATAATGGAGAGTGAAGACGACCTCCTTCGATCTCCTTCGACCTCCCTTTGACTATGTTGAAGACTATCTACGACTACCTTCGACTACCTTCGATGACCTTTGACTATCCTCGATTACCTACGAATAACATGACGACCTACTACGACCTACTACGACCTACTTCGACTCAACCTACGAGTAAAAAAAGTATCGATTTTTTCCATGGCGAACTCTTTTTGTTGAAAAATACGGCGCAACCTAGCTGAGGCCTCGAGTACGCGGGGACTACTCTCGAGCATGAAGGAGAGTTACAAAGACCTCCTAGGATCTCGTATGAGTCGAGGGCAAACTCTTCTAAACTCGCCAATTAGGTCGCCGCAGTGGGACAGCCCCTTAATGCACATTTGAGCATTTATTTGCTGTCGGCTACAATGTAGTCCCGTTAGGTAGCACGGAATGAAAGGGCAAGGCAGATGACCACGATTACTTAATTCATGTGGATGGCTGCTGGAAAAGTGGTAAAGTAGTTTGTCTTGGAAAGCAAATTAATTGTGGAGTTTACTAACGATGCTGCCTTTGTTCCTCTGACTTTGCGTCCAGTTACAAAAAACACATGTATAATTGAAAACTACTGCAGGACCAGAGGGAAAAAAGCAGGGGAATGAGCAAGTAGGACATGTTTCTCAAGGCACCACAGATACTCAAGACGATCTGGCCTCCGTCTACTCTGTATGAAGCATGAGACAAGCAGCAGTGGAAATGGTGCTCCATGCTGATGTTGGTTTAAATCGAAGGTGGACACAAAATGCTGGAGCAACTCAGCGGAACAGGCAGCATCTCGGGAGAGAAGGAATGGGTGACATTTCTGGTTTAGATGCTTCAGTCTGAGAAGGGTCTCGACCCAAAACGTCACCCATTCCTTCTCTCCAGAGATGCTGCCTGTCCCACTGAGTGTTACTTCAGCATTTTGTGTCTATCTTACATGCTGAGGTTGCCTCCAATCAGCGTAGACATGGAGTGTGCCTTTATGATTTCAGTTTAAACATTACATTGGAATAGTGTTACATCAAATACTCCAGCCTGGACTTCATTTAACAGGGTACAGAGGGCAAGAAAATATTGTGTCCCATCTGACATAAGTCATGTTCATAAGAATAATTTGATCTGCTGAAATACAGCTGTTTGACAATAATTAGAAAAGGTAATTGGATTTCACCTTCTTAGTTTTAGTTTTAATATTAGTTTTAGAAATACGGCGCGGAAACAGGCTCTTCAGCCCACCAAGTCCACACCGACCAGTGATCATCCCATGTACTAACACTATATCCTACACATTACAGATAATTTGCAATTTTTACCAAAGCCAATTAACCTGCAAATCTGTATGTCTTTGGAGTGTGGGAAGAAACCGGAGAACCCGGAGAAAACCCACACAGGTCACGGGGAGAACGTGCAAACTCCATACAGATATCACCCACAATCAGGAGCGAAACAGGGTCTCTGGCGCTGAAAGGCAGCAACTCTACCGCTGTGCCACCGTGCCGCTCTATATTTCTAAAGGAAAATAAACAATATTTCTTCAAATTGTACTGAAGCAGGTGTCCTGCAGATGGATGATCAAGATTCTTTCTGTCATTTATAGAGTGCTACACTGCCAATGGTGCCGACTATCGAGGCTGCCAAAATCGAACCTCGGACCAAGGAGGAAAACCCTGCTTGTTTTGGAATGAAACCTTCCAACATCCGTACAACACCCTCAAGTACCCCAATGGGGAAGGAGGCCTCGGCAATCATAACTATTGCAGGTAACGTTTACTCTGTGGTGAAACAGCTTTGGAATTACTCAATGTGATGATCTTTTGTTTTTGGTTTCCTCGCAAAATTAGCAAACAGAATCAGGTCATTCCACACCTCTCTCATTCTTATTGTTATCCATTGGATTATTGTGATTTACATCATAACTCCATTTATTAAAATATATCCATTTGTGTTTAGAATTGTTCACTTAGCAAATGCCTGACTGGCTTGTTCTTGGAAGTAAGTTCCATATTCAAAGTCATACAGCATGGAAAGGAGGCCATTCAGCCCATCTTGTGCATGCTGTGCAAGACCCCCATCCACATAAACTCCCTTTGCCTGCGTTTGGCGTATATCCCTCTAAACCATTCCTATCCGTGTACCTGTGCAAATGTATTTATATAATGTTGTTATAGCATCAACCTCAATGACTTCTCCCGGCAGCTTGTTGCATATGTCCACTGGCTTCTGAATTGAAAGTTACCCCATGATGTCCTATTGAATCCTTTCCCTCTTACCAAGCTCCTATGCCCTCTAGTTCTTGATACCACAACCCTGGGGAAATGGTTGCGTGCACACCCTATATATGCCTCTTATTATTTTTTACCTCTGTATCATTACCACTCAGTCCTTACCTACACTTCAAGAAATAAAACCCCAGTCTGCCACCCACAGAGTCATAGAGTGATACAGTGTGTAAACATGCCCTTCAGCCCATCTTGCCCACACCGGTTAACATGTCCCAGCTTCACGAGTCCCGCCTGCCAACATTTGGTCCATATCCCTCCAAACCTGTCCTATCCATGTACCTGTCTAACTGTTTCTTTTTTTTTTTTTTTTTTTTTTTTTAAATTTTTATTTATTAGAAGTACATTACATCACAGCCACATACATTAATACTCGTCATTTATATCTTCTTACAATTAATGTACTCCCTTTATTTTTTTTTTTTACGCTAAAGAAAGAAAAGATTGAAAGAGAGAAGAAAGTGAAGGAAAAAGTGCAAGTGTAGAAAAGTGTAGAAAATGTAACAACAAAAAAAAAAAAGGACGAGGACCCTATGAAAGCGAAATTAAAAAAAAAAAAAAAAAAAGAGTTAAGAAATAGGCCCTAAGAAAAGAAAAGAGAGAGAGAAAAAAAGAAAAACAAATGTTTTTTTTTTTTGAGCATCACGTAAATAGGACATACCAACTCTTCAACTATCATCCCCCCTTACCCGACCTCAATTTTTTATTTTTTTAAAGTACTTTTGCACCCTATGTTTGTAATAATTCTATAAATGCAGACCACGTCAGGTGGAAGTGATCTGGTTTACCTGCTAGGAGGAGTCTTATCTCTTCAAGGTGTAGTGTTTCAAACATATTTGAAATCCACATATTTATAGTTGGTATTGGAGCCTTCTTCCAAAATTTTAGAATTAGCTTTTTTCCAGTTATTAACCCATAATCCATTAATTTCTTTTGAAACACATTTAGTTCTGGATCATCTTCCGTTATTCCGAAGATAATCCATTCTGCTTTGGGTATCAGTCTTGTTTTAAATAACTTTGTAAAGATTTCAAAAATTTCATTCCAAAATTTTTGAATTTTTGTACAGAAGACAAATGAGTGCGCTATAGTTGCTTCTTGGGATTGACATTTATCACAAATAGATGATACGTTTGGGAAAATTTTATGAATTTTAGTTTTCGAATAATATAATCTATGTAAAATTTTAAATTGTATTAAAGTGTGTCTTACATTAATCGAGCATTTATGTACTTTTAATAAGTATTCATTCCAACTTTCCTTTGAAATTTTAATAGCTAACTCTTGTTCCCAGTCTCTTCTGATACCCTCCGTAGATGGTATTTGTACATTTAAGATAATATTGTACAAATATGATATTAAGTTTGCTGATTCCGCTTTTGTCTGCATTGCCTCGTCCAGTACATCTGCTGGGTTATTATGATGATCTTTTATATATTTTTTCAAATAGTCGCATATTTGAAAGTATTTAAAATATTGATTATTTCCGAGTTTATATTTTATTTGTAATTGTTGAAATGAAAGTAATTTTCCAGTTTCATACAAGTCACCAAGCGTTTTAATTCCTAGTCTATCCCATTGTGTATAAGCTTTATCTATAATAGAAGGACTAAACGAAGGGTTATTGACTATAGGTAATAAAAGTGATAAGTTTCTTAATTTTAAATTTTGTTTTATTTGTTTCCAAATACGGATTGTACTATGAATAATTGGGTTCTTATTATAGTTTATGTTATTCAATTTCATTGGAGAGAGGAGGATCGCTCCAATGTTTCTAGAGGAGCAATCCTCTTTCTCCATTACAATCCAGTCTACTTGCTGGGCGGAGTTATCCATCAGTTGAATCATGTTTTTAATATTTACTGACCAATAATAATACATAAAATTGGGTAGTGCTAGACCCCCCAATACTTTAGATTTATTCAGATGGGTTTTTTGTATTCTATGTGATTTATAGTCCCATATAAAATTAGTGATATCTGAGTCGAGTTTTTTAAAAAACTTCTTAGGTAAGTATATAGGAATTGATTGAAATAGGTATAAAATTTGTGGTAAAAAGATCATTTTTATTGCGTTTATTCGGCCTATTAAAGACATCGGAAGCGTTTTCCAGAATTTAATTAATGTATTCAGTTTATTAAGTAGGGGGTCAAAATTTGCCCTGAGCATACCTTGATATGCTCTGGTAATTTCGATTCCCAAATATTTAAATTTTTCTGTAGCTATTTTAAAAGGGAATTTTAAAAGATGTGTTGAATCTTTCGGTTTTATTGACATAATTTCACTTTTATTCCAATTTATTCTATATCCAGAAAAAGATCCGAAGTCTTCAATTAAATTTAATATATTTGGTATAGTGATTTGAGGTTTTGTGATATACAATAATATATCATCCGCGTATAAAGATATTTTATTATATGAGTCTTTAGTATTATATCCATGAATATCAGGGTGTATTCTAATTTTTTCTGCTAGCGGTTCAATAATGAGAGCAAACAGCTGTGGTGATAATGAGCATCCTTGTCTATTTCCCCTTGATAGTTGAAATTTCGAGGATAATATGTTATTCGTAAGTATTCTAGCTGTAGGTTTGTTATATAGTAACTTAATCCATAAAATAAAATTCTCTCCCAGTTGAAATTTTTGTAATACTTTATCCATATAATTCCATTCTACTTGATCAAATGCTTTTTCAGCATCCAGCGAAATAATTGATAATTCTTGATCTTCAGATTTGTGTGAGTGCATTATGTTGAGTAGACGTCTCATATTATTAGAAGAGTATCTCTTAGGGATAAACCCTGTCTGATCTGGGTTTATTAATTTACTAATGTATTTACTTAATCTTCTGGCTAATGTTTTCGCTAATATTTTTTGATCTGTGTTTAACAATGCTATAGCTCTATATGAGCCAGGATCTTCTAAATCCTTATTTTTCTTAGGTATTAATGTAATCGTTGATTCCGCTAATGTATCAGGTAGTATTCGTTTTTTAAAAGCGTATTGGTACATTTTTTGTAATCTTGGTATTATTTTTTCATAAAAGTTTTTATAAAATTCATTAGTAAATCCATCAGGGCCTGGTGTTTTTCCATTTTTTAGTGAGTTTATTGTATCTTCTAATTCCTTAATTGAGATTTGTGCACCCAGTTCCTCTTGTTCCTTCAGCTCTAACTTTGGAAGATTACAGGTATCCAAGAACTTTGTGATATTATTGGAATCAATTATCGTTTTAGATGTATACAAATTCTCGTAAAATTGCGCAAATCTTTTATTAATATCCTTCGGTGTTGTTAATAATTCCCCTTTATCTGATTTGATCTTTGGTATAGTATGTTCCTTTTCTCGTTTTTTTAGCTGGCGAGCCAAAAGTTTATGCGGTTTATCCCCAAATTCAAAGTGCTCTTGTTTTGTAATTTGAAAAAGTCTTATAAGTTTGGCAGATAATAATTTATTTAATTTAAATTTTAAAATTATTATTTTATTATGTTTATCTATTGTTGGATCTTTAGCATTATCTATATCCATTTGTCTAATAAGTTCTTCTAACTGTCTTTGTTCATTCTTATTCTTTTTATTTTGAAAAGCTTGATATGAAATTATAATACCCCTAATGTATGCTTTAAAAGATTCCCAAAGTAAAGTAGGCGATATATCTGAAGTATCATTTGTTTGAAAAAAGACCTCCATTTGTTCTTTTAAATATATACTCGCTTGTGGATCTTTTAAAATTTGAGAGTTAAATCTCCAGAATGAATTATTCTTAGACAATCCTTCCAGTTTTAAAAAGAAAGTTAGTGGAGAATGGTCTGAAATTGAATTTGTATGATATATAGCATTAGATGTTTGGGGGATTAATTTTGTATCCAGCAGAAAGTAGTCTATACGTGAGTATGTCTTATGTACCATTGAGTAAAACGAATATTCCCTGCCAGTTGGGTTCACAATTCTCCAAACATCTGCTATATTAGTGTTGTTTATGTAGGTATTGAGGAGTTCCCCAGATTTCGATTTCATATTCCCTCTCTGTTTTTGACTTGATTTATCTAAGTACGGGTCTAAAACACAATTAAAGTCTCCGCCTATTATAACATTTTGATAGTTTGACTCTGCAATTATATTGAAGATTTTATTGAAAAAGTGGGGGTTATCAAAGTTAGGGGCATATATATTTACCAAAGTAAGTGGAGTGTCATGGATTTCTCCATTAACTATTAGGTATCTCCCTTCTATATCTGTTATAATATTCTTTGCTTTAAATGGTATACCTTTTCTTATGATAATTGACGTGCCTCTAGATTTTGAAGTGAATGAAGAGTGGTATGTTTGACCTATCCATTTCGCCCTCAGCCTAACTTGGTCCTGAGGTTTTAGGTGTGTTTCTTGTAGGAAGGTAATGTCAGAATTATACATTTTTAGCTGAGCTAATATCTTACCCCTTTTGATAGGTTCATTAATGCCTCTTATATTCCAACTACAAAATGAGACTCCTCCTAGGTTCTTTTGTGTGGTGTCATGCATTTTGAATAATTATAGTACCTTTGAATCTTGTGGTGCGTCCATATCCCAGGTCTTTAGGTATTGGGGGAGTTTTTGAATTATTAACTTTTGTTGGTATGTCCATATTATTCTTATCACTAAACACAAAACACAAACAAGTGATTTTATGTAATAAAAAAAAAACTAAAAGAGTGAGGCTACAGTGTCTATAGTCGGCACTGTAGCAAGTGACCCACCTGTAGGTGGGAAAAAACCTTATTTTGACTTCCATTGCGTTGTTGCTCAACTCGCTCCGCTCTCTTAGTTAATCATAACATATTAAAATATTAAAACGAGGCCTCACATTCATATATATAATACAATTTTACCCTGATATTTCCTTATAACATATATATATATCAGAGTTTAATTATTAAACCAATATTTTTGATTTCAATAAGAATCAGCTGTTGGTTGAAGGGGTTAACGAGACGTGCTCCTGGACATAAGCCAGGAGCTCGTTTCTCATCCCCTCCTCCTGCTTATAGACAAGGTTACAATTTATTAAAAATTCATATTAGTATGTTAGTTCATTATTTTTTTTGTTTTTTTTGTTAGTATTCTAATCTAACCTGCATAACTTTTAAAGTTGTTAGTAGGATAAGTTCTTACAATTGGTTATAACATTTTAATCAATAAGCAATTATTTTCTAATTCATATCCCGTTATAAAGTTGTTTACACGTTTTGAACAGAAAATGTCCTTGCTTCAACATTCCGGAGATAACAGTGTAACTATCCCCAGACAAAACATAGCTGAAAATTATTCGGATCTGCCAAAGCTCCCTTTTATTTCTGTCTTTCAACAATCGTTTGGGCATATTTGAAAGCGTCTTCAGGCTTAACAAATGACTTTTCAAGACCATTAAAAGAAATACGCATTTTAGCGGGATAAAAAACCCCGAATCTGACCCCTTCTCTCCCTCTTAAAAGATCTTTAACCTTATCAAATTTGTTTCTTTTTTGCACAATTTCATGTGGGTAGTCCCTGAATATCTTAATAGTGTCTTTGTCCAGCCGTAATTGTACACCATATTTGATATGGGTCATAACATATTCCAGTTCTGCAGTATCTCGAAATTTCACTATAATATGTCGTGGATAAGCTTTTCCCGCATCAAATCTTTTTCCAAATCTTGGGACACGATGAGCCACTTCGATTTTCGGTTCCTTGGGAAGATTCAACAGTTGTTTCAACAAGCCCATGGCAAATTCACGTACCTGTTCCCCTTCTGCCCCCTCTGAAACACCAAGAATCCTCAGATTCTGGCGTCTAGAACGAGCTTCCAGGTCCAGGCATTTGAATGAGACTTTCTCTAATTGAGTCCCCATTTGTAGTGATGCTTGTTCGTTTTCTCGCCTCATTTGCTCATGTTCTTGCCTCAGTTTCGCCATGTCTTCAACAAGTCGTGCCGTATTTTTCTCCAATTCCGTGATTGTCTGCATACTTGCAGCTACTGTTTCAAGTACAGCCGTGAACTTATCCGTAGTAATTACATCCATCTTATCCATTTTCTCTGATAGTCCATCTTTCACCTCATCAATTCGTTTATTCATAGTGTCCAGTAAATCCGTCATATTCTTCTGGTTACCAGCATTTAAATCCTTCATCATCTTCTGCATTCCTTCCATCATTTTTGCCGAATTTTCCTTCATTTCCTTCTTATCTTCCACCCTATTATCCGAGATCTCATCTTTCAAATTTTTCATTGATTTTTTCAAGTCATCAAAGTCTTTCTTAGATCTTGTATCCATTTCTGCAGCCACTTCAGAGACTTCAGAGGTAACTTCAGTTTCGAACTGTTTCGACAGTTTATTCACAGCTCTCTGAGGGCTCACAGCTGGAGTCAATTTACTCATTTAAAGGGCTTCAAACCACCGTTTAAAACATCGCGTTTAACGATGACGTCATCAGCGCGGTAACCAGAAGCTCCGGTAAGGTTTTTAAAAACAATCCCGATTTTCGGACCCGTTTTACACGATAAATCGTGAAGTTTTTCGGGAGAGGAGCTGGGTGCACGTCTGTTAGTCTAACATGACGCCACCGGAAGTCCGTCTAACTGTTTCTTAAATGTTGGGATAGTCCCTGCCTCAACTACCTCCTCTGACAGAAGAAGGGTTTCGACCCGAAACATTGCCTATTTCCTTCGCTCCATAGATGCTGCTTCACCCGCTGAGTTTCTCCAGCATTTTTGTCTACCTCCTCTTTCAGCTTGTTCCATACACCCACCATCCTTTGTGTGAAAAGTCAGTTTCCAGGTACTGTCAACATCCTCATAAATAATTTCTGCACTTTCGGCTTAATGACACCTTTCCTATGGCAGGGTGACCAAAACTTACACAACACTCCAAGTCCCTCAATGTCCCGTACATCCCTATTGTAATATCCCAACGTCGATACTCAATGCCCATGCTGAGGAAGGCCAGCATGCCATATACCTTCTTTACCACCTGTGATGCACTTTCAGAGAGTTATGTACCCTGGGTCCCTCAGTTCTACTGCACTTCCCAGGCTCTTCTGTTCAATGTGAAGATCCGACACTGGTTTGTCGTTCCGAAATGCAACACCTCGCACTTATCTGAATTAAACTCCATTTGCCATTCCTTGGCACACTTCTCCAGGTGATCACGATCCCGCTGCGATCCTTTGGTGCAATGAAGCACCTTCTGGCATCACTAGGGATGCAATATTTAACCAGCTTGGAGCAGGTTAAATAAAGCACCAAAGTATTGACATATGTTTGAAATTAAGAACAAAACTGAATGTTGCAGCAGATGTTGGAAAAACCTCTGCTAATCCTTCCTGTGCACTGACACAGGATCATGCTGAAGTACTTACAGTACATGATCAGAGACATTACTCACTTGGATCTGCAGCTTTCCTCTCATGTGATCATGCATGGAGATTTTGTTTGGCCTGGAGTGAGTTTGTATGCTTCATTGGTGGATATTAATGCAACACAGGAAAGTGGAGAAATGGACATTGTGGCACAGGGGCTTCTGGGCCTACCTGACCAGATGGTTGAATGGGTTGTGTAGAGTTTCTCTGGACCTGGATTTGATGGGATGCAGCTGTGTGAACCCAGTTTTCAATGGGCCATTCAATTGCGATGGAGTTTGGCCTTGATCAGGAGACTAGCATGACAATTGGAAAATGCCTCACTACTACAGCGAGCAATGCTGCACTCGATATATTGAACATAAAACCTTTTATCAAAGCATAGAGTAACCAATGTTGTTCAGGGGTCTGATGTGTTTAAAACACACACTCTCTATTTTCAAAGCAAACCTATAGCATCATTTATATTGGACAAACAAAGTTTAGGTTTGTTTGTCCAATATTAATGCTGATAATGGAAGCCTGATAACACCAAATTCTATTTATCTGGAATTGACAAAGTTTGTTTCTTAAAAAGCAGATAGCAACAAAAATTGTTAAAGGTAAACCTTTAATTAGCAATCTTTAATTGATTCGTCAGACGGGAGTGGCGAGTTTACAATGAGCACAAACGTTGCTCAGTGCTTCTCGGGCTCCCACTCTCAGAACAAAGGACAGTTAGCACAATTCTACATTTTTCTTATCAGTAAAACACTCCTACCAAGTCTGAATATGGCATGACTGAAAAATTCTGCAACCTTTCAGAATATAAGAAAAGCTGGGTCCAAATCAAGCTCATCCAATAACAAGTTATTACTTATCTCTGGAGCGTCAGCTATTTTTTTCAATCTTGGCTTCTTTATGGCCTTGAAAAGAAGCACATGTTATTACTGCAGGCTGCCATCTTAATGTCTTTATTGAAATGACAAACTGTCCTCCATATTGTGTTCCATATAATTTACAAAGTCATTCAGGCTTGGCACCGAGCCATTCTTTTGTTCTACTAGTCCATGCTTTTGTAGAAGAACAACTCCATTTTAGATTTGACTATTAGCTCTTTCAGAATAACACCCCTCAGCACAATTTCCTTAAAGATTGGTTTAAGAATACCAAACAGTGCATGCTGTCCCAGTTATTAATATCAATAGATTCTCTTCTTAAAATTGAGTTAATTCCAATTCTTTGCTGATAAGCAGGCAGTTGCTTTATGTCTTCTGATTGTGGCAGGGGCTTATGAATATTAACAGGCCAATAAATTATGCACATAGACCTGAAATTCTGCAATTAAGAGCTGGGTTCGCTAAAAAAGCAAAACATCAAAACAGAGAAGCAATAAGCATTTCTAACACTATTATCTTGGGTAACTTTTCACTCTGTGGAGATCAATTAGTCAATAATGCTGACTAATAGAAAGTGGGTTGAACAAAAAGTTTATTAGCCAAGTGCAAATTTCAATTCCTGCTGCAATTTTAATGGTATACACCAGTTATTGTATCTAATTTTGCTGCAGAAATTACTATTGAATCTATACTGATAGCGCTCAGTGAATTAACATAGTAAACAAAGAATCTGAATTAGCCACTTCAAAGTGATCCAATGTAGTGCCCAGCTATCAAATTACTTTTGCATTGCAGTAATCAGTATTATGCAGGCACTCAAAGAGCAAACATCTACAGACCAAAAGTCATAGAGGGTGGAAACAAGCCCTTCGGCCCAACGTGCCTATGCTGGCCAATTTGCCCCATCTACACTTCTCCCAACTGCCTACGTTTGGGCAATATCCTTCTAATCCCTATCCTATCGATGCACCAGTCCAAATGTTTTTTAAATGTTGTGATAGTACTTGCCTCAGCTACCGCTTTTTATTTTATTTTAGTTTAAACAGCGTGAAAACAGGCCCTTCGGCCCACTGAGTCCACGCAGACCAACGATCCCCGCACATTAACACTATCCTACACACACATCTTATAGAAACTTACAAAATTCTTAAGGGGTTGGACAGGCTAGATGCAGGAAGATTATTCCCGATGTTGGGGAAGTCCAGAACTAGGGGTCACAGTTTAAGGATAAGAGGGAAGTCTTTTAGGACCGAGATGAGAAAATCATTTTTTACACAGAGAGTGGTGAATCTGTGGAATTCTCTGCCACAGAAGGTAGTTGAGGCCAGTTCATTGGCTATATTTAAGAGGGAGTTAGATGTGGCCCTTGTGGCTAAAGGGATCAGTGGGTATGGAGAGAAAGCAGGGATGGGATACTGAGTTGGATGATCAGCCATGATCATATCGAATGGCGGTGCAGGCTCGAAGGGCCGAATGGCCTACTCTTGCACCTATTTTCTATGTTTCTATGTTTCTAGGGACAATTTACATTTTTATACCAAGCCAATTAGTGCGTCATTGAGTATGGGAGGAAACCGAAGATCTTGAAGAAAACCCACGTGGTCATGGGGAGAACTTACAAACTCCGTACAGGCAGCATCCGTAGTCGGGATCGAACCTGGGTCTCTGGATGAAAGCGATATAATGCAGCAACATGCGCCACCATGCCACACAGAAGTTGCTGCTTCCAACAACTCGTTCCATATATGTAGCGCCCTTTGTGTAAAAAAGTTGCCCCTCAGGTTTGTATTAAATCTTTCCCCCCCATGTTAAACCTGTGTCCTCTGGTTCCTGATTCCCTTACTCTGGGTCAAAGACTATGCATATACCCTATCTATTCCTCTCATGACCTCTATAAGATCATTCCCTCATCCTCCTGTGCTCCAAGGGATAAAGTTCTAGCCTGCTCACCCTCTCACCATAATTCAGGTCCTCTAGTCCTGGCAACATCCTCGTAATTATTCTCTGCACCCTTTCCAGCTTAACAACATCTTACGCGTCACTAAAACTGAACACTATACTCTAAATACTCAAAGTATACACAATACTGTAAATGCCCAAACTGAACACAATACTTTTTCCGAAGTCTGAAATAACTGCAGAAAACAATGGAGGTACTCAGCAGGTCAAGCAAAATCTTTGAGAGAAGAAACAGAGCTTACATTTCAGTTTGACAACCTTGCTGCAGAACCATGAAATGTTATTAGTCAATGCTGTTTTAAGTTGCAGAGGAGGAAGGGTGCAAAAATGAATGGCACAGATGACATGTTGCTGGCTGAGGGAGCAGTTAATCAAAGCTGCTCCGTATATATAGGAGGTGAATGAGATTGAGAAAGGCATATGGTAAATGAGGTGAACAATGAATTCTGAAAAAGGGTCTTGACTCGACATGTCACCTATTCCTTTTCTCCAAAGATGCTGCTGATATGGACCAAACGTGGGCAAGTGGGACTAGTGTAGCTGGGACATGTTGGCTGGTGTGGGCAAGTTGGCCTGTTTGCACATTGTCTCACACTATGACTCTACGACTCGATGACCTGCTAACTTACTCCAGCTTTTTATGTCTAGCTTTGTTTTAAACCATCATCTGCAGTTCCTTCCCACACAATGAGTTCACTGCGTTTTGGTAAAGAAGGATTAATGCTGATAGAAAAAGACCAAAGAGACTTTTCTTGCTGGTCTGAATAGGCAAATGGAAGTTTTCAGCAGATATTAGAATAATTTTAGAAATGATGAAGAAAATATTACAAATGGATCTTTTTTCGTGCACATCGTATTTTAATTATTAAGAGGTATCCGTCTCATTACAAACACCAGAATCAGGAGAATTGCTTAAATTCAGATTCTTCCCAAGTAATAACTCCTTGGAGTCATTTTACTCAGGTTTGTATGTATCTTATTCAAATGAAGCGACAATCACATTGCAGTGCAAAACACAAAGAGAGGGAAGTAATTGTGCAAAAACCACACTGGTATGAAGTTTCCCTGGGTAATCCGACAGTCACATCAGCCACCTAAGAACCCACCAAGCTGGAGTGGAAGCAAGACACCTTTGACCCTCAGAGGCCGACAATGAAAGAAGAAACTGAGACTAGCTCAACATGAAGAGCAACTCAAGAGTGTCTAATTTTCATATGAACTTGGACTGGAGAGATTAAATTCTTACATGCCTGTAAAACTGCAGTAAGTAACAATTCCATTTTTACGATCATGGTCATATGACATTTAAACGCTTGAGACTCTTCAGTTGCTCTTCATGTTGGACTGGTCTGTTTCTTCCTTCTTAGTTTCCACTTCTGTTCAATGGGTTCTGAGGTGGCTGGTGAGGAGACTGAGGGGTTGCCAGGTGTTGCCAGATATGGAGCATGGGGTGCTTGATTGCCGGCGGATAGTTTGTGAGCGCAGGTTCTTTCTGCTCTTTATGCGCTCATGATGTATGGACGATGCAACTTCCTAAATGTCCCCTTCTTCACTTCAAGTTTTCGTGGGACAGGGATTGGTGGGAATGTTGCATTCTCAAGGAGTTTTTGAGACACTCTTGAATATTTCCACCTGATCATTTCTTTCTACTGCATATCAGAGCTCATGACAGCATTTGTTTTGGGAGTCTGGTGACAGGCATGTAAGTGAGTGGCCTACCCGATGGTGCCAGCTCAGTGTAACTGCGCTGAAAAGGGTCACAAGGCGGGCGTCACACTGGTGGACCTCACAGCCGCCTACGATACAGTGTGGCACCAGGGCCTGATCTTGAAGCTCCTCTGCACCATTCCTGACTGCCATTTAGTGCGGTTCCTTGCCAACATCCCTGCCAACCACAGTTTTGTACTCCAGACCAGCGACGGACAATCTAGCCGACTGAGATGCCCCAGAAACGGAGTACCCCAAGGCTCGGTACTGGCCCCCATGCTCTTCAATCTCTATAACAGCGATCTGCCACGCATGACCTCGCGCCAGTATGGATACGCAGATGACCTGGCCCTACGTATCCATGAGATCTACCCCTGGTGGACGGGTAGACCTCATGGCCCTCCACAACAGCACATTGAACTGGCCTGAAGGGTGTTACATAACTGCTGCTGCCTCAAACCCAAGAAGAAGTGTAACTGCAGATGGTAGAGGATGGTGATATGGGTTTTTTGTTTCTACCTGTGTATTTGGAGGATTTTGTTACATCTTTCTTGTGCTTTGAGGTGTCTGCTGCAGGTATCCATGTGTTAGAAGCATTGAGAGGAGCCGTTGCATTACGCTGGGTTGGAGGTCTTGATCCCAATCCCAAGTTTGGGTCACTGAAGATGATTATCAATTTCATCTCAGATTCACTGCTGCAATGTCGAAATATGAATTTGCTGCCATAATTTAGAATAATCTTAATGGAATATTCTTGATGCAATAATGTGAGTTGCAGACTTAATTGAAATAATTCTCTGAGTTGAGTTCAAGGGAAGGGATTCGGAAACCTGATGTTCCCAATGTTGGGCAAGTCCAGAACCAGGGGCCACAGTCTTAGAATAAAGGGGAGGTCATTTAAGACTGAGGTGAGAAAAAACGTTTTCACTCAGAGAGTTGTGAATTTATGGAATTCCCTGCCACAGAGGCCAAGTCACTGGATGGATTTAAGAGAGAGTTAGATAGAGCTCTATGGGCTAGTGGAATCAAGGGATATGGGGAGAAGGCAGGCACGGGTTATTGATAGGGGACGATCAGCCATGATCACAATGAATGGCGGTGCTGGCTCGAAGGGCCGAATGGCCTCCGCCTGCACCTATTTTCTATGTTTCTATGCCAGTTTTGAAATGGTTTAGGTTTAGTGACTTTTTAATTTCATCTTTGTCTCTGAATCGCAGAGACAAAGTAGAAATGGAATATTGGAGCCTTGTGGTTCAGGAGCCTTATGGTTGTGCCCTATTTTACAGCTCTGATTCAAGGAATGGTCTGAAGAAGGGTCTCAACCCTAAACATCACCCATTCATTCTCTCCAGAGATGTTACCTGTCACGCTGAGTGACTCCAGCATTTTGTGTCTATCAATGGATTTAACTACATGTGCAGGAATAACGGATACAATTTTCTGAGAGCCCAGTAACCCTAGAAAATTAGCTTCCCACTTGGGTTATGAGAGCTCAAAAGAAGTGGTTAAGGGTTGGGGCATGTGCAACAGAACATCTGCAAGTACACGTTGACAGGTAGACATTATAGATATACATGTATAGTTACACAATTCTATTTATGCTTCAAGTTATGGGGGTGAGAGGTGTGGTTGCCCGGTACCCGGATGTGGCGCCGACAGACAAGCCACATCTGCACACGTGGTTGCCCTACCATGGAATCCTCATTCATCATTCCCACTTAAAGTAATGAAAGGGGGTACACATCAACCTGCTTTGGTTGAGTAAACTACCACCACATCAGCTTTCACGGCAACACCATAAACTACACAGTTTGATAGCTATAGTGTATGCTCAGATATAAAACCCAAAGGGAATTCATTAATTCATGAAAAATCAAGAACTGTCAAAATGTGATGTGATTGTCTATATGTGACTTACCGGTAACTTATCAGACCTAAAGGTTCTACCCTGTCAGACCTTTAACCATATCAATTTTTATCCCCACAATACAGTTCCAACTCAGATATACCGTATTCCCAAAGCCAAAATGAACAATGTGTAGGAAGGAACTGCAGATGCTGGTTTAAACCGAAGATAGACACAAAATGCTGAAGTAACTCAGCGGGACAGGCAGCATCTCTGGAGAGAAGGAATGGGTGACGTTTAGGGTTGAGACCCTTCTTCAGACTGGAGAAGGGTCTCGAACTGAAACGTCACCCATTCCTTCTCCCCAGCGATGCTGCCTGTCCCGCTGAGTTACTCCTGCCCAACTAAACAAAATTGATAAAACCACTCAATCTACTACACCCCTTGCTTTTTATGGGATATCTATGTCCAATCAATGCATGTAAATGTGTGAAACATCATTCATGTTGTACTAGACTCTGTATGCACCATTTATGTCTGAACACTATGTTTCAGTTCTTTGTGTCTGATAGATGTCTTTCTGAACTCTGCAATGGGCTTTGTTTGAACCTAAGAATTTGCTGCACTGACAACATGTAATAGCAGAGAATCACAGGCTTCAGAAGTGACAAGTCATAGTGTTGAATAACAGACCTGGTAAAGCTTACAATTGATCACAGCAAGTCTAACGTGCAGATTCATGCACCAGGGAGAAAGGTAGTGCCTGCAAATGTTTTTATGAATAAAAAGACAAATCTAGCAGCTGTGAAAATGGAAGAGAGTACAAAATGATAGTGCCATCGCGGAGCACCTGCACTAGAAATCTAGGTCATTACGACAAAGCACGGGAGTCCTTCAAGTTATGTGCCAGACCCATGTATTTTGGACTGGCTAACTTGCTCAGGATATAAGACAGGGGTGAAATGAGGCCACACTCAGATGCAAGAAATCGATCCTGTCAACAGAAATAAAATTAGATATATGTGTAATATTGGGAAACCAATGTGCAAATCCAACAATTTACCAAATTTATAATGGCTTTAGAATGACTGCTAATTTAGTTTAGTTTACAGATACAGCACGGAAACAGGCCCCACAGCTCACCGAGTCCACGCTGACTAGCAATCCCCTATACCAGCACTACCCTACACACTAGGAGCAACTGATAATTTTTAACCGAAGCAAATTAACCTACAAACTTGTACTTCCTTGGAGTGTGGGTGGAAACCAGAGCACCCAGAGAAAACCTACTGTCATGGGGAGAACGTACAAACTCTGCACAGACAGCACCCATAGTCAGGATCGGACCCGTCTCTGGCTCTGTAAGGCAGTTACTCTACCACTGCGTCAACTCGCCATCGCCTAATCATCTTTCCTGACCTGTGATTACAAGGTTCCAAAATTTCTAATTTTCCACAACATACCTAAAAAACAAAGTGTATGCTCTGTAGGCCATAGAAGATGTTCTTCCTTGTCACAGCACAGCACTGGAATTAGCTGGAGTCATACAGCATGGAACCAGGCCTTTCTGCCAAACTTGTCCATGGCCACACAGCTAATCCTATTTGCCCACTAGAGTAATGTAAAAAGATCCAATTTTCAGGTTTATGCACAAACACATTAAGTGGACAGATTGATTTAGGCTCGGAACCGAATAAAGACATAAAACCCTTTCCTTCCAGATGGTAAGAAATGGCTATCAACCAAGACTGCTTAAATGGAGTCACAGGAAAGGTGAACGAAGCACAAACTCCATGCAGTACAGCAGGGTATAGTCAACAAGCAGGAGAAGATTAGGTTGTTGGTGTGACGTGTCAAAACTGTAAAGGATATAGTCAGTAGATATTGATTATGTCAGCTCTCCAGAACACAACCTGAAGCATCATTCTGCAGTGAGCAAACTGTAAACAATCTTTCAATAATAATTGAAAACCATATCAAGTGGTGAGATATAAAACATGTGGGATTGGAAGCCACCAGTGAATTTACAATATGGAATTAAAATCTATCTTTACCATACAATCTTGTGGAAAACGTTGCATCAGATAGTGCTCTAGCGTTTAGGTTGTTTCAGTTTATACAACGTTTAAAGAAAAATGGAATAAAGAATGGCTTCAGCTCTCCTTCCCATCGAGTTTCTGTTGGGAAAGGATGAATGTCAGTTTGTGTTGTACAGGTGCATTAAACAAACTTGTAAAATGAAGAGGCTAATCAGACATCACCATGACACCTTGACCTGCCACATTTCTTCTAGGCCAGGGAACCATACCATGCTCGACAACTCAATGCTGATATGCAGGAAACTCAACACAAGGCCCACCCTTGCGCAATCAGATAGGTTGAGGAAAGGCAATTTGGACGGGTTAAGGAACACAACAAAATTCACATGGAGAAGCGGTTCAGTCTTTATGGTAGAATTTATGTGCTGAGACCTCCTGCGGTTAGACAATGGAAGACGGCAAATGATGAAAATAATGGAGATATGCTTTTCTAAGAATTATCTAATAAGATTTGGAAAAGTTCTCACAGATCATTTGATCCTAACTATGTGAAAAGTGAAAAAGATTATGTGATCAAACATGCTTTGAAAGGTAAATTGCACAGTTTTCACGAAGAACCAGTAAATATTTATGATGATAGTCAACTTTGAGCAACATCACTGAATCATGGGATGAATAATACTTCAACAACATCAAATGGTTTAATGAAATCAACTGAAGTAGCAATGGAAGTGCTGTGAAGATTACAGTGCATAGACTCATGATTCAGTTACATTCTTTTGAAGCATGTTATATCAGTTTGTTTTTAAATAGAAAGGAAGCAATATCATTAATGCAAATATGTACAAAGGAATTTGTGTCTACTGTTTGTCTCTGTATTATTGTGTGGAAGGAGACAGTCTGAATTGTGCGTTTGCATAAATGAAATGTCTTAGGTGAACTCATCATATCCAATGTGTATCAGTCTATAGACTCTGCTATGGACTTCATTGAAGGTTAAACATTTAAGCCCCTGTCCCACTAAGATAATTTTTTTGGCGAATACAGGTGACTAGGCTGTCGCCACATGGTCGCGGGGTGACGCCTGTATGGTCCTGAGCAGTCTCCTCAAGTCGCCTAAAGAGTTGTAACGTTTTTCTGGTCACCGCTGGATTTTGAAATGTCCAAAACTTTTCAGCGAATGTGGGCTTGATGTAGCTTGTCTTCTCCTGTTGTAGGTGCTGTTGTAGGTTGTTGCCAGGATCACGCAGGTTGTCGCCAGGTGACGTTGGTTGTTGCCGGGTGCTGACTTCGGAGAATTCCATTGGCAACTACCTACGTCAACCTACGTCAACCGGCGACAGGTACCGGCGACTGAATTGTCTTCAGCTGTCTTCAGTTACTTGTCATAACTTGTCGCGGGTGCACGTAGGTCGACTTCGGTTGTCGTAGGTTGTCACCTGTGTGATCATAGGTTGTTGTAGGTGTGGTCGTAGGTGGACGTCCTAATGGGTTGCCGGTTGTTGGTAGCTTGCAGTAGCTTGACGTCGACTAGGTGGTAGGTTGTCGTAGCTTGTCGTAGACATTGTCGTAGGGGGGTCCAGTCGCCGCTTTTTCGGCGACCTGCTACGACTGTCACAGTCGCCGGCAGTCACCGAAAAAATCTTGGTTAAATTTGATAGGACTTGGGGAAGATTTATACAACATTTTCACACAACATAAATTGTCCCCTCTCCAACCGTTATAATAATTCTTTTACCTTTATACGGTGGAACGGACTTGACAACAAACGGGGACTTAAATTGTTGAAATTCTTTGCAGCCCAGATTCTGTTTTGCTTTTTTTTTCTAGTTTAGGGAGGTTTTGTTTTTTCCTTTTTTCTCTTTTTTTTCTTTTTTTTCTTTTTATCTTTTTGTTTTTTTTATATATGTTTTCTTTTAAACATTTAACTATATTTACATAGAGTTCTATATACAATGTGTATTTTGACACTGGACTCGTATTTAGGTTATACCTGTTATTAATGTAATCCTGATCCCTATGTATCAATATCATAGTTATGTCTATCATTATTCTTGTTTTTGTTGTTTTGTTTTTGTTTTTGGGGAAAAAAAATGAATAAAAGGCTTTAAAAAAAAGAAAGAAAAAATCATCTAAGTGGGACAGGCCTTTACAATATACATACTTTCAAATGATTGATTTGGACTAAAATGTATGGACGGAAATTAAGATTTTTTCTGATGATATCAAAACTTACAGTGTTTAATTGGTAGTATTGCGACTAGAATATAATGACAGATAGATTAGCCTATACAATGATGCCAAACAAGGCAGTGGAACTTATGATAAATGGTAGGAAACTAAGAAATGCAGAGAAACAGAGGAATATGTTTCATACCCAGAAAATGAATAAAGACAGTTAGATATAGTGATTAAAAATGCATATGTAATACTTGCTTTATTGGCTAAAACCTAGAAGGGCAGAGTCATCAGAGTAATGCTAGACTGTAATCAGTAAAGAGGGGTACAGGGCAGCACATATAAGCCATGGTTATATAGAATGATGAAGGGCCTGGTGACCAGCTTCTGCTCCTATTTTCATGCATTCATGAGCATTAAACATGAGGACACAGCCAGAATAGTAAGATTGAACGAGAACTTACCAGTTTGAAGTTTGATCTTTATTTTATGAGGAGTTACGATGAGCGATTACGTGAAGAAACCCGTCAGTCAGCATGCGCGTCAATCTTCAAAGCAACGGTGTGAAATCACAGATAATAGTATCTGAAGTAACATAGTAAGAATATAAAACAGACCTTCCAGTTGAACTTTATGATATTGCGGGCCGGGAGCGGTGGGCACGTAATCGCTCATCGTAACTCCTCATAAAATAAATATCAAACTTCAAACTGGTAAGTTCTCGTTTAATCTTACTATTTTACTTCGGAGTCACGTGAGTGATTCCGTGAAGATTTCAAAACTCTGTGATTTCATGCCGTAGATACGAATCCAGGCGTCTCACACTGCATCAGTTGACTCAGGAGGAGTGAATAATGAGCATACAGTGAAACATGGTACAGATTAACATGTTGATGCTTTAATTCACAAACAAAATAAAGAAAATACAATAGCGACCCCTCTCTCGCAGGGGGAAGCTATGAAACAGAACTTAAAATGGAATGGGCGAACACCCCGGTTACGATAAGTGGTTTATTATAAAACCGGTGAAATGTCAGTTCATTTGACCATCCTGCGGCCGCGAGGATATGGTCTAGAGGGACGTCCTTTGCCCTCACTGCTGACGTTGATGCCGCCCTAGAGGAGTGAGATTTAAAATTGTCAGTATTAACTCCTGCACAAACCAGCACTTGTTTCAGCCATCTTGAAATGGTCTGAACCGACACTTTCCTATGTGGCTTTTTGTGGCTAATAAACAATGATACTTCCGAGCCTCTGAGGCCCTTGGTGACCTCGATATAACATCGCAAGTGCGCCACTACACACAGTCGTAAATCTGTGGGATATGCTGACAGTACAAGCTTGAATCCTGACACCCCTGGTCTGCTCTGTTTTATGAGATCATATATGTAAAACATAACGTCATTCCCAGATGACCCCATCCTGTCCAGTCGCAACTTCTGCAGAGTCTGAACCCTTTGCGCTGACACCAGCGCCATGAGCATGACCAACTTCAGGGTAATCTTTACCAAAGACAAGGATGTGGCTGGACCCCACTGACGAAGCAGCGTGAGTACCACACTCACATCCCAGATTTCTGAATATCTAGGCCTGGGGTGATTGGAATTAAAAACACCCTTCATAAATCGGGATATTAACGGATGAGATCCTACAGACTGCAGGTCTGACCCCAAACATAAATATGATGACAGAGCACTCCTGGCACTATTGATGGCACTATAGTTCAACCCATCATCAAAATACAATTTGGACAGAAACTCTAACATCTGGGATGGAAGCTGTGTGGTAACTGATGTTCCCTTGTAAGCAAAACTCCTCCCATTTCCTGACATGAGATATGTACTGCTTTTTTGTACTATCCCTCCAGGATGATGTGATGATATCCACGGTCCGATTGAATAGTCCCAGACCCAGGTATGGCCTCCTTAAAACCTGCAAATTAACAAATTAATACGATCATACAACGGGTGTTGATCACCAGTCACAGGGTTCACCAATAGGTTATTACGTTTTGGAACCACCATTATAGGTTGAGTTATAATGTCCGAAATGAGAGGGAACCATGGCTGTGTAGGCCAGTCGGGCACCACCAAAACTCCTGAAGCGGAGTCCTGCTTGATCTTGGTCAAGCACCGACTGATGAGGCAGAATGGGGGAAATGCATATATAAACACTCCGCCCCAATGTAGCACGAAAGCGTCTACCGCTACTGCCCCTGGGTCTGGTTCCCATGAAACATACTTCGGTACCTGGTGATTGAGTCTGGATGCAAACAAATCGATATCTGGCATCCCATACTGAACAACAATATCATTAAATACATCATGATTCAACATCCATTCTGTGTTGTCATTGAATTTGCGTGACCTGGTGTCTGCCACCATGTTGAACCTGCCTGGCAAGTAGACAGCTGAAACCCAAATGTTTCTTTTAATGCACCAATGCCAAATAAGGTTAGCCAATCTGTCACAAGATTCCGACTTGATTCCACCCATATGATTCACATACGCCACTGCCGTGGTGTTATCAATTTGAAGCTGAACATGTAAGTGATGCTTGGTGGTACAATAAGCCTTAAGCCCATAAAATGCTCCCAGTAACTCTTAATAATTAATTCCATGTGATTTGAGAATAAATGCTTCATGCACATTCCATCTGCCTCCACAGCTAGAGATGGTATCAGTAGCCCCCCAACCTAGGGCACTAACATCAGTCTATAAAACAACTGAAGGTGCTTCAATCAATATTTTGCTAGAACAACTCGAAATGTTTCTTATCCACCACTGAACTTCAGCAATGGCTTCAGCTGGTAATTGCATGGGTCTGTTGAAATGACCTGCATGTTTCCTGAGTGCTTGTACCTTTGCCCTCTGTAAATGTTGGTAATGCAAAGGCCCATACTGTGCATCTGGAAAGGCAGCTACCAATTTGCCAATCAAGTTAGCCACATGCCTAATTGAAGGCGATTGCTCTCCCATGAGCTTGATACAGCCTTCAATTAAATCTAATCTCTTGCCCTTGGGCAGAGTTACAGACATGTGAGTTGAATTAACTGTGAATCCCAGATAATCAATAACTTTAACCGGGATCAATTTTGATTTAGTTGGATGAATTAGAAACCCCAATCTCTCAAACATGAGTTTAACAGCTGAAACAGATGTCAGCTGCCTCCCGAGTTTTTCCAATTATTAAGATATCATCTAAATAAGCCATTACAATGTGACCCTGAACCCAGAGTAGCCCCAATGCTGGTTTTAGCAGCTTTGTAAATAATCTAGGGGCTGAGGTTAACCCAGCGCTTAAAGCAGCGCTTTAAATTGCCACAACTGCCTCATCCAACTAAATTTCAAATATCTCCGATGACCTTTATGAACAGGCACTGAGTAATATGCATCCTTTAGATCTATACATGCCATATAACACCCTCTGGAAACAAATTGCTTGGCAGTCGCAAATGTTTCCATTTTGAAATGTTTATACTGCACAAACGGATTAAGGTCCGTCAGGTCCAAAATAATCCGACTCCCACCATCTTTCTTTGGTCTACGAAATATATTAGATACAAATTGGTGAGGTTGACAAACTGTCTTCTCAATTACACCTTTTATATATAATTTTTTTATTTCAGCTTGAACCTCCAAATTCTCTTTATGTGAGAAAATAAGTGCCCACCTTGGTGTATGTTGTGTAGGCGGACACAAATTGGAAATTAATTCAATTCGAAACCCTTGTATACCGTGCAGTATAAACAATTCTGATGTTATCCCATACCATTCTTTCAGAAACCTCCCCCCAACTGGTAGGTAGTTCTCACTGAATTTGTTTCGACAAGCACCAGACCCACCTACCTCCATGGTTACCAGTGGAGTTTTTTGTCCCCTGGCTATAGTGGGAAACGGCATGATTGCTCGTGCTCCTGCTGCAGTGCGCCAGCTGCGCATATTGAATGGCCGGCTTGGTCTTTGCCCGGACCCGGTTTCGGCAAACCGCTTGTAGGGGTGCTGCCAGGAATGGGACCTCCGGCTCGTGCCCTTTGTCCCTTGGGGCAGCCTCCAATGCTAAGCCCACAGACTCGGCGTCAGACTCATACTGACCCGTTATGCTCTCCACCTCCGAGAGGGAGACATTAAGCAGCCCTGTAGTAGGTGCCGCTGGCGCAGGCTCTTGGAGAGGCCGGCGCTCTTGATGGATCATCCCCTCCATTAGGAGTTCCATCCTGGATAACCGTCCAAACACGGTATCCATTCTTGGAGGGGAACCCTCCCGACCGTACTCGTCGGAGTCTATCGGCCGTACAGACATTCTGGTAGCTTTACGCCCCACCAGCGTAGCCACGGTGCCCTCAGACACCAAGTCTGCAGTCGCTGGTTTCACTATAAGCGAATCTGTAGATGAACTCGGCGGCCGCCCGCTACCCGCACTCCCGCGGTCCTTAGTTACTTTCGCAACGGCTCGCCTTGCTCTCAACGATTTCTCCATGTTTGGACTTGCCCTCCTGTAACAAGATTTTTAACAAGCGCAGAAAATGACCTCCGACTAAGTTTGACACTTACCTGAGGCTTTTTAAACTTACCACTGGAGGAGCTCTGCACATCCGAGCTGCTCGCTGCGCCATGCGTCAGACGTAATGACGCGCATGCCGACTGGCGGGGTTCTTCACGGAATCACTCACGTGACTCCGAAGTAAAATACTCCATATAGTTCTGGTCACCACACTGCAGGAAGCATGCAACAACAGTCAAAAGAGTGCAGAAAAGATTTATAAGGATGTTGCCAGAGCCATCGAGTTATAATTGTAAAAAGTGACTGACCAGGGTTGATTCCTTTGGAGCACTGAAGGAAGGTTTAATTGAGATTGAGAATTAGGCGAGACCGAGACAGGCTGAAACACTGAGGATCAATATGGTTCAGTGGGTAGGGCTGATGCCTCACAGCACCAGAGGCCCGGGTTCGATCCTGACCTCGGGTGCTGACTGTGTGGAAATTGTACGTTCTCTCTGTGACCAAGTTGGTTTCCTCTGGGTGCTACGGTTTCCCTCCACATCCCAAAGACGTGCGGGTTTGCAGGTTAATTGGCTCCTGTAAAATCACCCCTAGTGTGTGGGAGGAGGTGAGAATGTGGGGTAACATGGAACTTGTGAATGGGTGATTGATAGTCTGCATGGACTCAGTGGGCTAAAAGAGTTGTTTCCATGCTGTATCTCTAATTTCTCAATTAAATTTACTACAGGAAATAGAACTACGATTTGGAACTATACATTTAGGTTAATTGATAGGGGGATTTTAGAGGAGTTGAAAAAATGCTATTTTATTTGGGGAACTACAGTAGATCTAACTGCCTAAATGTGATGGAGGGAAAAAACCCTTGCTAAAGATGGGCATCTGAGGAGCCTAACCAGCAGGATTATGGACCAAGAGCTGGGAAATGGGATAAAGTGGGAAGTGGTGGTGAATCTGTGGAATTCTTTGCCACAGAAGGCAGTGGAGTCCGTCAATGGATATTTTTAAGGCAGAGATAGATAGATTCTTGATTAGAACATGTGTCAGAGGTTATGGGGAGAAGGCAGAAGAATGGGGTTAGGAGGGAGAGATAGATCAGCCATAATTGAATGGCGGAGTAGACTCGATGGGCTGAATGGTCTAATTCTCCTCCTATCACATGACTTAAGGCTTTGACACGTTGAACAATGCTCTTTACATTGCACACGTTATGCGATGCCCATTTTTAGGTTCAAGGCTTCAAGGTGCGTTTATTGTCACATGTACCAATTAAGGTACATTTTACCTCCAGTCTTTTCCAATTCACTGTCCTTTGTGGTGATTCCTCGTGCCCACAGCGTTGGTGAACTGTTGCACCGTTTCTGGACTCAGGTGCTGGGGGTATTCTTCCTCCAGGAGTGGGGACTGGTGATCTTGCTGGGGCGAGATCCCTCCTTGATCCTCTCTCCTCCAAATGCTCTGTACCCTCCGTCGCCCAGACCTGGTGTTGATGCTGTCATGCAGTGACCACCAATGTTAGCAGCATAATTGGAGACTCAGCAGCACTCTCTCACACCAACAGCAGCATTCTCTTCAGGATCTGGTGTTGATTTGTTTTGTAATATTCAGCACAGCTACGTTTAGACTCAGCAAGGTTTGATCCTTTTGAGTTAAAGTGCTATACAGTGACCATGTAAATATCAGGCAGCCACAGTGCTCTAATTAATATTCATAAGTTTGTGTTTAATTAATAAGATGCAGCTTTTCCTTTGCAAGCCGAATATTTTTTTGTTTTCTCTCATACAAAATGATTATAACAGGACATGACAGCAATATGGTCTTTGAAAAGTATTCAACCATCTTTGAGATAGTTTATTAAATTATTTCATTTGATCTACTCAAATAGAATAACAGTGGATTGATAGTTGCTGAGTAATCTTGGGACCTTTTAATAATAGCCTTTTCTGCGGTGTTTTGCTGAGATCCTACAGTTAAATTTCTAAGATAACTGTCAAGACAATCAGAAACAAAATGATGGATAAAACTATGCATCTAGTTGCTCCTGTCTGGTTATATGGCCCTCTGCCTAAATGGTGATAGGAGTGGAATCAATATTGACGGAAAAATGACCAATAGTTGTATTGCAAAAATATGCAGGACTTTGGAAATCGATCTTGACCAGGAAGTAATTGGATCGTTCGTTCAAACAGCAACAGAAATAAAAATCTTCCGAAGCTGAAAAACTGAAACAAAACTGGAAAATGCAGGAGAAACTCAGAGCCATTCTTTGAGTTTCCTATGATAGAGTTGTACAGCATTAAAACAGGTCGTTCGGCCCAACTCATCCATGTATTTGACTCATATACCAAACACCTGTATTTGACCTATATCCCTTTAAACCTTTTCTGTCTATGTACCTGGCTAAGTGTCTTTTAAATATTGTAATCATGACCACCTCTACCACCTCCTCTGGTCATTCATTCCATATACCTACCTCCATCTGAGTGGAAAAAAAAGGTCATGTTAAATCTTTCCCCTCTTACCTTAAGGCTATGCCATCTAGTTTTAGAATCCCATACTCTGGGGCAAAGATATCCAGGTTATCTATGCCCCGCACGATTTTATATACCTTTATAAAGTGCTACTCTTCAAGGAAAAAAGTCCCAGTCTAACCCTCTCCTCCTGATAACACAAGCCCTACAGACCTGCTAATATCCTTGTGATTTTTTTCTTTGTTTGTCCACTTAGTCTTCTAAGTCACCACTTATATCCTCACTCTCTGAGAATATGAAATCCTGGTGATATATTAAGTAATCAAACAAATGTATACTCTCTCTTGCTTGTATGTATTTATTTTCTTTGAAAAGTATTTTGAGATAAGTATTTTGAGTATGTACTCAATGAGGCAGTGTGTTTCCTCTATATCCTCTGGATTCCCATCTGCCAAGGTCTTGTGCGCTAGTAGTAATATAGTGGGGTAGTTATATAGTTGGCTGATAGTTGGGGGTGTTGGCGAGGTACTAAACAAGTACATCTGTGTTCACCAGGGAGAAGGACATCAGAGTGGAGAATACTAACATGCAAGGGCAGTTTGAGATTAGGATGAAGGAGGTTATAGGGCTCTTAAAGAGCATTAAGATGATTCAATCCCCAGGACCTGATGGGATCTATCCCAGGTTATTGAGAGAGACAAGAGAGGAGATCGCAGGATCCCTGACAAAGATCATTACGTCTTCTATAGCCGCCGACAAGGTTCCAGAGGAGTGGAGATTGGATAATGTTGTTCCTTTATTTAAGAAGGGAAATTAGTTTAGTTCAGTTCAGTTCAGTTTATTGCCATGTGTATCAAGGTACAGCAAAAAACTTTTGTTGCATGCTAACCAGTCAGCAGAAACACAAAACATAATTACAATTGAGCCATTTACAGTGTGTAGTAGATACATGATAAGGGAATAACACTTAGTGCAAGTTCAAGCCAGCAATATCTGATCAAGGGTAGTCGAGTGTCACCAATGAGGTAGATAGTAGTTCAGCATTGCTCCCAAATAAACAGAATCCAGGGAATTACAGGAAAGTGTGCCTCACGTCTGTGGTAGGGAAACTATTGGAGAGGATTCTTTGTCCATAATATTTGGGACAAAGACCCCTCATGTATTTATTTGCCTCTGTCCTCCACAATTTGAGATTTGTAATAGAAAAAAAAAATCAAATGTGGTTAAAGTGCACATTGTCAGATTTTAATAAAGGCCATTTTTATACATTTTGGTTTCATCATGTACAAATTACAGCAGTGTTTATACATAATACCCCCATTTCAGGGCACCATAATGTTTGGGACACAGCAATGTCATGTAAATGAAAGTAGTCATGTTTAGTATTTTGTTGCATATCCTTTGCATGCAATGACTGCTTGAAGTCTGCGATTCATGGACATCACCAGTTGCTGGGTGTCTTTGGTGATGCTCTGCCAGGCCTGTATTGCAGCCATCTTTAGCTTATGCTTGTTTTGGGGGCTAGTCCCCTTCAGTTTTCTCTTCAGCATATAAAAGGCATGCTCAATTGTGTTCAGATCGGGTGATTGACCTGGCCACTCAAGAATTGACCATTTTTTAACTTTTAACTCCTTTGTTGCTTTAGCAGTATGTTTGGGATCATTGTCATGCTGTAGAATGAACCGCCGGCCAATGAGCTTTGAAGCATTTGTTTGAACTTGAGCAGATAGGATGTGTCTATACACTTCAGAATTCATTATGCTACTACCATCAATAGATGTATCATCAATGAAGATAAGTGAGCCAGTACCTTCAGCAGCCATACATGCCCAGGCCATAACACCCCCACCACCGTGTTTCACAGATGAGGTGGTATGCTTTGGATCTTGGGCAGTTCCTTTTCTCCTCCAGACTTGATTCTTGCCATCACTCTGATATAAGTTAATCTTTGTCTCATCTGTCCACAAGTCCTTTTTCCAGAACTGTGGTTACTCTTTTTAAGTACTTCTTGTCAAACTGTAACCCGGCTATCCTATTTTTGCAGCTAACCAGTGGTTTGCATCTTGCAGTGTAGCCTCTGTATTTCTGTTCATGAAGTCTTCTACGGACAGTGGTCATTGACAAATCCACACCTGACTCCTGAAGAGTGTTTCTGTCGGACAGATGTTTGGGTTTTTTTCTTTATTATAGAGAGAATTCTTCTGTCATCAGCTGTGGAGGTCTTCCTTGGTCTGCCAGTCCCTTTGTAATTAGTAAATTCACCAGGGCTCTCTTTCTTCTTAATGATGTTCCAAACAGTTGATTTTGGTTAGCCTAAGGTTTGGCTGATGTCTCACAACAGTTTTATTCTTGTTTCTCAGTCTCATAATGGCTTCTGACTTTCATTGGCACAACTTTGGTCCTCATCCTGATAAACAGCAATAAAAGCTTCCAAAGGTGATAGAAAAACTGGAGGAAAGACAAGGTACTGAGAGATCTCTTATACACGCAATAAGGAGGCATTTAAACACACCTGAGCAATTATGAATACCTGTGAAGCCATGTGTCCCAAACATAATGTGCCCTGAAATGGGGGGGGGGGGGGGGACTATGTATAAACACAGCTGTAATTTCTAATTGGTGAAACCAAAATGTATAAAAATACCCTTTAAAAAATCTGACAATGTGCACTTTAACCACGTGATTTTTTCTTTTACAAATCTCAAATTGTAGAGTACAGAGGCAAATAAATAAATGATGGGTCTTTGACCCAAACATTATGAGGGCACTGTATTCCTATTGGAAAAATAATGGGTTAATTAGGGACAGTCACAATAGTTTTATACACGGCTGGTCATGTCTTTGGCCACAGTTTAAGAATAAGGAGTAAGCCATTTAGGACAGAGGAGGAAACACTTTTTCTCACAGAGAGTGGTGAGTCTGTGGAATTCTCTGCCACAGATGGCGGTGGAGGCAGGTTCTCTGGATGCTTTCAAGAGAGAGCTAGATAGGGCTCTTAAAAATAGTGGAGTCAGGGGATATGGGGAGAAGGCAGGAACGGGGTACTGATTGGGGATGATCAGCCATGATCACATTGAATGGCGGTGCTGGCTCGAAGGGCCGAATGGCCTATTCCTGCACCTATTGTTTATTGTCTATTGTCTTATTAACTTGATCGAGTTTTTGAGGAGATGACAAAGGTGATAAAGTCCCCCAAGGTGGGCTGGTCCAGATTATGATGCATGGAATTAACTGTGTCATGGTTGTATGAATTCAGAACTGGCTTACTGATAGTAGACAGATGGGTTGTGGTGGAAGGACAATATTTGGGCTGGAGGTCTGTGACCAGTGGAGTTCCACCGGGATCTGTGCTAGGACCGCAGCTATTTGTGATATATATAAATGAGATGGATGTAAAAGGGGTTGTTAGTAAGTTTGCAGACGCCACCAAAGTTGTTGAGTCACGGACTCTGAGGAAGGCTGTGGTGGCAGACTGTGAAAAAAGCTGTCAAAGTATACAGCGGAATATAAATCAGCTGCTCTGGAAGGGTAGATCGCATAGCATCCAAGGATAGATAGCTGAATGGATAGAAAATTGGCTTCAAGGAAGGAAGCAGAGTGTGATGATGGAAGGTTGCTTCTCGGACTGGATGCCTGTGACTAGTGGTGTGCCTCAGGGTTCCGTGATGGGCCCGTTACTGTTTATCATCTATATCAATGATTTAGATGAGAACATAAGCATCTGGATAAGCAGGGTCTGATTAGGAACAGTCAACATGGATTTGTGCCTGGAAGGTCATGTTTGACTAATCTTCTTGAATTTTTCGAAGCGGTTACTAGGGAAATTGATGAGGGTAAAGCAGTGGATGTTGTCTATATGGACTTCAGTAAGGCCTTTGACAAGGTTCCTCATGGAAGGTTGGTTAAGAAGATTCAATTGTTGGTTATTAATGGTGGAGTAGCAAGATGGATACAACAGTGGCTGAATGGGAGATGCCAGAGAGTAATGGTGGATGGCTGTTTGTCAGGTTGGAGGCCGGTGATTAGTGGGGTGCCTCAGGGGTCTGTGTTGGGTCCACTGTTGTTTGTCATATACATCAATGATCTGGATGATGGTGTGGAAAATTAGATTAGTAAGTATGCAGATGATACTAAGATAGGTGGTGTTGTGGATAATGAAGTAGATTTTCAAAGTCTACAGAGAGATTTAGGCCATTTGGAAGAGTGGGCTGAAAGATGGCAGATGGAGTTTAATGCTGATAAATGTGAGGTGCTACATCTCGGCAGGACAAATCAAAATAGGACGTACATGGTAAATGGTAGCGAATTGAGGAATGCAGTTGAACAGAGGGATCTAGGAATAACTGTGCATAGTTCCCTGAAGGTGGAATCTCATGTAGATAGGGTGGTAAAGAAAGCTTTTGGTGTGCTGGCCTTTATAAATCAGAGCATTGAATATAGAAGTTGGGATGTAATGTTAAAATTGTTCAAGGCATTGATG
This sequence comes from Malacoraja senta, assembly GCA_038087875.1. NCBI lineage: Eukaryota > Metazoa > Chordata > Chondrichthyes > Rajiformes > Rajidae > Malacoraja > Malacoraja senta. Next base: position 35,267,841 of record CM075980.1, read on the forward strand.
AGGCCAATTCTGGAGTATGGAGTACAATTTTGGTCGCCTAATTATAGGAAGGATGTCAACAAAATAGAGAGAGTACAGAAGAGATTGACTAGAATGTTGCCTGGGTTTCAGCAACTAAGTTACAGAGAAAGGTTGAACAAGTTAGGTCTTTATTCTTTGGAGCGCAGAAGGTTAAGAGGGGACTTGATAGAGGTCTTTAAAATTATGAGCGGGTTAGACAGAGTTGACGTGGATAAGCTTTTCCCATTGAGAGTAGGGAAGATTCAAACAAGGGGACATGACTTGAGAATTAAGGGACAGAAGTTTAGGGGAAACATTAGGGGGAACTTCTTTACTCAGAGGGTGGTAGCTGTGTGGAATGAGCTTCCAATGGAAGTGGTGGAGGCAGGTTCGATTTTATCCTTTAAAAATAGATTGGATGGGATATGGATGGGGAAGGAATGGAGGGTTATGGTCTGAGTGCAGGTAGATGGGACTTGGGGGAAGAAAAAAAAAGGGGAGAAAAAAAATGTGTTCGGCATGGACTTGAAGGGCCGAGATGGCCTGTTTCCATGCTGTAATGGTTATATGGTTATATGGTTATACAGGGCAAGATCAGCAAGTTTGCAGATGATACAAATGTGTGTGGTTTTGCAGATAGTGAAGATGGGTGTGAAAAATTGCAGCAGGTTCTTGATCGAATGGCCAGGGGGGCTGAGGAATGGGGGTTGATGGGATGTAATACAGAGAAATGTAAGCTGTTGCATTTTGGGAAGTCTAACGTAGGCAAAACCTACACCGTAAATGGTAGGGCTCTGGGTAGTGTTGCAGAGCAGAGGGATCTAGGAGTACAGGTGCATGGTTCCTTGAAGGTCGAGTCGTAGGTAGAGATGGTGATTGAAAAGTATTTTGGCACATTGGCTTTCATATGTATTGAGTATTGAGTATAGAAGTTGGGAGGTCATGTTGCAGTTGTATATGACGTTGGTGAGGCCGCATTTAGAGTATTGTGTGCAGTATTGTGTGCAGTTATAGGAAAGATGTTGTCAAGCTTGAAAGGGTAAGAGGATGTTTCCAGGACTGAAGGGTCTGAGCTGTAGGATGAGGTTGAGTAGGCTGGGTCTCTATTCCTTGGCACGCAGGAGGATGAGGGGTGATCTTATAGAGGTGTATAAAATCATGAGTGGAATAGACTGGGTACATGCACAGTCTCTTGTGCAGCGTAGGTGAATTGAGGACCAGAGGACATAGGTTTAAGGTGAAGGGGAAAAGATTTAATAGGAATCTGAGATGTAACTTTTTCACACAAAGGGTGGTGGGTGTATGGAACGAGCTGCCAGAGGAGATAGTTGAGGCTGGGGCTATCTCAGTGTTTAAGATCTATTCCACTCATGATTGTATACACCTCTATAATATCACCCCTCATCCTCCTGCACTCCAAGGAATAGAGTCCCTCTCTACTTAACCTCTCCCTATAGCTCATACCCTCTTGATTGGCAACATCCATATAAATCTTCTCTGCACCCTCTCCCGCTTGAATCTTCTCTGTGCCCTTTCCAGCTACTGAGTCAGGAAGTCATGATGCAGCTATATAGGCCTTTGATTGGGCCACATATGGAGTATGGTGTGCAGTTGTGGTTGCCCCAATATAGGGAGGATGTGGAGGCTTTGGAAAAGGTGCAGAGGATGTTTACCAAGATGTTGTTTGGCTTATGTGGTTTAAGCTACAAGGATAGATTGGACAGACTTGAATTGTGTGTTCTGCTTGTGGGGTGACTTCAAAATATAAAATTATGAAAGGCATGAATAGAATAGACAATCAGAGCCTTTTGCTCAGGATTGAAAAATCGAAGACGAGAGGACATAGCTTTAAGATGACAGGGGCAAAGCTTAAAGGAAATGTGTGGGGCAAGTTTTTCCACAGAGTAGTGGGTGACTGGAATGTGCTGCCAGGGCTGGTGGTGGAGGCAGATACAATAGTGGCATTTAAGAGATTTTTAGATTGGCACAGGGATATGCAGGGAATGGAGGGATATGGATCATGTGCAGGCAGATGAGATTAGTTTTTCTTGGCATCATATTCAGCACAGATGTTGTGGCTCAGAGGACCTATTCTTATGCTGTGTTGTTCTATGTCCTTTGTTTCGAAAACAGACTTTCTATGCATGAACAACGAAAGTAAGAATCAAGAGTACTTGAAGTTGCTCTGCTGATGCGTAAAGCTTGGGTGAAGACTGCACTTTTGAGTAAGGGGTTCAGATTTGGGATGGATGTAATAAGCTGAGCAGTAATGCTCACAGCGTAATGCAAACATTATGAAGGTTAATTCAGATCGAACAGAGTAGCTGCATATTGCCAGAGTATGGAAGACCACAGGGTGATCTGGTTGAAATACTTCGGATGATTAAAGGCATTGATTAGGCTGAATAGAAAGAAACTTTGCTGATGAAAATTACAGGGCTTAATCTGAAAATTAGAGTTTGCGTTTTGATGGGGGATGTCTGGAAACTCTTCACACACAGGTCCTTTGAAAGTCAAGAACTCTCACCACCACACAAAGTTTTACTCCATGTGTGGAACTGCATTGCTGCTCAATAAATAGGGCTGGTGAATATTTGTTAATAAATGGCAGTCAAAACTAGAGGGCATTTATTTCAGGTGAGCAGGACAATAGATAGCAAGGAAACAGGCCCTTCGGCCCACTGGGTCCATACCAACCATCAAGCATCCATTTCCACTAATCACAATTTATATTCCCCACATTCCCAGCAATTTTGCCCAGATTCCACCGACACACCAGTGGCGAATTACTGACACCGATTAACCTACTAACCCACACATCTCTGGGCTATGTGAGAAAACTGGATACATGAAGGAAAACCACGCATTGTGGAGGAGGAGGTGCAAACTGCAAACAGACACAATTGAGGGTGAGGATTGAACCTCGGTCACTGGAGGTGTCAGGCAGCAGCTAGACTGGCTGAACAATCGTGCGGCACTACCAGTAATGCAGCACAATAGTTCAGCCAGTTGTGCTGTGGGTAGCCTTACACCCATTAATCCTGGCACACGGGATAGAAGTGGAACAAGTATCTATCAGTTTCAAAGTATTGGGCCTGTCCCACTTTGGCGATTTTTCAGGTGACTGCCGGCGACTGTCAGAGTGGAACACACACACACGCACGCATGCACGCACGCACGCACGCACGCACGCACACACATCGCTTCTTTCACCAGCCCATTATGTAGGTGGGGGACAGGGCAAGCGGGGGGAGCGCTGTCTGAGTGAAATTCACACGGTGCAAAGCCAAGGTGATACAGACACACACTGCGATGAACAGGAAGGTTGGCGCTGTAATTAAGATGGTGAAAGCACAGTGTACGGGAAGTCCTTTAAAAGAGGGGGGAGAAGGGGGGAGAAGGAGTGGAGACAACTTTTAAGATGCCAGAGATACACGGCTGTGAAGCTCGGCGGACATTAACATTACCGGTCAGTTATCCTTGGTTCTGAAAACTACTGCTTACGTTTTTGTTTCCCAATGGGCCAATTAAATTCACCGGTCAGCACCGGCCACAATCTATGAGAACCTACGAGAACCTTCGACCTCCTGGCAACCCACTAGGACCTCCTGGTGACCCACCTACGGCACGAGAATTCTCACTACTCTCCATGGCGGCTTCATTCTTGTCGCCGCTAATTTTTCAACATGTTGAAAAATTTGCGGCGATCATAATGAGGCCGCGGCCAGAATGCGGGAACTCCTCACGACCATGAAGGTGACTCTCCGGTAACCACCCGCAAACATGTGGCGACCATGTGGCAACTGCATAGTCTCCTGCCGTCGCCTAAAAAGTCGCCAAAGTGGGAGAGGCACATAAGGAACTTCAAACCAAATTGGATAAAGTGGAGTTAGAAACATAGAAACATAGAAACATAGAAATTAGGTGCAGGATTCGGCCCTTCGAGCCTGCACCGCCATTCAATATGATCATGGCTGATCATCCAACTCAGTATCCCGTACCTGCCTTCTCTCCATACCCTCTGATCCCTTTAGCCACAAGGGCCACATCTAGCTCCCTCTTAAATATAGCCAATGAACTGGCCTCGACTACCCTCTGTGGCAGAGAGTTCCAGAGATTCACCACTCTCTGTGTGAAAAAAGTTCTTCTCATCTCGGTTTTAAAGGATTTCCCCCTTATCCTTAAGCTGTGACCCCTTGTCCTGGACTTCCCCAACATCGGGAGCAATCTTCCTGCATCTAGCCTGTCCAACCCCTTAAGAATTTTGTACGTTTCTATAAGATCCCCTCTCAATCTCCTAAATTCTAGAGAGTATAAACCAAGTCTGTCCAGTCTTTCTTCATAAGACAGTCCTGACATCCCAGGAATCAGTCTGGTGAACCTTCTCTGCACTCCCTCTATGGCAATAATGTCCTTCCTCAGATTTGGAGACCAAAACTGTACGCAATACTCCAGGTGTGGTCTCACCAAGACCCTGTACAACTGCAGTAGAACCTCCCTGCTCCTATACTCAAATCCTTTTGCTATGAAAGCTAACATACCATTCGCTTTCTTCACTGCCTGCTGCACCTGCATGCCTACTTTCAATGACTGGTGTACCATGACACCCAGGTCTCGCTGCATCTCCCCTTTTCCTAGTCGGCCACCATTTAGATAATAGTCTGCTTTCCTGTTTTTGCCACCAAAGTGGATAACCTCACATTTATCCACATTATACTGCATCTGCCAAACATTTGCCCACTCACCCAGCCTATCCAAGTCACCTTGCAGTCTCCTAGCATCCTCCGCACAGCTAACACTGCCCCCCAGCTTAGTGTCATCCGCAAACTTGGAGATATTGCCTTCAATTCCCTCATCCAGGTCATTAATATATATTGTAAATAGCTGGGGTCCCAGCACTGAGCCTTGCGGTACCCCACTAGTCACTGCCTGCCATTGTGAAAAGGAGTTGAGATGAAAACTGTCCATTGACCAGTTGAATGTGGGTCAGGCTCGATGAAAGGGATGCCTACTCCTGTTTCTATTTACTAAACACCCCAAGTAGATGAATGAGTTTTTTTGTAAACTGATCCATTCTGCCCTTCTTCTGAAGGAATTTATGGAATTCAGGCATAAATAGAGCTTCTCTATGATTATGGTGATGACCAACCTGAAATACACATTTGTGGGATTAGTCGCTGTTGGAACATAAAGGGTTAAATGTTAAGGCTCACAGGATCTGAATCTGTTTCAGACAACTAATGAAAAGAATCTGACATCTGTCTTTAAAATTCTGCTTCAGGCCATTTACAGTTGTAGACAAAGCTAATGCTTGAATATTAATTCCAGTCGTGAACCCTTTGGCTTCGAAGTTCAAAGTGTCCTGCTCCTTGTACCCTCCATGTGGGCGTTTCATTGTAGCCACTCTGCTGGTGCTCGATGTACCCCACCTGTGTGCGCTGAATGTACCCAGCCTAAAGGGACTGATGTACCCATTCTGCGGGCACTCAATGTACCCACCCTTTGGGCATGTGACCAGCAGGCTGGTACTTGATATACCCAGCCTGGGTTGCTCAATGTCCCCAGCCTACAGGAACATGTACCCATCCCGTGGGCATGATGTACCCACTCTTTAGGCACTTGACGTGCCCAGCCTGTGAGTTTATGATGCAAGCATGAAAATGTTCCAGATGCAAACCTTGGTATTCAATGAGGCTTCATTACATTACCTCCAAGCCCAGTTATCAGACACCCTTTACGTTCTAGCATACCCAGCCTATGAGTTTATGATACAGGCATGCAAATGGTTCAGTTGCAAACCTATTTGGTATTCAATGAGGCTTCACCTCCAAACCCCAAATCCAGCAAATCCACCCTTTGCTATCTTCAATATTAATTTGACCAATGAAGAGAAAAAGGTTAAAGAATACATAGAAGGCACATAGTTTTTTGAAGCTTTGCACAAAGTAACCATGGCATTTCACACCAGTGACCAGCAGGTTAATTATTAGTTTTTGTGGACTTCAAAACAAGGTGGACAAGCTGGTTCTATTTGTTAATAGTATCTTGTGGGTAAAGCTTAAATTTTCAATGACACCACTAAATTCTGAGAGTATATTTTATAATGTTAATCATGCTTCAAGTGTGTGAAAGTTTGGAAACACAGTGAGTGTAGACTATTGACCATTGTATTTCTGCACACAAGAATAATGAAGCAAGAATCTTCTCTGGATAAATAAAATGGAAAAGATGATCAAAAGTTAACATGGGTTCTATACAGCCTGATAGAGAGGAATTACATTGGGGAGCAAGGAACGGCCGAGAAATAATGCAAACATTTCTTACCTGGAGATAGTGAATACAGTTCTGGAGGTAAAAGAGGACCTGGAAGAAATTAACAAGAGCAACAGGACAGTACTGGAAAAAATTATGGGAGTAAAAGCTGATGTATTTTGACATCATCTGATAAACTGCATCAAAAAGGAGATGGTTATTGAAATAAAAGAGGCACTTTTGGACATCTTTCAAAAATTCCACAGATTTTAATGGAGTTCATATAGAATGGAAGTTTTCAGGTGTAACCATGCTCTTGAGAATGAAGGGCTGAGAAAGCAAGGAATTAAGACCACTTAGCCTGATCATAGTAGAGTCATACAGTCATAGAGTGATACAGTGTGGAAACAGGCCCCTCGGCCCAACTCGTCCACACCGGCCAACAATGTCCCAGCTACACTAGTCCCACTTGCCTGCGCTTGGTCCATATCCCTCCAAACCTGTCCTATCTATGTACCTGTCCAACTGTTTCTTAAATGATGGGATAGTCCCAGCTTCAACTACCTTCAACTACCCACCACCCTTTGTGTGAAAAAGTTACCCCTCGGATTCCTATTAAATCTTTTCCCATTCACCTTGTACCGGTGTCCTCTGGTCCTTGATTCCCCTACTCTGGGCAAAAGACTGCATCTACCCGATCTATTCCTCTCGTGTAATAGGGGAAAAAGCTTAAGTCTGCTCTGAGCTGGATCAGTGCAGTGAGAAAATAATGATCAGATTGGTCAGAGGCAACATGGAGTTATAATAGAAAATCACGTTGATGAGCTTGTGGGTTGTAGCAGCAGAAAGGAAACTTTGGCATATGAATCAACTCAAAATATTTTATCCATTTTTTTTACACAGATGCTGCCTGCAGTTTATTTTTTGCTCAAGATTTGAGCGACGGCATTGGACGGGCCAAGGCCCATGCATTAATTTCTATGAAATACATTGCAAAAACTAAATAAAAGCCAGATGCAGCCAAATGCTGGTGGAACTCAGTGGGTCAGGCAGCATCTGTGGAAATGGGCTTTTTAGTTTAGTTCAGTTTATTATTGTCACATGTACCGAGGTACAGTGAAAAACGTTTTTTGCATGCTGTACATTTTAAGACTGTACATGATTATAATCAAGCCCCCCCATAGTGTACACTTAAAGGATAAACAGGACAACATTTAGTGCAAGAGAAAGTCCAATAAAGTCCGATTAAAGATAATTCAAAGTCTCCAATGAGGTAGATGGGAGATCAGGACCGTTCTCCAGCTGGCGAGAGGACGGTTCAGTTGCCTGATAACAGCTGGGAAAAAACTGTCACTGAATCTGGAGATGTGCATTTTTAAACTTCTGTACCTCTTGCCTGATAGGAGAGGCGAGATGAGGGAGTGACCAGGGTTAGGACTGGTCCTTGATTATGCTGGAGGCCTTGCTAAAGCAGCGTGTAGATGAAATCAAGGGAAGGGAGGTTGGTTTGTGTGATGGTCTGGGCTACATCCATAACTGTCTGCAATTTCTTGTGGTCTCGGGATGGAGCTGTTCCCAAACCAAGCTGTAATGCATCCTGATAAAATGCTTTCTGCAGCGCATCTGTAGGAGTTGGTGAGGGTTGTTGGAGATATGCCAAACTTCCTAAGCCTTTTAAGAAAGTAGAAGTGTTGATGTGCTTTCTTGATAATAGCTTCGATTCCACTGGTCCAGGAAAAATAGCTGGTTTTATTTATTCCTAAGAACCTGATGCTTTCGACCATCTCTACTTTGGCGCCATCAATGTAACTGTCGATGTGTATACTGCTTTGTTTCCTGAAGTCAATAGACAATAGACGATAGGTGCAGGAGTAGGCCATTCGGCCCTTCGAGCCAGCACTGCCATTCAATAGGATCATGGCTGATCATCCACAATCAGAACCCCATTCCTGCCTTCTCGCCATAACCCCTGACTCCGCTATCTTTAAGAGCTCTATCTAACTCTCTCTTGAAAGCATCCAGAGAATTGGCCTCCACTGCCTTCTGAGGCAGAGAATTCCACAGATTCACAACTCTCTGGGTGAAAACGTTTTACCTCATAACCATATAACCATATAACCATAACAGCATGGAAACAGGCCATCTCGGCCCTTCAAGTCCGTGCCGAATCATCTACGTTCTAAACAGCTTACCCCTTATTCTTAAACTGTGGCCCCTGGTTCCGGAATCTTCTAACATCGGGAACATGTTTCCTGCCTCTAGCATGTCCAATCCCTTAATAATCTTATATGTTTCAATAAGATCTCCTCTAATCCTTGTATATTCCAGAGTATACAAGTACAGCGTTCCATTCTCTCAAAATATGACAGTCCCGCCATCCCGGGAATTAACCTCGTGAACCTACGCTGCACTCCCTCAATAGCAAGAATGTCCTTCCTCAAATTTGGAGACCAAAACTGCACACAATACTCCAGGTGTGCGCTCACTAGAGCCCTGTACAACTGCAGAAGGACCTCTTTGCTCCTACACTCAACTCCTCTTGTTATTAAGGCCAACATGCCATTCGCTTTCTTCACTGCCTGCTGTACCTGCATGCTTACTTTCAGTGACTGATGAACAAGGACCCGCAGATCTCGTTGCACTTCCCCTTTTCCGAATTTGACACCATTCAGATAATAATCTGCCTTCCTGTTTTTGCCACCAAAGTGGATAACCTCACTTTTATCCACATTAAACTGCATCTGCCACACATCTGCCCACTCACCCAAACTGTCCAAGTCACCCTGCATTCTCATAGCATCCTCTTCACAGTTCACACTGCTACCCAGCTTTATGTCATCTGCAAATTTGCTAATGCTACTTTTAATCCCTTCATCGAAATCATTGATGTATATTGTAAATAGCTGCTGTCCCAGCACCAAGCCTTGCGGTACCCCACTAGTCACTGCCTGCCATTCTAAAGGGTCCCATTAATCCCTACTCTTTGTTTCCTGTCTGCCAACCAATTTTCTATCCATGTCAGTACCCCAACCCCAATACCATGTGCTCAAATTTTGCCCACTAATCTCCTGTGTGGAACCTTATCAAATGCTTTCTGAAAGTCCAGGTACACTACATCCACTGGCTCTCCCTTGTCCAGTTTCCTAGTTACATCCTCAAAATATTCCAGAAGATTAGTCAAGCATGATTTCCCCTTCGTAAATCCCCGCTGACTCGGACAGATCCTGTTACTGCTAATCAAATGTGCCGCTATTTCATCTTTTATAATTGACTCCAGGATCTTCCCCACCACCGATGTCAGGCTAACTGATCTATAATTCCCTGTTTTCTCTCTCCCCGCCTTTCTTAAAAAGTGGGATTACATTAGCTACCTTCCAATCCACTGGAACTGATCCTGAATCTATAGAACATTGGAAAATGATCACCAAGGCGTCGACGATTTCTTGGACCACTTCTTTAAGTACGCTGGGATGCGGACCATCAGGCCGTTGGGGTCAATCACAATCTTGTTTGTCTTGCTGCCATTGATGGAGAGGTTGATGTCTTGGCACAGATTATGAAGTTCACAATCTCCTTCCTGCACTTCGTCATCTACCCTCGATGATCGTGCTCTGTTGGTCAGGAAGTCGATGATCTAGTTGCAGAGGGGAGCGTTCAGTCCTAGTTCCACGAGTTTGGAGATGAGCTAGGATGGCATAATGGTATTGAAAGCAGAACTGCAGGCTACGAATAGGAATCTAGCATCAGTGTGTTCCAATCCACCTGTTCCTGATTGAGTGTAGAGCAAGGGAGATGGTATCACCTATGGAACGGTTGTGGCAGTGGGTGAACTGCAGTAGGTCAAGGCTGCTGGGTAGTCTGGATTCAATATGTCCCTTAACCAGCCTCTCAAAGCACGTCAAGGCCACTGGACAGTCCTCGTTTAGGCGTAAGTTCCTACTTTTTTCTGTCACTGGGATGATAACGATCTTCTTGCAACAGGTGGGTACCTCAGAACGGAGTAGGGAGAGATTATAGATGTCCATGAACACATCTGCTGGTTGGTCCATGCAGTTCCTAAGGATGCAGCCAGGGACTCCGTCTAGGCCAGTTGCTTTCCCTGGGATCAACCTCAGGTAGAAGGTCTAACTTCTGCAACTGAGAAGAGACATACTCGAGTCTTGACGGGACCGATGTCATCACCCTGTTGGCCCTCTGCTCAAAGCGAGCAGAGAATGCATTAGGTTCATCAGGGAAGGCTGCACTATCACCAGCGATGCTGCCTGACTTCGCTTTGCAGCCAGTTGTAAGTATTCAGGCCTTACTATAGTCTGAGGGTGCCTGAGTGATTATACCGGGACTCAAGTTATCCCAGTATTGCCTCTTGACATTCCTGATGTTGTTTCAGGTCAGGACCCGTCTTCAGACCATTGGAGTGGAGGGGGTTAACTAGCAGCAAGAGGTACCAGGAAAGAGTGTGAGGAGACCTAGTGATAGGTGGATCTAGGTGAGGAAAGGTTAATTTGCAAATGCATCACCGTCAATACCAAACTTTGTCTCTCTAAATTCTTCCAAAGATGCTGCCTGCAATTTGTTTTGTGATCTAAATTCCAGCATCTGTTTTTCCAAATGTTTTTATGGATGTTATTTAAAATCTCTGATGCTTTATATATTAAATCAGTTATGAGAGTTAGATACAGTGGGACTGGGGTAAAAACATCTTACTGGAATTATTTGGGTCCTGATGAAACCACAATAGGCTTTCTCTACTTAAAAAGCTGCTATAAAGGGAATATAGTTGAGGTGAGGTGGGGGGGGGGGGGGGGGGGGGGGGGGCATGGGTTGTGACCATAAGGGCTGGAATAGGCAGCCTGGTCTTATGTTGTAAGGAGTTTAGAAAAATGAAATGTGACATAAAATCCTTACAGGGCTTGTCAGGGTAGATGCAGGGAGGATATGATCGCACTTTCCAACTAAGGGATTGGCTATTCAGCATTGAGATGAGTCATAGAGTGATACAGCGCGGAAACAGACCCTTTGGCCCAACTTTGCCCAAACCGGCCAACATGTCACAGCTACACCAGTCCCACCTGCTTGCCCATATCCCCCGAAACCTGTCCCATTTATTTTTTCCTTAAATATTGCAATAGTCCCTGCCTCAACTACCTCCTCGGGTAGCTTGTTCCATATACCCAACACCCTTTGCGTGAAAAAGTTCCTATTAAATCTTTTCCCCTTCACCTTAAACCTATGTCCTTTGGTCCTCGAAGAACTATCTGAGAAGAACTATCTTCAGCCAGAGGGCAATGAATATTTAGAGGTCTTCACCAAGTGGCCTGTGGAGGTTAAATCATGGTATAAAGGTATATGGAACAAGTTGCCGGGGGAGGTAGTTGAGGCAGGTACCATCACAACGTTTTAAAAACATTTGGACAGACACATGGATAGGATAGGTTTCGAAGGATATGGGCCAAACGCACGCAGGTGGAACTAGTGTAGGTGGGTTATGTTGGTCGGTGTAGGCAAGTTGGGCTGAAGGGTCTGTTTCAACACTGAATGACTCCATGACCAGCTGCACCACTCCAGCACTTTGTGTTCCATGCAAGATGTCTGCATCTACAATTCCTTGTGTCTCCAATTGAAGAATCATCCTCAATTCAAGAAAATAAAAGCTGAAAAACTAATGTCCCAGATAAATAAAGATATTATTTCATGTGCTGCAATGATAGTTTCTGAAGGAAACCTGTTTCATATCATCTTCACCACTGACCTGTGTTTCCATCAAGAACATTTAATCGATAATGTTTTATTATTAATGTTTAATGTTTTATGTCATTCCTAACCGTCACTGTATGTCATGTTGTCACTTGCGGGCGGAGCACCAAGGCAAATTCCTTGTATGTGCATAATTGGCCAATAAACTTATTCATTCATTCATTCATTCATTCATTCATTGTTCTGTAACACTCCATTCATTTGCATTAGGTCAATAGCCTGGGAGTAAAGTAAGGGAGTAAATCATTGATTTATTTTCCTTTAATGTTTACTGAATTTCTGGGGGATTTTAATTACTGTCCATATTTCTTATTTTTTAAATATTTATTTGATTATTAGTGACATCAAAAAATAGTTTGTAGACACAAAATGCTGGAGTAACTCAGCAGGACAGGCAGCATCTCTGGAGAGAAGGAATGGGCGACGTTTCGGGTTGAGACCCTTCTTCATTGGCCTTTGATAGTGTAGATCTTTCAAAGACATCAAGGGATCAGGATCTGCGACCTGAGGCAGTCCTTGAAACCTTGTGGGAAAGCTCTTAGACATGTGGGGTCAGACGTGTTGGCCTTCATATCCAGATCAATTGAATGCAGGAGAGTGAGACTAGTGGAGGATGGGTCAGGCAGCAAGTTTTGTTTTCCTCTGTGAATGAGGCTTTCCTTGCAATCCTGACATAAATGCCCTCCTGAACACAACAGGTGACTTCCGCAAAGTAATAAAAGTGTCCCGTTTAGAGCTGCAGACAGGACAAAGTTGGAATTCCCTAATGTGCATCTTTCTGAAGCTCTGTCCAAAAGGGATGATTTCTCTGTTGTTCTCACTCTCTGACAATGGACTTTCTCGTCAAATGGATATATTTTCACTGCCTGACTCTGCTCTTTAACAGAAGATTTTTGTTTTGCCAGTTAAGGAATGTGTGTGTTCAACAGGAGTAGAACATTGGCTCCTATTGACATATCGCATTTTTCAGTAGATATGAGTCTTTATCAATGTACATCAGTCACGCACAATACCCAGATTGTGGAATGTTAAACTCAAACAAATTGTTTGCTGGTCGAGATCCCTATTACCTCGGCCCACATCGAGGATTAATTTACTTGAAGAATGTAAACAATATCAGTAGCGCTGTTTCCTGAGTGTCTTTTTAAGGCAGCTCTCCGATCATTTAAATCTAAAATGTCCCGTGTCGTGAGGTTGCAGAGGATGAATGCACTGTGGTGGCAGTCTATCAGTTTTCAAATCAGCCTGCAGGAATTGTGAGTGTATGCAACAGGGCCACATTTGACAGCAGTTGTGGTCCATACCGCTCACTATTATAACTGCCCTGGGTAACCAGTCCTCCTACAATTAGTTCAACATTTGCACAGGGTGGCTCAGATGTGACATGGGATAGAGCCCCGCAACAAATGTAAGGAATATGTCAGTATGATAGCAATCTCCACCCAGTGCTCTTGCTAGAATGTGGGTCAGCCTGTCTTACAAAACAAAACGGCACAGTAGCCCTTTTGTTCAGCTTACTGTGTACCATGTCAATGGAGCCCCTTAGGGGATAGCAGTGGTATCTACAGTATGAACCATGAGGAAAAGTAATCCCAGAATAGATTGTGCTTACTTAAAGATGAAATAAGTAAGGGGTGAACAAAGCAACAGCTAAAACTATCAGCAGCGGTTTCAGAAATATTGTGGGTTGGCCACAGGGGACACATATTCCAGATCTCCGGTGCCAAATGGTCTTGCACCTGTAACTTGGAGTGAAGCTGTCAATTTAGTTTTCACGCTGAAGTGGGTGCGTGGAACAGGCTGGAAAACACAGCCCTGCTGATGTACAACTGACTGTGATGGGAAGTCTATTCAGTACCTTGGCTGCTGCCATTCACATGCTGTGGGATACCCTTCTTTCTGAACTCTCTTTAGATCTCTTTAGATTCAAGATTCAAGAGAGTTTATTGTCATGTGCCCCAGATAGGACAATGACATTCTTGCTTTGCTGCAGCACAACAGGATATTGTAGACATAAATACAGATCAGATCAGTGTGACCATACTGTATATATATACACACATCAATAAACAGATAAAGTGCAATAGGCTGTTATAGTTCTGAGTTTGTTTGAAGTTGTGTTTAATAGTGATTAATGGTTGTGGGGAAGTAGCTGTTCCTGAGCCTGGATGTTGCAGATTTCAGGCTCCTGTACCCTCTACCTGATGGCGGCGGAGAGATGAGTGTGTGGCCAGGATGGTGTGGGTCCTTGATGATGTTACCGCAACCATCGACAGCAACCGTCTGGACTTTTCCATTCCCTTCACTGACTCTAACCTCACCCCCTATGAACGTACAGCCCTCCGCTCACTCTGCAGCGAACCCAGCATGATAATCATACCCGCTGACAAGGGAGGTGCTGTGGTAGTGTGGCGCGCTGACCTCTACCGCACTGAGGCCCGGCGACAGCTCTCAGACACCTCCTCCTACCTATCCTTGGACCATGATCCCACAGATGAGCACCAGGCCATGACCTCACAGACCATTTCTGATGTTATCACTTGCGGCTGACTGTCCTCCACAGCATCCAACCTTATCGTTCCCCAGCCCCGCACGGCCCAGTTTTACCTTCTCCCCAAAATCCACAAACACAACTGTCCCTGGCAGACCCATTGTTTCTGCCTGCTCCTGTCCAACATAAATGATTTCCACGTACCTCGACTCCATCCTATCCCCCCTGGTCCAATCTCTCCCAAACTATGTCCAAGACACCTCACACGCCCTTCATCTCTTTAATGACTCCCGCTTTCCGAGCCCCCACTCCCTCATCTTTACCTGGGACGTTGTCACTCTACACCTCCATCCCCTACCAGGAAGGTCTTAAAGCCCTCCGTTTCTTCCTCGACTGCAGAACCATCCAATTTCCCTCTACTAACACTCTACCCCGCCTAGCGGAGCTGGTCCTCACCCTCAACTTCTCCTTTGACGCCACCCATTTCCTCCAAATGAAAGGCGTAGCTATGGGCACTCGCATGGGTCCCAGCTATGCCTGCCTCTTTGTAGGGTACATTGAACAATCCCTGTTCCAGGCGTACACTGGCCCTATCCCCGAACTCTATCTCCGTTACATTGATGACTATCTCCTGCACCCATGCAGAACTCATGGACTTCATTAACTCCACCACCAATTTCCAACCTGCATTCAAATTCACTTGGGACCATCTCCGACACCCCCCTCCCCTTTCTTGATCTCACAGTCTCCATCACAGGAAATAGACTATCGACTGAAGTCTATTACTAACCCACTGACTCTCACAACTATCTCAACTACACTTTTTTCCACCATGCTTCCTGCAAAGATTCTCTCCCCTACCTCCAATTCCTCCGTCTAGCACGCATCTGCACCCAAGATGAGGTGTTCCATAGGAGAACATCTGAGATGTCCTCATTCTTTAGGGAACGAGGGTTCCCCTCTCCCATCACAGATGAGGCCCTCACACATATGTCCTCAGTACCCCGCAGCTCCATCCTTGCTCGCCATCCTGCTAGTCGCAACAGAGACAGAGTTCCCCTGGTCCTTACCTTTCACCCCATCAGCCATCGCATACACCATTTTTGCCAACTCCAACGGGATCCCACCACTAGCCACATTTTCCTATTTCCACCCCTTTCCGCCTTCCGCAGAGACCGTACCCTCTGCAACTCCCTGGTTAACTCATCCTTTCCCACCCAAACCACCCCCTCCCCACGTACCTTCCTCTACAACTGCAGGAGATGCAACACCTGTCCCTATACCTCCTCCCTTGACTCTGTCCAGGGAACCCGACAGTCCTTTCAGGTTAGGCAGAGGTTCACGTGCACCTCCTCCATCTCATCTACTGTATCCGTTGTTCAAAATATGGACTCTTTTACATTGGCGAGACCAAACGCAGACTTGGCGATCGTTTTGCTGAACACATTCGCTCAGTCTGCCTGAACCTACCTGATCTCCCAGTTGCTAAACACTTTAATTCCCCTTACTGTACCTTCTGTCCTAGGTCTCCTCCATTATCTGAGTGAGGCTAAATGCAAATTGGAGGAACAGCATCTCATATTTCGCTTAGGCAGCTTACAACCCAGTGGTTTGAATATTGATTTATCTAACTTGAAGCAACCCCTGCATTGCCTCTCTCTCCATCCCTCCCCCACCCAAGTCACACCAGCTTCTTGTTCTCACCTAGCAAACAGCTAACAATGGCTGTTTATTTTATCATCATAACTTTTGTGTATATATTTCATTCATTTGTTCTATGTCTCTCTACGTCTATAACATTCATTTCCCTTTCCCCTGACTTTAATCTCCTTTAATCCAACCAACATGGTTAAAGTGCACTTGTAATACCCCCACAAATCCCCCTGATATATGGCACCTAGGCCGAGTAAGGCGGCTGATCTCCACCTCATCAGGCTACACGTGTGGGTTGAAACAAAATAGTGGGGGGGAGGGATTGACAAATTGGGAGTATAAAGATGGAATTAAAGGGGAAGTGAGTACAGGAAAAGTTACAAAAGACTCCCGAATTAATGGGAAGGAAAGTTCAAGAAGGGTTCAAGAGTAAGGTCAGGGCCAATAGGGACGGGTGTGAGAGGGGAGGTGAATACCAAAGTCAAAGTGTTGTATATGAATGCGCAAAGTATAAGAAATAAAGTGGATGAGCTTGAGGCTCAGTTAGAAATTGGCAAGTATGATGTTGTGGGAATTACAGAGACATGGCTGCAAGAGGAGCAGGGCTGGGAACTGAATATTCAAGGATATACCTCCTATCGAAAAGACAGACAGGTGGGCAGATGGGGCACGGTAGCTCTGTTAGTGAGGAATTAAATTCAGTCCCTTGTGAGTGGTGCCATTGAAACAGGAGATGTGGAGTCAGTATGGATAGAACTAAGGAATTGTAAGATTAAAAAGACCCTAATGGGACATCTACAGGCCCCCAAACAGTAGCCTGGATATAGAGTGCAAGTTAAATCAAGAGTTAATTGCATGTCGTAAAGGTAATTCTACGGTGGTTATGGGAGATTTCAACATGCAGGTAGACTGGGAAAATCAGGTTGGTACTGGACCCCAAGAAAGGGAGTTTGTGGAGTGCCTCCGTGATGGATTCTTAGAGCAGCTTGTATTGGAGCCTACTAGGGAGAAGGCAATTCTGGATTTAGTGTTGTGTATTGAACCTGATTTGATAAGGGAACTTGAGGTTAAGGAGAGAGTGATCATAATATGATAAGTTTTAATATACAATTTGAGAGGGAGAAGGGTAAATAGAAGGTGCCAGTATTACAGTTGAACAAAGAGGACTATGGAGCCATGTGGGAGGAGCTGGCCAAAGTTGACTGGAAAGATACCCCAGCAGGAATGACAGTGGAACAACAATGGCAGGTATTTCTGGGAATAATACAGAAGGTGCAGGATCAGTTCATTCCAAAGAGGAAGAAAGATTCCAAGAGGAGTAAGGGGCGACCGTGGCTGACAAGAGAAGTCAGGGACAATATAAAAATAAAAGAGAAGTAAAACATAGCAAAGTTGAGCAGGAAACCAGAAGATTGGGTAACATTTAAAAAGCAACAGAAGATAACTAAAAAAGGCAATACAGGGAGAAAAGGTGAGGTACGAAGGTAAGCTAGCCAAGAATATAAAGGAGGATAGTAAAAGCTTCTTTAGGTATGTGAAGAGGAAAAAATTAGTTAAGATTAATTGGCCCCTTGAAGACTGAAAAGGATGAAAGGGTACTAAGGTGGACACAAACAATCTTTCTGATAGACTAGTGGCCAGAGTATATGGGGTGACGGAGGAACTGAAGGAAATCCACATTAGGCAGGAAATGGTGTTGGGTAGACTGATGGGACTGAAGGCTGATAAATCCCCAGGGCCTGATGGTCTGCATCCCAGGGTACTTAAGGAAGTGGCTCCAGAAATCGTGGATGCATTGGTGATCATTTTCCAATATTCCATAGATTCAGGATCAGTTCCTGTGGATTGGAGGATAGCTAATGTTATTCCACTTTTTAAGAAAGGCGGGCGAGAGAAAACAGGGAATTATAGACCAGTTAGCCTGACATCGGTGGTTAAGGAAGTTCTGGAATTAATCATAAAAGATGAAATAGCGGCACATTTGGATAGCAGTAACAGGATCGGTCTGAGTCAGCATGGATTTATGAAGGGGCAATCATGCTTGACTAATCATCTGGAATATTTTGAGGATGTAACTAGGAAAATGGACAAGGGAGAGCCAGTGGATGTAGTGTACCTGGACTTTCAGAAAGCATTTGATAAGGCCCCACATAGGCGATTAGTGGGCAAAATGAGGGCACATGGTATTGGGGGTAGAGTGCTGACATGGATAGAAAATTGGTTGGCAGACAGGAAACAAAGCGTAGGAATTAACAGGTCCCTTTCAGAATGGCAGGCAGTGACTAGTGGGGTACCGCAAGGCTCGGTGCTGGGACCGCAGCTATTTACAATATACAACAATGATTTGGATGAGGGATTCAAAGTAGCATTAGCAAATTTGCAGATGACACCAAGCTGGGTGGCAGTGTGAACTGTGAGGAGGATGCTATGAGAATGCAGGATGACTTGGACAGGTTGGGTGAGTGGGCAGATGCATGGCAGATGTAGTTTAATGTGGATAAATGTGACGTTATCTATTTTGCTAGCAAAAACAGGAAGGAATTTTGTTATCTAAATGGTGTCGAGTTGGGAAAAGGGAAAGTACAACGTGATCTGAGGGCCCTTGTCAATGAAAGTAAGCATGCAGGTACAGCAGGCAGAAGAAAGCGAATGGCATGTTGGCCTTCATAACAAGAGAAGTTGAGTATAGGAGCAAAGAGGTCCTTCTGCAGTTGTACAGGGCCCTAGTAAGACCATACGTGGAGTATTGTGTGCAGTTTTGGTCTCCAAATTTGAGGCAGGACATTCTTGCTATTGAGGGAATGCAGGGTAGGTTCACGAGGTTAATTCCCGGGATGGCGGGACTGTCATATGCTGAGAGAATGGTGCGGCTGGGCTTGTATACGCTGGAATTTAGAAGGATGAGAGGGGATCTTATTGAAACATATAAGATTATTAATGTTTTGGACAAGCTAGAGGCAGGAAACATGTTCCCGATGTTGGGGGAGTCTAGAACCAGGGACCACAGTTTAAGAATAAGGGGTAAGCCAATTAGGACGGAGATGAGGAAACACCTTTTTACACATAGAGTTGTGAGTCTGTGGAATTCTCTGCCTCAGAGGGCGGTGGAGGCCGGTTCTCTCGATACGTTCAAGTGAGAGCTAGATAGGGCTCTTATAGATAGCGGAGTCAAGGGATATGGAGAGAAGGCAGGAACGGGGTACTGATTGTGGATGATCAGCCATGACCACATTGAATGGTGGTGCTGGTTCGAAGGGCCGAATGGCCTACTCCTGCACATGTTGTCTGTTGTCTATTGACCTCCGCAGACGATCGGCGGGTTGAAATTGCCCCCTGTGACCAGGGCTCTGGAACTCCAGCCTTACTGGAGCTGGCAGATCCTTTCCCACAGTCGATTTCCGAGGCTGACTATGCAGGCCCCTTCTTGGCCCTTCAACGGCCTAGGCGGATCATTCCAGTACCTTTCGACTCCTCTCGGAGGCTCTGACCTCTGTTGGTCTGGCAACATGGATAAGGGTGCAGGTAAAATCGGTGGTGGCCCTGTATAGGGATCCATTTGTAATTTTCTTCAGGTTCCTCTAGCCAAATTAAGAGTGATCTCTGTTGAAAGCGTTTAGTATCGATGCGAAAATGCAGGCTGATTTACTCCTACCAGAAGCTGGAGGCTGTGGTTGCCTGTCACCTATTTCAGTTCATGACTGAAGCCTACCTACAGTGGAATGAATTTCAGAGACATTTCACCTGTGCTACTGCACAGCACATTTTAACATTACTAACACGGAATGTGTTTCTCCTCAGAACACCTTGGTCCAAATGAGTTCTTTTCTCATCCGGGTAGGAAGTGACTATTGGGCATGAGGATTTGGATTGCAGAAAGGAAATCCTGTATTCACTTTAGGAGATGCACAGTCTGACAGTGCTATTCATTTGATGATAGTCCAGCTTGTCACTTTTGATGCCCATAACTGATTCTTCCTTCAAGATTTTAAGACTTGTCCCTATTTTTGTTTGACAGATTGTTTTACTTTGATGACCGGCAGTATTTCAATACCAATGAATCCTTGCGCAGTTAGCTTAGGATATCATATTGCTCATGTTTTCTTATTACATGGAAGGAGGCCATTTGGCCCATTATGTCTATGCCACTGTCAAAGCAACCCCTTCAATAACATTCCCCCACCTATATCCTTACAAACCGTTCTCTCATCCGCCCTCGAACCCAATACTCTAACCACCCATCCAGACAGAGAAATTTACAGTTAATTAACAACCCAATCAGCACATCTCTGGGATAGTCATAGAGTCATACAGGGTGGAAACAGGCCTTTCGGCCCAACTTGCCCACACCAGCCAACATATCCCACTAGTCCCACTTGTCTGCGTTTGGTTCATATCCCTCCAAACCTGTCCTATCCATGTACAACAAGTGATCCTCCGTCAGTTTCGCCACCTCCAACGTGACCCCACCACTCGCCACATCTTCCCATCTCCCCCTATGTCTGCCTTCCGCAAAGACCGCTCCCTCCGTAACTCCCTTGTCAATTCTTCCCTTCCCTCCCATACCACCCCCTCCCCTGGTACTTTCCCTTGCAACCGCAAGAGATGCAACACTTGTCCCTTCACTTCCCCCCTCCACTCCATTCCAGGACCCAAGCAGTCGTTCCAGGTGCGACAGAGGTTCACCTGCATCTCCTCCAACCTCATCTATTGCATTCGCTGCTCTAGATGCCAGCTGATCTACATCGGTGAGACCAAGCGGAGGCTTGGCGATCGTTTCGCCGAACACCTCCGGTCGGTCCGCAATAACCAACCTGAACTCCCGGTGGCTCAGCACTTCAACTCCCCCTCCCATTCCGTATCTGACCTCTCTGTCCTGGGTCTCCTCCATGGCCACAGCGAGCAACACCGTAAATTGGAGGAAATGCACCTCATATTCCGCTTGGGCAGTCTACATCCTGGTGGCCTGAACGTTGAATTCTCCCAATTCTGCTAGCCCTGGCTGTCCCCTCCCCTTCATCAGCCATCTGGTTGTCTCCTCCCCTCCCCCAGCCCTCGGGCTCCTCCTCCTCCTTTTCCTTTTTTCCTTTCTTCTCCCCACCCCCTATCAGTCTGAAGAAGGGTTTCGGCCCGAAACGTTACGTATTTCCTTCGCTCCATAGATGCTGCTGCACCCGCTGAGTTTCTCCAGCATTTTTGTGTACTATCCATGTACCTGTCTGACTGCTTCTTAAATGTTGCATTAGTTCCAGCCTCAACTACCTCCTTTGGCAACTCGTTCCATACACCCTCCACCCTTTGTGTGAAAAAATGACCCCTCAGATTGCCATTAAATCTTTTCCCCTTCACCTTAAACCTATGTCCTCTGGGGACATGGAATGACGTGGAAGCATTCAGGGAAAACCCATACGATCGTGGGAAGCATGTACAAGCTCCACGAAGACAGCACCAGTGGTCAGGATTAGACCCGGGCAGCAGGCACTTTGAGGTACCAACTCTCTTTATTGGATCATTGTGTATTCCTTGGTTCTGGATATGACAGACTCTGCTGCCAAGTAGCACAAAAGCAAAATACTTGTGTGCTATGTGAAATAAAAATGGAAATTGCTTTATACACTCAGTGGGTCAGGAATAAAATGTGGGGAGAGAAACAGAGTTTATGTTTCAGATCGGATCCTGATGAAAGTTCATTGAAACGAATTGTTAACTCTGTTCTTCCTCTATTACAGGATAATGTTTGCTTTACCATAAACACCTATTTCATCCTCACAGAAACACAGGTTGCTGTAACTACCTGAAATGTGCACCTCTCATGTTGTTCAACCCAATAGCAACTACGCATGAGATCGCCAGGGTCATGCCCATTTACTGTATCAACAGATTCAACTCTTTAGAAACTGAATTAACGCAGATCGTTCATTGACGAAACTGGAGTTTGTTCTGCCTGTGTTTTGGCTGCAAGTTGTATGCGGGATATGCCATTGTAGCAATCGGATATCCTGCAGCTAGTCTGTGCGACACTAAACCTGCTGACTGTATTTGTGGTGTTCTAAGTAGATGGCTACAACTGCCATGTTTATCTTATGCACGGTACAAGAATTTATAACTAAACTAGACTAAGTGGGACCCGTTGGGTCCCAGCATCACACGGTCCCCCAACGCAATATTTCACATCTCCATCAATTCCAATATTGGTGGCCAGTGGGGGGGGGGGGGCTTTCTGGTGCACTACTATGGGTGTTGTGGGCTGAAGGGACTGGTTTCCAGAGGGCTAGTATGGACATTGTGGGGCGAATGGATTCTTGGGCTGATGGTTCAGTTACTCAAGCCTGTTGTGCTGGCAGTTCACTCACTCACGGCTGGTGGGCTGGCAGTTCTCACGGCTATTCCTTGAAATTCCATTTCAAACAGGGTGCAAGGCCACCAAATTCAAGTGCAGTTTCATACCATTTCAAGCAGGGTGCAAGGCCACTAAAGACAGCGAGTCGTGACCTCTCCCTCCTCCATCTTGCAGAGACTGAGCGACGCCCAAACTTCTGGGTTTAATAGTCCCTCCCCCCTCCCACCAGAAGGGGTGTGGCCTTCATGGTATGATTGACAGGAGAGAGAATCTCAACATTTTTTAAACACTAATAACTCTTTTATTTTTCGTCGATGGGAAAAATCCTCGGCACCTGATGAGCGGAGGGGGACTAAGTAAGATGGCCAAAAATCACAGCTGTACGTGGTAGCGTTTTTTCTAAAATCAATATAAAGCACAAACAGGAAGTGGTCAAGATTAGACTTTGAATTATATAGAAGGCAAGGCAACTTTAATTAGGCAAGGCAACTTTAATTAGGCAAGGCAACTTTAATTAGGTAAGAGAACTTTAATTAGGCAACACAGCTTTAGCATTTCCAAACCAAAGGCAACACAGCTTTAGCTTTTCCAAACCGAAGGCAACACAGCTTTAGCATTTCTAAACCAAAGGCAATACAGCTTTAGCATTTCCAAACTTCCAAATATTTTCAAACCACATTAAGGGCACTGACAGGTCTGTAAATCCACTCACAGTTTAGTAGACATGTGTTCAGTGTTATTCACAGCTCAGACTGAGAGATGTGACCCTCTCGCTTCCCCATCTTGCAGAGACTGACTGAGGCACTCAACACTTCCAGGTTTTATAATCCCTCCGTGGCCTTCAGGAGAGAGAATCTCAACATTTTTTAAACACTAATAACTCTTATTTTTCATCAATGGGAAAAATCTTCTTGTCCTGCGCAGAGGAGGGGGACTAAGATGGCCAAAAATCACAGCCGTAAGTGGCAGCGTTTTTTCTAAAATCAATATACAGAACAACAGGAAGTGGTCAAGATCAGACATTTAGTAATATAGATTAGTTATCTTCAGATTCTTCACTGGTTGCCGTTGAAACCTCAGTGGAGCGAGGAAGAGCAGAATCCTTCTGTGAATGCTATCTTCTTGGTGACTGGCACTTCTGGATCTGATACACCAAACCTCACCACCATTTACCTGAGGGTTAATACCAATAGCTGCAATTTATACTTTCTGGCAAACAATTCTGCCAGCTGCTGGATACTCGCTGAGAAAAAATTGGATGATGCACAAGGCGCAATTTCTGGGGCTGTTCGATTATATCTCCATTTAAATAAACTACCATGGTACATTATTCCCAGCCAATCACTCCCTTCTTGCATGTATGAAAAACACTTTCACGTTCAATAAGCATTGAATCTGGCATTATGTTAGCTGACATGAGAAGTGCCTATTGTACCCTTAGCTTAGTTTAGTTTAGTTTAGCGATACAGCACGGAAACATGCCCTTCGGCCCACTGAGTCCGCACCGACCAGCATCCTTGCACATTAACACCATCCTACACACTAGGGACAATTTACATGTATACCAAGCCAATTAACCTACATATCTGTGTGTCTTTGGAGTATGGGAGAAAAGCAAAGATCTCGGAGAAAACCCATGTGGGCACGGGTGAGAACGTACAAACACCGTACAGACAGCACCCATAGACAGAATGTTAAAGAAGGAACTGCAGATGCTGGAAAATCGAAGGTACACAAAAATGCTGGAGAAACTCAGCGGGTGCAGCAGCATCTATGGAGCGAAGGAAATAGGTAACGTTTTGGGCCGTCTGAAGAAGGGTTTCGGCCCGAAACGTTACCTATTTCCTTCGCTCCATAGATGCTGCTGCACCCGCTGAGTTTCTCCAGCATTTTTGTGTACCCATAGACAGAACCTGGATCTCGCGCTGCAAGTGCTATCAGGCAGTAACTCTATCGCTGCACCACCGTGCTACCCTTTGCAGAAGGGGATTGCCATAAGATTATTTCAGCTGAAATTGTTCTTAGTCTCTGCGATAAGGCCGGGATGGATTGGACGCTGAGTGGAATTATTTCCAGGAATTGGTATGCAATGCGTGATCCCTTCTAGTAAACATGCTACACAACATGTGGAATTTAAATGTGTTGTGGATTGCAGACCTTTGAATGGTCACCTAGTTCATTGTTTATGGTCATAGTTAGACGTGACCATAACACTGCAAACAGTTAAATGGTTATAAAATAACCAGTGTACATTCTCAACTGGCTATCAAAGAGTCTCAAGTAAGCTGAGAAAAGAGAACGTGAATTCCTTAATGTAGGACTAACTTCATGTTATCCTACTTTTGCTAATGTTATCCCACTTTTTAAGAAAGGCGGGACAGAGATCACAGGGAATTATAGACCAGTTAGCCTGACATCGGTGGTGGGGAAGATGCTGGAGTCAATTATAAAAGATGAAATAGCGGCACATTTGGATAGCAGTAACAGGATCGGTCCGAGTCAGCATGGATTTACGAAGGGGAAATCATGCTTGACTAATCTTCTGGAATTATTTGAGGATGTAACTAGGAAAATAGACAAGGGAGAGTCAGTGGATGTAGTGTGCCTGGACTTTCGGAAAGCATTTGATAAGGTCCCACATAAGAGATTAGGACAAAATAGGAGCACATGGTGTTGGGGGTAGAGTGCTGACATGGATAGAAAATTGGTTGGCACACAGGAAACAAGGTTTAGGGATTAACGGGTCCCTTTCAGAATGGCAGGCAGTGACTAGTGGAGTACCGCAAGGCTCGGCGCTGGGACCGCAGTTATTTACAATATACATCAAAGTAACATTAGCAAATTTGCAGATGACACAAAGCTGGGTGGCATTGTGAACTGTGAGGAGGATGCTATGAGAATGCAGGGTGACTTGGACAGGTTGGGTGAGTGGGCAGATGCGTGGCAGATGCAGTTTAATGTGGATAAATGTGAGGTACCAAAAACAGAAAGGCAAATTATTATCTAAATGGTGTCAAATTTGGAAAAGGGGAAGTACAACGGGATCTGGTGGTCCTTGTTCATCAGTCATGGAAAGTAAGCATGCAGGTACAGTAGGCAGTGAAGAAAGCGAATGGCATGTTGCCCTTCATAACAAGAGGAGCTGAGTATAGGAGCAAAGATGTCCTTCTGCAGTAGTACAGGGCCCTAGTGAGACCACACCTGAAGTATTGTGTGCAGTTTTGGTCTCCAAATTTGAGGAAGGACATTCCTGCTATTGAGGGAGTGCAGTGTAAGTTCACAAGGTTAATTTCTGGGATGGCAGGAATATCATATGCTGAGAGAATGGAGCGGCTGGGCTTGTATACTCTGGAATTTAGAAGGATGAGAGGGACTCTTATTGAAACATATAAGATTATTAAGGGTTTGGACACGCTCGAGGCAGGAAACATGTTCCTGATATTGGGGGAGTCCAGAACCAAAGGTCACAGTTTATGAATGAGGGGTAAACCATTTATAACAGATGAGGAAACACTTTTTCACACAGTTGTGAGTCTGTGGAATTCTCTGCCTCAGAGGGCGATGGAGGCAGGTTCTCTGAATACTTTCAAGAGAGAGCTAGATAGGGCTCTTAAAGATAGCGGAGTGAGGGGATATGGGGAGCAATTGGCCATCATCAGTCAGAGTATTGAGCATAGAGGTTGGGAGGTCATGTTGCAGTTGTATAAGATGTTGGTGAGGCCGCATTTGGAGTATTGTGTTCAGTTCTGGGCACCATGTTATAGGAAAGATGTTGTCAATCTGGAAAGGGTACAGAGAAGATTTAAGAGGATGTTGCTGGGACTAGAGCGTGTGAGCTATAGGGAGCAGTTGAGTAGGCTGGGATTCTATTCCTTGGAGTGCAGGAGGATGAGGGGTGATCTTATAAATGCACAATCTCTTTCCCAGATTAGGGGAATTGAGGACCTGAGGGCATAGGTTGAAGGTGAAGGGGGAAAGATATAAGAATATTTTTCACACAAAGGGTGGTGGGTGTAGGGAACAAGCTGTCAGAGTAGTTGAGGCTGGGACTATCCAAACATCTAAGAAGCAGTTATTCAGACACATGGATAGGACAGGTTTGGAGGAATTTGCACCAAAGGCAGGCAGGTGGGTCTAGTGTAGCCTGGACATGTTGGCCGGTGTGGGCAAGTTGGGCCAAATGGCCTATTTCCACGCTGTATCACTCTATAACTCTACACCACTCAAACCTGGTTCCATCTTAACATATCTAACACTATCAGCATTATTCTCTTCTCTCACGTATACATCTCTTACCTCCCCTTATATACTGTGGATCTATATTGTACACTTGCAATTCCTACCACTCGCTTGATAGAGGCTTCCTCTAAGCTCACCGTTTTTATATCTTAGCATGTTTGCTCATGTTTTGTTCATATTGTTTTGTTGTTGCTAACAAGTGGACATCCTCTCTGTCTACGTTCAAGCTTTCCATTATATTCATGACTGTCATCAGTTTGGCCCCTTTTCTTTTCGAGGGAACAGGAACCCAACATAACTTGACATTTCCGGTATCATCTTTGTGAATCTTCCTGGAAGCTGTTCAGTGTCTCGTTTATCCTATTATACTAAGATCTTATTCATCATCAGATAAAATGAACTGCATACAATACTCCAGTGTAGCAATTGAAGATGCCATATAATTTGACCCTTATTTCTTTACCATCTCTCAAGTAATAAACTGCAGCATTTAGTTTATTTTGTGGTCCTGTTATCTTTCATCATCACTTTAATAATGCTACACTTGGACTTTCTTATTTCCTTCTACTAATATGGAGACATTTGTGACAATTTGTGACGTTCTTAATTTTCTTGTCTAAGTTTAGTCTTGAAGACCCTCCATACTGATCCTTGACCAATCGCACCACATATTGTAACCTTAGTCAGTAATCCATAATCATGGATTCACGGATTCTAAAATCCAGATATATTGTATCTACCACATCACCCTGTTCTATTCTATCTTACCTCTTTGAACAATACAGTGAGGATGATCAAGTCAGACTTACACTTTTGATCAACCTGCAGGCTATTCATTCTGATACATGGATTCTTTTCTGATGTATCTTCATTTTACCACCGATGTTAAACAGACTGTATCATTTTCCCTGGACATCCTCCATCTCCTTTCATTAAATATGTTATTCTCTGGTTAGACACTTCTTTCTGCCTACTGCAATTTTTAGGCCAAACTATCTTCTGCTCAAAATAACTTGATTAGGTAAAATCGGCTTTAATAGGTAGAGTCGGCTGCCCTGCCAGCAGCGTGTTCGTTATTTTGACTTTTTTTGTTTTTTTTGGTATGTCTAAGTGTTTGTTTTGGGTGTCTCTCGGTGTGTCTTGTGGCGGGGAAAAGGGGGAAACTGTTTTTCAGTCGCTTCCTCGACGGAGAGTCGACTTTTCCCATGTCGCTTCTCCGCCTCCCCTCTTACGGCACAACAGTTTGGATTGGAGCAGCCTTTCCCAGAGTCAGGCCCAGAGCTTCAGCAGCGGGCGCAGCAACCCTTGCCTAAAATTGCCAGAAAAGAGTGCTCCGATCACTGGCCTGGTGACTTTGGCATCGTGGGGGCTGTGGTCTGCGGAGCTTCTAGGCGTGGACTTACCATCTCTTGGGATCTCTGGGATCTCTTGCCGGGGATTGCTGGAGAAGAACTCTGACCGCCGGTCTGTGGCCTATAACATCCTGAAGCCGCGGTCTCCAGTAGGAAAGTGGCTGATTCGGGGACTCCAAGCCGCGGAGTGTGTTCGACCGTCCCGATGTCGGAGTTCGATCGTCCCAACGAGAGGTCTGTACATCTGGCCGTCCGTAGCGGCGACTACGGAGGGTTCATGGCCCCGACCAGGGATCAACAAAGGAGGAGGACTGACTGAACTTTGTACCTTCCACTGCAGTGGAGATTGCTGTGGTGGATGTTTGTGTTAAATTCTATTGTTATTGGGTGTTCTTTTTTTAAACTATATCGCTGCTGGCACATTCATTTCACTGTACCTTATGTTGGTGCAAGTGATGAATAAATTTGACTTTGACTTGGAATTGAGTTGACAATTTGCTTTGGCTTTCTTGTCTTCCAGCAGCTCGTTCCCTGTAATATAATTGAGTTCATCTGTGCATTGCAAACCTTGTTCTACATTTTTTGTCACAAGTTGATGGAATTTAGCCGTCTTAGTTTGATTTGTCAGGTCTTGGTTCACTTCTGTCCTCCGATCAATCAAAAACATGTTATCAACAGGAACTTCAAAACCACTGGGCAAATCCATGCTGATAAGTTGTGCAATCTCAGAGAGAACCTACAAATGAAGGTTTAAAACTGATGCTCACTTAACAAATTATATTTTGCTCCTGTAAGCCGGTTATCCAGAATTGCTGAGAAAGTGGAGTTCATTTCAAGAAACATTAATGTTAGGATAGCTGTATTTCATATTATGTTTAATCATTTCCTTATTCATTTTCTCCTGCATGCGTTGTATTGGCTATTCCAACTTTGCTCCACCTCCCTTGAACCAGAGGGTTGTGAATTTGTGGAATTCTCTGCCTCAGAAGGCAGTGGAGGCAGATTCACTGGATGCATTCAAAAGTGAGTTAGATGGAACTCTTGGGGCTAGCAGAATCAAGGGATATGGGGAGAAGGCAGGAACA
The DNA here is from genome assembly GCA_038087875.1 of Malacoraja senta. NCBI lineage: Eukaryota > Metazoa > Chordata > Chondrichthyes > Rajiformes > Rajidae > Malacoraja > Malacoraja senta. Next base: position 35,297,004 of record CM075980.1, read on the forward strand.
GGGTACTGATTGTGGATGATCAGCCATGATCACATTTTATGGCAGTGCTGGCTCGAAGGGCCGAATGGCCTACTCCTGCACCTATTTTCTATTTATCTATGTATCATTACCCTCATGATAATGAGTTTTCAAAGTAGGGATTTCACCCAGGTTTACATTCAAATATGCTCTCTGGAACAACCTATTGCACTTTATCTGTTTACTGATGTGTGTATATATATATTTTACTTCGGAGTCACGTGAGTGACTACGTGAAGAAGGCCATCCAGGTGCATGCGCGTCATTACGCCTATCGCATTGCGCAAAGTCGGACTGGCAGGCGTGCTGCTCCTGCCAGCGGTAAGTTTAAACCTCAAGGTAAGTTTGAAACTTATTCCCAGGTTATGTTTCTTTTGCAGGATTCTCTGCTTACAGAGTTTTCCTGCTGAATTTCGGGGCGAAGTCCGGACGGGCCGCGGGGGAACCTTTATGGACCGCGGGGAACCCCAGTCACGGATCACAGGGAATCCCGGTCATGTCCTCGGGGAATCCCGGAAACGGACCGCGGGGAACCCGTTACGGAGACCGGGGAAGTGCGGGTAGCGGGCAGCGGTCAAATTCGCCTTCCGAGTCGCTGGCGGTGGAGCCAGCGGCTTCAGACTGGTGCTGGTAGCGCCTAGGCAACCCCACTTGGAGGGTAGCCACAAAATTATATCTCCCTCTCTGAGGAGGGGAGCGTAGGGAAGAGGACCGTTGACTCAAACGAGTCAGGCCAGGAGGATTCCTGATGGAGAGGATCCCCTCCTTCATGGGTATCGTCTTTGAACGTTCAAACCCACATGGAGCACCTGATGGAGAGGTGCTCCACAATGATATACTCCAAAGGAGGGAGTTATCACCGCGGGTTACCTCGGGGCCCACGGCAACGGCACCTGTTACAAGGCTGCACAATGTCTCCCTCTCTGAGGAGGGGAGCATTTGGGGTCAGTTCCTGTCTGACTCAGAGCAAAAATCCTGATATAGGTCCGTAGGAGGGGCCATGTCGGCGCAGGTATCCTCAGGGGCCTGCGGCAGCAGCTGTTTTCAGGGCTGCCTATGAATGTGATGCTCAATCATGATATAGGTCCGTTGGAGGGGCCATATCAGCACAGGTATACTCAGGGGCCTGTTTTCAGGGCTGCCTACGAATCTCCCTCTCTATGGAGGGGAGTGCGAGGAAATACTCGCAAGCGAAGGGGTTACTGCCAGATAAATTGGTTCCAGCCATTGGCAGAATGCCCGGAAGGGGCCAGAGTTCCCCTCACGCTACAAGTGCCGGCAGTGAACAGCGCTATCAGGGGTGACATTGGAGGATATGAAACCAGCCGCCGAATCTTCTCTTCAGGTAAGACTTATCCAACAGATATACCTGGATGAGGAAGCAAAAGCTGTCGGTCTAATAAACGTACCGACGACGAACAAAGCTTCATCGTATCGGCGATGACACACCCCACGCCTCATCGGCAGTAAGCAGTTCAATGAAACTGGTCGCAGCTTGAAAGCTGGGCAGAGGCCTTTCAGACCAAGGTCCAAGCCGGTCTCAGGAAATATGGAATCCACATACACTACCATTCCTACTCTCCAATCAAGGACGGGCATAGAACACACATATGGGGCTGTTGGGCTTATGGAGGTAGGTGGGTCTGGTTCTTCCAAAACATGGGGTAGTGGACCATTTACAAGTTGGTAATATTTACAATTGTTTTGTACAAATGACAATGATAACATGAGATTCAGATCAGTTACAGTGGCTTGCAAAAGTATTCATACCCCTTGAACCTTTCCACATTTTGTCACGTTACAACCACAAACGTAAATGTATTTTATTGGGATTTTATGTGATAGACCAACACAAAGTGACGCATAATTGTGAAGTGGAAGGAAAATGATACATGGTTTTCAAATTTTTTTACAAATAAAAAACTGAAAATTGTCGCGTGCAAAAGTATTCAGCCCCCTTTACTCTGATACCCCTAAATAAAATCCAGTGCAACCAATTCCCTTCAGAAGTCACCTAATTAGTAAATAGAGTCCACTTGTGTGTAATCTAATCTCAGTATAAATACAGCTGTTCTGTGAAGGCCTCAGAGGTTTGTTAGAGAACATTAGTGAACAAACAGCATCATGAAGCCCAAGGAACACACCAGACAGGTCAGGGATAAAGTTGTGGAGAAATTTAAAGCAGGGTTAGGTTATAAACAAATATCCCAAGCTTTGAACATCTCACGGAGCATTGTTCAATCCATCATCCGAAAATAGAAAGAGTATGGCACAAGTGCAAACCTACCAAGACATGGCCGTCCACCTAAACTGACAGGCCGGACAAGGAGAGCATTGATCAGAGAAGCAGCCAAGAGGCCCATGGTAACTCTGGAGGAGCTGCAGAGATCCACAGCTCAGGTGGGAGAATCTGTCCACAGGACAACTATTAGTCGTGCACTCCACAAATCGGGCCTTTATGGAAGAGTGGCAAGAAGAAAGCCATTGTTGAAAAAAAGCCATAAGAAGTCCCTTTTGCAGTTTGCCACAAGCCATGTGGGAGACACAGCAAACATGTGGAGGAAGGTGTTCTGGTCAGATGAGACCAAAATTGAAGTTTTTGGCCTAAATGCAAAACGCTATGTGTGGCAGAAACCTAAAGGCTCTGTCTTACCTGTTTGCGGTCATCGGCGGTGAAGCGCGGCGTCGCCGGTAGCGAGGACCGCGCGGCAACGGCGAGAGCGTCGAGCCTATCCACCGGAGCGCCGCACGGATGCTGCGCGGGGGCCGAGTTAATTCAAACACGGCGGGTCCCACGTGCTTGCGGTAAGTAAATAAAAGGGCGGGCCGACTGCGATGATGTCGGCCCGCCGCACGTGACTCACCAGCGGCGGCTGTGGCAGTGGAGGTTTGATGCACGGCGCTCGAGCCATACTGGCGGCGGCCCGTGCGAGCGGCCGTGCCTCACTGGCGGCGGCACGTGCCTCACTGGCGGAGGCTGTGGCAGTGGAGGTTTGACGCACGGCGCTCGAGCCATACTGGCGGCGGCCCGTGCGAGCGGCCGTGCCGCACTCGTGCATCACTGGTGGAGGTTGTGCGGTGAGTATTTAGTTTTGGACATGGTCGATTTTATTTTAGCACGGTTGGGAACACCGCCGCACGGCCCGGGAATTGTACTTTCTCACGAGTGCGCGGTCTATGGCGGCAGATTCTTCCCGTTTCGCCGCCATAGACCGCAGACTCGTGAGACAGGCCTTTAACACTGCACATCACCCTGAACACACCATCCCCACTGTGAAACATGGTGGTGGCAGCATCATGCTGTGGGGATGCTTTTCTTCAGCAGGGACAGGGAAGCTGGTCAGAGTTGATGGGAAGATGGATGGAGCCAAATACAGGGCAATCTTGGAAGAAAACCTGTTAGAGTCTGCAAAAGACTTAAGACTGGGGCGGAGGTTCACCTTCCAGCAGGACAACGACCCTAAACATACAGTCAGAGCTACAATGGAATGGTTTAGATCAAAGCATATTCATGTGTTAGAATGGCCCAGTCAAAGTCCAGACCTAAATCCAATTGAGAATCTCTGGCAAGACTTGAAAATTGCTGTTCACAGACACTCTCCATCAAATCTGACAGAGCTTGAGCTATTTTGCAAAGAAGAATGGGCAACAATTTCAGTCTCTAGATGTGCAAAGCTGGTAGAGACGTACCCCAAAAGACTTGCAGCTGTAATTGCAGCGAAAGGTGGTTCTACAACGTATTGACTCGGGGGGGCTGAATACTTTTGCACACGACACTTTTCAGTTTTTTATTTGTAAAAAAATTTGAAAACCATGTATCATTTTCCTTCCACTTCACAATTATGCACCACTTTGTGTTGGTCTATCACATAAAATCCCAATAAAATACATTTACATTTGTGGTTGTAACGTGACAAAATGTGGAAAAGTTCAAGGGGTATGAAAACTTTTGCAAGCCACTGTATATACTAAAATGATAACATGAGATTGGGTTATTATTGCACAGTATGCTAGGGTACCAAGTTTGGCTTGGAATTGGGGTCAGAGTTGTCTTTCGAGGCAGGCTCAGTATTATGGCCAGGATTGCTTTCTGGAACAAGCTCGGTAATATGGCCAGAGTTGTCTTTCGAGGCAGGCTCAGTATTACGGCCACGATTGCCTTCCGAGACAAGCTCGGAAATTGGCCAGAGTTGTCTTTCGAGGCAGGCTCAGAATTATGGCCGCAGTAGCCTTTGCAAGGCAGGCCCAGTATTATGGCCAGAATTGTCTTTCGAGGCAGGCTCAGTATTATGGCCAGGATCACCTTTCGAGACAGGCTCGGGAATCTGGCCAGAGTTGTCATTCAAGGCAGACACGAAATTATGGCAGGCATGGCCTGTTCATTTTGAAAGATGGAGGATGTCGGTTTAAAATTGATTTAACTAGCATGTGCAACATAGATTTTTCAGTATATGGAACTTCGTTACTGTCTAACAAAATTATTTCCTTAGGATCTTTATGGCATGCATCGATTTCAAAGTTGAATACTATTCAGGTCCCATTCACAGGGATCCCAGGAGACATTTGGAATTTATCTGGATGGGGCAATGATAACAGTTAATGCGTTGCAAATGGGCTAACTTCAGCTCCCAGGTCATCTACCAAATTACTAGGACTGCTCAGCGCTCAAAAATCACTTGTTATGGCTTAACTGGATGATATTCTAAATGCTGTGTTTTGCTAAAATCAACTGTTTCAGCCGCAACTATATTTGAGAAATTGAGGTTCCTCCAGTTAAATTTAAGTTGATACCAACTACAGTTATTGATTATTCGGTTTTACCTTTAACTATTAATTCTCTGTGAGTCTGCCCCGGGGCAAGAGATTGGAATCAATAGAAGCCTGTAACAACCTTGTTATCAGGCAGTCTTCTATTCATCAAGTGTAATTGGCAATATAGCAGCTGTATTTCAGCTGTGCAATTGGGTCTTTGCTTTATCTGAACTTTCAACGTGCAAAGTAGTAACCTCTCAAGTGCCATATAGGTAATTGTTAACGGATATATGCTTTTACCAGCTGAAGTCACCAAAGTCACAATGGTGGACGAACAATATTCAGCATTGCTCCAGTAGTTTTGATCAATTAATCTTCAGTTATTGGTATCAACAACCTATAGACACTAGGTGCATACTATGGGTTATAGGGTTATTGTGTGGAAATGCATGCTCAGTTCCAGGTTGATACACTGTGGTGGTGGCATATGTTGGTCACATGGGTGCAATCAAGCCAAAGTATCCTGTCATAATTTACCCCACCTTATTTGGCGCTGGTGTATCATCACGTAAAATCAATGACAACACAGAGTATTTTATGACATTATGGCTCGATGGAACACCGAATATCGATATGTTTGCATCCATGCTCATTCACCGGTTGTAAAGACATGTGGCATCACAGTGGCGAGAGATACATTCTCGCTACACGGGGAGGAATGTTCTTTTATGTCGTTGCTCCATTTTGCCTCATCAGTCAGGTCTTGCAATAAATTCAGCAAGATCCCGCTTCAGGGTTTTTTTGTACTGTCTGATTCGCCTAAGTAGCCATGGTTTCCCGCATATGTTGGGAATTATAGTAAAACCTTATATGGGTTTTGTAAACATAAAACTTTGCTGGTTCAGCCTGGGACTCGGGGAACCAGCCTCTGCATGATTAATCAATTCATTGCTTTACAGAATCTGAGAAGACAGCTCCTGCGGCTCGGGGTGTCAGACCGATCCATGTATGTGCTCACTGCAGAGTGCAGGGATAGCAGCAAATAAGCAGTACATTTCCTCTTCAGGAGATGGAAGCGTTCTGTTTAAATGCTATGTTACATATAATACGGCATGGACACAGACGTCTTAGAGTTCATTTTCAATGGGCCCTTGACAATAAATTAAGTGATAGTCCCATTAACTGTGCCCACTGTGCTTTCTCATCATATTTGCTGCAGCGAGCGGGACCCGCTCTGTCGGGTCTCACCCTCTGATATCCAGTTTATTAAGGATATCTTTACACAAGTTCTCCCCGACCCAAGTACACGGAAGTATGGGATATTGACGTTGTGTCAACACTACTTCACCAGGGGGCTCCAGCTATATCCCTATCTTTGGCTCGGCTCTCATAAGGTAGTTATCCCTTGGCGCTGTTGTCAGCGCAACGGATCCAGTCATTACATAAATTGTGACTGGACAGGATGGTTATACCTGCTATAATATAATATTTCATGTTTACGGTTTAGTTAAGCAGGGCAGCCCAAGGGTGTCAGGTCTCAAACTAGTTCTCATGGCATACCCCATGCACCTTTGGTTATGTGTGGTCACACTTTTACAACATTACATCACCTAGATCAAAAGGTCATCTAGAGCCTTAGAGGCTCTCATACTACCTATGTAGTTAGTTACTAAAAACCTCTTAAGAAGGTATCAGTTCAGACCACCTCCAGGTGGTTTAAACGGGGTTCTGGCTTATACAGGAGTAGATACTAATTTTCTAATCTCACTTCACCTGGGCTGCTACTACATCAGCAGCAAGGGTTATGTTCGGTCCTCTGGACCACATCCTGCCGACTGCAGGATGGTCTAACGAACGAGTTTTCCAAACATTTTATTTTAACCCATTGCCAGACCAGGGGTATTTGCCAACTCTATTTTAGGTTCTAATTCATAGTTTTTCCCCCAGATGAGAGGGGTTACTATTATTATTATTTGTTCATTTATCAGCATCAGCATGTTTTAAATCTATGTCATGTCTGTATGCATTATTAATGTTTTCCCTTATCTGTGGTAAACTGATGCAGTCGTGCTTGTGTGGACTCGTTTTTCCACGGCATGAAATCACATAGCTTCAAAGTCTTCACGTAGTCACTCACGTGACTCCGAAGCAAAATAGTAAGATTAAACGAGAACTTACCAGTTTGAAGTTTGATCTTTATTTTATGAGGAGTTACGATGAGCGATTACGTGCCATCCGCTCCCAACCCTCGTATCATAAAGATCATCTGGTAGTTCTAGTCATCTCTAATCTTACTATGTTAGTTCAACTACTGTTATCTGTGATTTCACACCGCTGCTTTGAAGATTGACGAGCATGCGCCTGGATGGCCTTCTTCACGTAATCGCTCATCGTAACTCCTCATAAAATAAAGATCAATCTTCAAACTGGTAAGTTCTCGTTTAATCTTACTATTCTATAGTATATGGGCACCCTGATCTAATCTGTATTTATGACTACAATATTCTGTTGTGCTGCAGCAAATGCAAGAATTTCATTGTCCTATCTGGGACACATGACAATAAACTCTCTTGACTCTTGACTCAATCCCTGACTTTCTGATGTACAGAGAAATGGTCTTTTGGGAGATAACCATACATTAGTGAGTCTATGACTCTAACTGGTAAAGACAGAGACACTTGCTCCCATAATGAAATTGTGACAATAATTGTGGCAACTTTGAAAGGTATAAATGCGACAATGGATACAGTTCAGTTTAGTTTATTGTCACATGCCACAGGTGCAGTGAAAAGCTTTTCTTGTGTGCTAACCAGTCAGCAGAAAATCAATACATGATTACAATTGATCCATTTACAGTGTATAGATACATGGTAAGGAATAACGTTCAGTGCACATACTGTATCTACTACGTCTCCTGCTCTGGCTGATTGATTGTGGAACGATCTTGGTATTTCAATTTGTCAAGAGAGAAAAGAGAACTGGGCACCTTCAGTACATCGTAATTTTGTGTGAGACGTTTTGAGTTATTGAGAACAAGGATGGCTTTCAAGTCACTCATCTTATCTGCAGTCTCCTCTCAGGCAGTAAATGGGATGTTTTGCTTATTTCTGATTGAATTATCACTCTCTTTCCTCTGGTGTAACTCTGTTGTCATTGATGTACATCATTGAGTGGGAGGATGAGAGATCGACAGCTCTTCAAAAACTACACTGGATTCGTTCCAAACTTTTACAGGCTGTGGTAACTATTTGGCATCAATGTCCAAAGTTACATTCAATCATCATTGGACATTCCTAAACCAGTTTTTAAGGTTACAGGCAAGCTGACCAACAAACTCAATGCTTCTTTTATCCTTTTGTCTCTTTATTTCCCCACAGGTATTCTGGAGCATTTGTCACATTTAACTCTCAGTGGTTCATGAATAGAATTAGGATGATTCTGGAGACTGCAGCATGACATTTTATCTGGCAGTCTAAGGAGGTACAGATAAAAGGAACATCATTTTTGTTGAGCTTTAAACTCGGGCACCATAGTTCCACCAGGTGTGTGTAAAGGACACAATGACACTATTTGAGAAAGCACAGAGCAATTCTCTGTATTTTCCTGCCAGTATTTCTCTTGATGCAAATGCAAACAGACTCTCTTGCCCTCTTTTTATTTCCATTGGACTTTTCCAAGGTCAGTCGATCCTTACTGAGAAGCAACTGTCCACAACTCTCAAGAATAGGAGACACAAGGAACTGCAGATGCTGCTTTACATAAAAGAGACACACAGTGCTGGAGTGGCTCAGCGGGTCAGGCAGCATCTCTGGAGAACATGATTTCGTTTTTTGTGTTGGGACCCATCTTTAGACCGATTGTTGTGGTGGTGGGGGGAGGGGGGGGAGGGGGGGGAGAGAAAGCTGGAAGAGATGTCGGGGCAAGCCAAAGCCTGGCAAGTGATAGGTGGATGTAGGTGTTTTTGATTGGCAGATGGTTGGAGGGTGAGGGGTGATCTTATAGGTGAATAAGATCATGAGGGGAATAGATAGGACAGTTTCTTTTACTTGGAGTAGAGGGTTCAAGAACCAGAGGACATAGGTTTAAGGAGGGAAGGGAAAGATTTAATAAGAATCTGAGGGTCGACTTTTATACACAGCCGGTGGTGGGCATATGGACTGAGCTGCCAGTGGAGGTAGTTGAGGCAGGTACTATGGTGACATTTAAACATGGGTGGATATGACAGGGAAATTCATGTACTGCATCAGCTTCTCTGGCTGATTGATTGTGGAACAATCTTGATAGTTCAGTTTATCAAGAGAAATAAGAGCATTTAAAAACATTTGGACTGGAAAGGTTTAGAGGGAAATGGGCCAACTGCAGGCAGGTGGGACTAATGTAGGTGGCGCGGGCAAGTTGGGTTGAAGGGACTGTTTCAATGGTGTATAACTCTATGACTTTGCGAACCATACTGACCTGTCCTGGGCCTCCTCACTCTGGCAATGGGCAAGGCCCAGGGCTGGTCAGTATGGGAATGGGAAGTGGAGTTAAAATGGTTATCAACTGGGAGATCCAGCAGGCCTTGGCAGATGGAACTCGTGATCAGTGAAACAGTCGCCTCGTCTATTCTAGAATAGGTCTATGCAAATGCAAACTCCACAACAACAACTCAGCTAATCCATTCCCCTATCCCCTGAGAAGTCGTTCTTTTCAGTTACTAATCCATTTCCCATTAGAATGTTACAACTGTATCTACTCCCACCACCTCCATGGCCGTGCTATGCAGCCCACCACCACGCCCTGCATACAAAAATGCTGGAGAAACTCAGCGGGTGAGGCAGCATCTATAATAGAAGAGGGGAACTCCCGTTCCCTAAAGAATGAGGACATCTCCGATGCCCTGGTCTGGAACACCTCATTCTGGGTGCAGATGCGGCGTAGACGGAGGAATTGGGAGTAGGGGAGTAGAGTCCTTACAGGAAGCAGGATGGGAACAAGTGTAGTCCAGATAGCCATGGGAGTCAGTGGGTTTGTAGTCTTTCCAGGTGAGGCAGAGGTTCACCTCCTCCAACCTTATCTACTACATCCGCTGTTCCAGGTGTCAACTTCTATACATCGGTGAGACCAAGGATAGGCTTGGCGATCGCTTCGCCCAAAACCTCCGCTCAGTTCGCAATAACCATCCTGATCTCCCGGTGGCTCACCACTTTAACTCCCCCCTCCCATTCCGAATCTGACCCTTCTGTCCTGGGCCTCCTCCATGGCCAGAGTGAGGCCCAGCATAAATTGGAGGAAGAGCACCTCATATTTCGCTTAGGTAGTTTACACCTCAGCGGTATAAACATTGACCTCCAATTTCTGGTAGTCCTTGCTTTCTCCCTCCTTCCCCTCCCCTTCCCAGTTCTCCCACACCCTACTGTCACCGCCTCTTCCTTTCTTCTTCCCGCCCCCCCCCCCCCGACATCAGTCTGAAGACGGGTCTCGACCCGAAACGTCGCCTATTCCTTCGCTCCATAGATGTTGCCTCACCCGCTGAGTTTCTCCAGCATTTTTGTCTACCTTCAATTTTTCCAGCATCTGCAGTTCCTTCTTAAACAAGGTTTCCCTTGTATTACTTTTGATTATTTTGACATTCACTCTCATTTTACTTATTCCCTTTCCATTATCACTGGCAAAACTACAATTTATTTCTCATTCCTAAATGACCTTGAACTGTGGTTATTTTAGGGGACATTGAGAATCAGCCACGGTTGATGGGTTTGATGTTACATGTAAACCAGCCCTGGCAGCAATGGTGGATTTCCTCTCCGAAAATACATTATGAATCAAATAATTTTTTACAACAATCTGGTAGCTTTATAATCGTCTTTACTGTTGACATTTCTTTTTATTCACTTCATTGCTGGAAATGGATTACATGCAGGCAGAGGAGATTAGATTAGTCTGAAGAAGGGCTCGACAAGAAACGTCACCAATTCCTTCTCTCTAGAGATGCTGCCTGTCCCGCTGAGTTACTCGAGTATTTTGTGTCTACCGGAGATTAGTTTAACTTGGCTTTGTGCTGTACTGTTCGATGTTACTCCAGCTTATTGACTATATTTCAAATATTACTGGATCACCATACCCCAGTTTCCTTATGGGCCTGTCCCACTTATGCGACTTTTTAGGCGAATGCAGGAGAGTATGCGGTCGCCACATGGTCGCCACATGTTCGTGGGTGGTTGCCTTCATGGTCGTGAGCAGTTCCCGCATTCTGGGAACTTGTCGCAGCCTCATTATGGTTGACCCGAATTTTTCAACATGTTGAAAAATTAGCGGCGACCAGAATGAAGCCGCCATGGAGAGTAGCGAGAATTCTCGTGCCATAGGTGCAGTTGTAGTGGGTTGCCAGGAGGTCGAAGGTTGTCGAAAGGTTCTTGTAGGTTGTCTCTGGTGCTGACCGGTGAATTTCATTGGCTCATGGGGGAAAAGAAACGTAAGCAGAAGTTTTCAGAACTAAGGATAACCGATCGGTAATGTTAATATCCGCCGAGCTTCTCAGCCGTGTATCTCTGGCTTCTTAAAAGTTTTCTCCACTCCTTCTCCCCATTTCTCCCCCCTCTTTTAAAGGACTTACGTGACCCTTTCACCGTCTTAATTACAGCGCCAACCTTCCTGTTCATCGCGGTGTGTGTCTGTATCACATTGGCTTTGCACCATGTGAATTTCACTCAGACAGTGCTCCCCCCCGCTTACCCAGTCCCCCGCCTGCATAACGGGCTGGTGTGTTCCACTCTGACAGTCGCCGGTTTTTCAGTCGCCTGAAAAATCGTCTAAGTGGGACAGGCCCATTAGGTCCGTGACTCTTCCAACAGGAACAGCTTTCTCTCTAGAGAGAACAGCCTTGGTTTCTCTGTTCAGCTGAAGCCCTTCTGCCCTGGAGTCATTCTGTTACATCTCTTCTGAAGAGGGTTATCATTTCCAAATGTGGTGCCCAGAACTGGACACAATATTCCAGTTGTGCCAAAACCAGTTTTTGAAAAGATTTATCAAAATTTCTTTGCTCTAATAATGTATTTTAAACATTCCACAATCCCATATCCCTTTTAACCACTTTAACAATCTACATTGCAATTTTCATTGCAATACCCCTAAAATGTCTCTATTCCTGTACCCTTTACATTGGCTACTTAAGAACGTGTGACATTTTGTGTTTTCCTGCTTCAAATGTCATTAGGAAACGTGTCTCTATTCTGTTAAAGCCTATTACTGTCTTTTTCACAGGTCACTATCCCTCCAAGCTTTGTGCTCCCCGCAGATCTGCAAATTGTTGTTCTGCGCTCATGTCCATTTTAAGAATTTACATATTAAGAAAAGCAATGTTTTCATTACACAATAACACAAGAATATAGGACGAGAAGTAGTGTCTCCAGCTTGCCGCACCATTCAATATATAGAACAATGTTCTACACATTGAATGATGGTGCAATGGCGCAGCTGATAGACCTGCTGCCTCACGGCACCAGAGACCCAGTGTCGATCCTGACCTCGGGTGCTGCCAGTGTGGATTTTGCACGGTATCCCTGTGACTGCATGGGTTCCCTATGTGTGCTTGGGTTTCCTCCCACATGCCAAGATGTGCAGGTTTGTAGGTTAAATGGCCTCTGTTTAGTTTAGAGATACATCGTGGAAACAGACCCTTCAGCCCACTGAGTCCACACTGACCAGTGATCACCCATACACTCGTCTATCAAACATACTAAGGACGATTTACAGAAGCCAATTAAACTACAAACTTGCACATCTTTGGAATGTAGAAGGAAATCCGAGCACCCGGAGAAAACCCACACATCACAGGGAGAACGTGCAAACTCCATACAGCCAGTATCCGTCATCAGGATCCAACCTGGGTCCCTAGTGCTGTAAGGCAGCAACTGTACAACTGTGCCACTGTGTCACCCTAATGAGGTAAATTGCCCCGAATGTGTAGGGAGTGGATGAGAAAGTGGGATAACATAGTATGGATGTTTGATGATCGGCATGGACTTGGCGGGCCGAAGGGCCAGTTTCCATGTTGTATCTCTAAACACTAAACACAGCAGAGGAACAGGCCCTCCGGCCCACAATGTCTATGTGGAACATAAAGCCAAATTATACCAATCCTTATACAGCATCCTTATCCCTCCATTCCTTACATTTTCATGAGGCTAAAAGCCTCTTAAATGCCCCTGATATATATACTTTTACCACCACCCCTTGTGGCATGTTCCAGGTATCCAACACTTGGTGTGTAAAAAAAATTTGACCTGCATATTTTCTTTAAATTTCTCCCCTCTCATAGCCGTCTCATCTCCTCTATGGTAGTTCAGTGCACCATACCCACATGTCCAATAAGTCATTGTGCACCATTACTAAGTTGTTGTTGTTACTTAGTCAATTTTCTATCCTCACAACTACAGATCTTTTTAATTCAGCCTTGATGAAATGCTATTATGTAGCACTTTATCTTTTGTAATTGTATATTTATCTACATTTCCCTCACAGACCATCTATTATTTCATTCAGACATTTTCATTAGTTGGACATGATTTGCCTTTAACAAATTCAATGTTGAATTTCCCCAGCCAATCCACATTTTTCCAAGTGACTTCTACCTCTTGGCATAATTAATCATTTCTCAAAGTGCTAACAACTGCTAACATACCCATACAATATCTTAGGTTTCCTTGTATACTTGTCACCAATCTTTCCTCGTGCTCTCTCTTCCTGCTGCATGTTTTGCTTCTATTCTGAGCTTTCTCTAATGGGCCTGGTTCTCACTTCTATTATCAACCTGAAACCAATCACATGCCCATTTCATTCTGCTGTCTTTTACTCTCTATCTCTTTGGTCATTTGGGAATCTCAGTGTTTAATCGGAAAACTGGTATTTTGGACAATAGAGTGGCGTGGCTGCTATCTCACAACTCCAGTGAACCGGGTTGAATCCACATGAATGACTACAGATTCTTTATACAGTAACCCTTCTCACAAAGGCAACTATATTTTAATTATCTCTTGCCTGCTATCTCTGATCCTGCACATACCTCTGCTCATTCCAATGAGATTGGCCCTGTACAATTGACTATGTCTACCATAGAATGGCCATTTTTTCTGACCAAAACGATTCTGAAACCGGGACACATTAATCACTCTGAGTCTGAAGAAGGGTCTTGACCCAAAACGCCAGTCACCCATTCCTTCTCTCCAGAGATGCTGCCTGTCCCGCTCAGTTACTCCAGCATTTTGTGTCAATCACTCTTTTGGTGTATACCCACTGCTACTAGTTCTCCTTGGATTGCCACCTTGTCCAAAAATGTCTCCTCATTCATTTTGCCGGGATCATGCTGGTCAAGAAAGTTTTTCTGCATGCCGTTGAGAAATTGTTCATCTCCTTTGCCCTTAATATTATGAAACATGAACATAGAATAGTACAAGTGCTGGCCCTTAGGCCCACAAATCCTGTAACAAACACGATGCCAAGAACATCACCTCTATCTGCTCAGATACCTCTCCATTCTTTGCAAATTCACATGCCCATCTGAACATTATAAAAATGCCATTAAGATATCTGCTTCAATTAACATCCCTAGAATCGCGTTTCAGGCATGCACCACCATATGTGTCAACAACTTGCTCCTGCACATCTATCTATATACTAAAAGTTTCATCTTGTATGTGTGTTGTATGTATGTTTTGTATCTTCCTCAAAACGCTACGCAATCATGCTTAAATTTTACATTTTCATACTCACATTTTTCCCCTCCATGCCGTAATCAGGTTCACTTAAGATTTCATCCTATATTTCACGTTATTCATGATTAAAGTTTAAAAAAAAGGCAAAACCCACTTCTCACAGAGAGCCTTTTTCCAGGAGCTTCCAGTGATGATGTCACAATGCCACTCACAGTGCACCAATCACAATGGGCTCTCAAGCTGCCGAGTGCCACATCCCCCACCCCCTCCCCCTCCACCTGGGTTAGTCATGATTAAAGTTTCAAAAAAAGCCAAAACAACCTTTTAAAACACCAGCTTCCAGTGACCTCACAATGCCCCGCCCCTAACGGTAGAGTGAAACAGAATATTCCACCACCTTCCAGTGATGTCAGGGGGAGGGCCTCATTTAAAAAACAGCTTCATCAGCTCCCCAATGGTCACTTCTGCATTGCTTGAGGTCGACTCAACATCGACTTCTGCAACGCTTGATTCTGACTGCTTCATTGTTGCCATCTTTAAAGATAAGATTTATTTCAAAACACGTCGCGGTTTTTACAAAAAGATTAACTTTGCTTTTATTCACTTTCTCGGCGCCGCTCGTTCGGCTCTGCCCCGCTCGCTCGGATGGGCCCCCCCCCCACTCGGTCGGCTCGGCCCGCCTTCCTTTTATTCACTTTCTCGGCCCTACTCGCAGGGCTTGGCTTGGGTTGTGTTGGGGGAACGGGTTACGTGGGGTGAATGGGTGATGGGGTAATTGGCTCCGGGGGATGCCTGACTCCGGGGTGAGCATTGACACCGTGTTCGGGGACCAGCCCATCCGTGTGATGCTGCGCATCCCCTCCCCCCCCCCCCTGCATTGGGGGACGGGACCTAATGGGTCCCACTTGGTCTAGCCTATATACTAAAAGTCTCATCTTGTGTGCATGTGTGCATGTATGTTTTGTATCTTCTTTAAAACGCTACGCACTAGCGATTAAATTTGTACATATTCTAACTCACATTTTCCGTCCACGCCATACTTTAGATTAGATTAGATTCAACTTTATTGTCATTGCACATTTACAGTACAACGAAATGGTTTAACCTTGCAGTCATAACATAGAATAAAATAACAAAACACACACTCAACACAGTTTAACATCCACCACAGTGAGTCCACCAGGCACCTCCTCACTGTGATGGAAGGCAAAAATCCCAAAGTCCTTGTCTCTTCCCTCCTTGTTCTCCCTCTGCGCTGAGGTGATCCAGGCCTCCGATGTTGTGACCCCGCCGGGTGATGGGAAGCAAGTCCCGCGGCTGAATCCGAGCTCCGCGAACGGGCTGGTTCAAACTCCACGGTCCGGGGCGGTCGAAGCTGCCGAAGCTGCCGCCCTCCAGTCCAGCGGACGAAGCTGTTGTTGCTGGAGCCCCGGAAAAGCAGGTCACCAACCTGTGACCTGCGAGTTCCCGATGCTATCGTCCACTGGGCCCGCGGTCGAGCCTCCGAGGCTCCGAAGACGGGTCTCTGCCACCGGAACACCGCAACAGCCCCGAAGTCGCGTCCCCACCGCCGGAACGCCGCCACAGCCCCGAATTCGGGTCGCCGCCGCCGGAACGCCGCCACAGCCCCGAAGTCTGGCCGCTGGAACGCCGCCACAGCCCCGAAGTCGGGCCGCCGCCGCCGGAACGGCCGCCACAGCCCAGAAGTCGGGTCGCCGCTGCCGCAACGCCACCACAGCCCGAAGTCGGGCCGCCGGAACGCCGCCACAGCCACGAAGTCGGGCCGCCGGAATGCCGCCACAGCCCCGAAGTCGGCTAGCTTCGCGATGGTATTTAAGTCCTGGCTCTGCCTCCGGAGCCTCGAGGTTGGTCCCCGTTGGAGGCCGCCAGCTCCACCATTAGGCCTCAGCGCAGACGGAGTCGGAGACGGGGGATACGACAAGAAACGGTCACATCCCCTGAAGGAAGAGACCAAAAACAAGCTTCTCCCCCCCCCCCACCACACATACACAAGAGAGAGCCTTTTTCCAGGAGCTTCCAGTGATGATCTGAGGAAAGACATTCTTGCCATAGAGGGAGTACAGAGAAGGTTCACCAGATGGCAGGACTTTCATATGAAGAAAGACTGGATAGACTATGCTTGTACACGCTAGAATTTGGAAGATTGAGGGGGGATCTTATAGAAACTTACAAAATTCTTAAGGCGTTGGACAGGCTAGATGCAGGAAGATTATTCCCGATGTTGGGGAAGTCCAGAACTAGGGGTCACAGTTTAAGGATAAGAGGGAAGTCTTTTAGGACCGAGATGAGAAAATAATTTTTTACACAGAGAGTGGTGAATCTGAGGAATTCTCTGCCACAGAAGGTAGTTGAGGCCAGTTCATTGGCTATATTTAAGAGGGAGTTAGATGTGGCCCTTGTGGCTAAAGGGATCAGGGGGTATGGAGAGAAGGCAGGGATGGGATACTGAGTTGGATGATCAGCCATGATCATATTGAATGGCGGTGCAGGCTCGAAGGGCCGAATGGCCTACTCCTGCACCTATTTTCTATGTTTCTATGATGCTATATTTCACGTTATTGATTGTTAAAGCTTTAAAAATTCCAACGTTAACACGATTTTTACGCTTAAAATCCTTCCTGCCAGCTTCCAACACAATTTGATATAAAGTTGCAAGGCAGGAACACTCTGAACTTCTCACCTCAATGGGATATCACAGCAAGTGCTTCAACAGGAGGGAGAGGGCGAATTGTTATTACAATTGGAACTGCTGCAGCAGGCAGGGGAAGTGCAATTGGATTTTTTTTAAGTCCACTGCTGAGGGAGGCAGAGGAGTGCTGGAATCTTACGTTCGGGAACGGGTTGAGTTGGGAGACCATGCCTATCGTGGAAGCTACGGGTTAGTGGTGCAATATTGCGTTGGGGAATGGGTTGCATTTTGGGACTAGGCCTCCCGTGTGACAGGGTCCCAATGGGTCCCACTTTTCTCCTTTAAACCTTGCCCTTCTCACCTTAAAGCTATGCCCCTTGTCCAAAAATCTAGTAATTGATTTTTTCATCCTGGGAAAAAGATCCTGACTTTCCTGGGAAAAAGAACCCGATCTATGGCAGATTCTGACTGTCTACCCAACATATATAATTACTATTCCAGTCAATATCAGGATGATTTAAGCTTCCATTTATCACCACTTTGGTAAATTTCCTAAATATCTCTGCCATTGTTTTCTTTATATCTTTCCCCTTATTGGTGGCCTTTAGAATAATTCGAGCCATCTCAGTTTGTTCTTTCTTCTAACCAAAGTCAAAGTCAAGCCGAAGGTGCAGTGAAATTAATTTGCCAGCAGTGATACACTTAAAAGAACACACAATACACAATAAAATGTAACACAAACATCCACCACAGCATTCTTCACTGTGGTGGAAAGCAACAAAGTTCAGCCAGTGCACCTCCCTTGTTCACCCATGGTCTGGGCCATAAACCCTCCGTAGTCGCCGCTACGGATGGCCCGATGTACAGGCCCTCTCGTCAGGATGATCAAAACTCCAACGTCGGGAAGGTCAAACACACTCCGCGGCTTGGAGGCCTCGAATCGGCACTTTCCTACCGGAGACCGCGGCTTCAGGATGTTATAGGCCACGGGCCGGCGGTCGGAGCTCTTCTCCGGCGATCCCCGGCAAGGGATCCCAGGCACCGGATGGTAAGTCCATGCCATGCCCGTGGCTAAAAGCTCCGCGGACCACAGCCCCCACAGTGCCAAAGTCACCAGGCCAGCGCTCGGAGCGACTCTCTCTGGTGACCACCGGCAAGGGTTCGCCCGCTCCGCGATGGAAAAGTCACTGGGCCCGACTCCAGGAAAGGTTGCTCCAATCCAAGCTGCTGGGCCGCGAGGGAGGTGACATAGAAAAAGTCGCCTGTCCATGGAGGAGGCGACAGAAAATGGTTTTCCACTTTCCCCTCCCCACCACACCCCACACAAGACACACCAAGAGACACCTAAACTAACATTAGACACACCAAAAAAAAAAAAGAGTCGAAATAACGAACACGCTGCTGGCAGGGCAGCCGACTCGCAGCGCCCCCACCGACCAAAAATCAGTCAAGTCAAAATTATTTTCATGTACTCAAGAGTGAGGTAGAGGTTGTTATACATAATGTAAATATGCCCTTCAGCCCACCAAGTTACGCTGATCATACTAATCCATATTAGTTCTATGTTATGCCACTTTCTCATTCACTTCCTACACAATTGGAAACATTTTACAGAGGCAAATAAATATACAAATCTGCATGTCTTTGGGATGTAGCATGAAATTGGAGCACCCAGAGGAAATGCACCCAGTCACTGACAACACTGGAAGTCAGGATCGAACCTAGATCTCTAGCATTGTGAGACAGTGGCTCTACCAGCTGCACCTCTGCGTTGCCCTGTGTGAGGACATAATTTCTCACAAGCTCTGCAATATTAACTGTGGAGGAAGGAACTGCAGATGCCGGTTTAAACCAAAGATAGCCACAAAAATCTGGAGTAACTCAGTGGAATAACAGGCAGCGTCTCTGGAGAGAAGGAATGGGTGACGTTCATGGGTCGAGACCTTTCTTCAGAAGGTCTGGTCTGAAGAAGGGTCTCGACACAAAATGGGATACACACTCAGTCATACAAAGTTTTGAATCCTTAATGAGTTTAGAGTGGGATTTTCCAGGATACTTTTTGCCCTGATGAATCTAAACTATTGTCTGAAGGGGAGAGTCTCGACCTAAAACATCACCCATTCCTTCTCTCCATAGATGCTGCGTGTCCCGCTGAGTTGCTCCAGCTTTATGTGTCTATCTTCTGCAATATTAACTGCTACCTAGCTGCTTCCTACTCCCCTCACCTTCCTATCTTTTCTGAACACCATGGCCTAGAACTTCTTTACATATAATTTTTTTTGTTTTCAAAATAGCACAGGGCCTTTCTTACACAGTTTATGGAAGTTGCACAAAGAGTGAGAACTTTAATGCGAGACTCACAGGACAGCAACATCAGCTAACCCTCTGTGATGAGGTGCTGAAACTAACATAATTGGTTCCAACGTCGTGTGTCTTGTTGAAGCGTTGCAAGTTCAGCATGCAGCGCAGTAGCAGGTCCTAAAGAAACATTTCAGCATGTCAGCAACGGTTGAAGTGGAAGGATAATGGATGCTGGGATGATGCAAGGGGTTGGGCAGTTTTTTTTCAGGGGTTTAGCTTAGTTTAGAGATGCAGCGCAGAAGCAGGCCCGTCAGCCTACCGTGTCCACATTTAATAGCGATCCCCGCACACTAACACTATCCTACACACACTAGGGACAATTTACAATTTTACCAAGCCAATTAGCCTACAAACCTCTACGTCTTTGGAGTATGGGAGGAATCTAGAGCACCCGGGGAAAACCTACATAGGTCACGGGGAGAACATACAAACTCTGTATAAACAGCACCCATAGTCAGGATCGAAACCAGCTCTCTGGCGCTGCAAGGCAACAACTCTACAGCTGCGCTACTGTACCGCCCCGTTAGACAAACCTGGGCAGATTGGTGAAGGCAGTGCTTTAGACTAGTTTGTTGATTCTTTGTATGGAAGCACAATAGGCCTCCAGAGATACCACCAAGTACCCCAGGATATTTCCCATGCAGTCATGGGCATGAGTACAGCTTCTGCAAACTTGCACTTGGTTAGACGTGCTCACTCATCATGCTCCTGCAGCCTGCTAATAGTGTAAGTGGTCTGAATGATCTACTGAAGACAGCAGTGAGAAGCAAATTGTGAGATGTGGCTAATGGGCCTGTCCCACTTAGGCGATTTTTCAGCGGACTGCCGGCGACTCAAGTTGCCAGCAGTTGCCTGAAAAACTGGCAACTGGAACAGCGAGTCAGAGTGGAACACATACACACACACACAAACACATCACTTCCTTCACCAGCCTGTGTGAACTTTTTATACAGCGCTCCACACGCTTGCCCTGTGCAAAGCGAATGTAATACAGACACACACCGCAATGAACCAGGAAGGTTGGCGCTGTAAAAAGACGGCTAAAGCACAGTCTACGGTGCCCT
Organism: Malacoraja senta; assembly: GCA_038087875.1. Classification (NCBI taxonomy): domain Eukaryota; kingdom Metazoa; phylum Chordata; class Chondrichthyes; order Rajiformes; family Rajidae; genus Malacoraja; species Malacoraja senta. The sequence continues at coordinate 35,317,541 of CM075980.1, forward strand.
TTAAAAGAGGGGGGAGAGGGGGGGGGCGGAGGGCGGGCGGAGGGCGGGAGAAGGGGGGAGAAGGAGTGGAGACAACTTTTAAGAAGCCAGAGATACACGGCTGTGAAGCTCGGCGGACATTAACATTACCGGTCGGTTATCGTTAGTTCTGAAAACTACTGCTTAAGTTTTTTTTATCCCATGTAGCCAATGAAATTCACCGATCAGCTCCGGCTACAACCTACAAGAACCTCCGAGAACGTTCGACCACCTGGCGACCCACCTACGGCACGAGAATTCTCGCTACTCTCCATGGCGGCTTCATTCTAGTCATCGCTAATTTTTCAACATGTTGAAAAATTCACCGCGACCATAATGAGGCCGCAACCAGTTCTCAGAATGCGGGAACTCCTCGCGACCATGAAGGCGACTCCCCGGCAACTATCCGTGAACATGTGGCGCCCATGTGGCGACTGCATAGTCTCCTGCATTCGCCTAAAAAGTCACCTAAGTGGGACAGGCCCATAAGTGTAGCAGCAGCAGTCTGGAATAACTCCGATACCTCTTCGAAAAATATTACTTCAGTGCTAATAAAAAATGGCATTTCTGTGAGTAGAGATCTCTTGTTGTTACAACCAGTTAGGCTGAAAGATCTCACTGCACAGAAAGGTTGTGTGCTACATCACAGTCTGACGAAGGGTCTTGTCCTGAAACATCACCCATTCCTTCACTCCAGAGATGCTGCCTGCCCCACTGAGTTATTCAAGCATTTTGTGTCTGTCACGATGTTAGTTGAGGGAGATCTGCAACAGAGCAAAACCCTTGGGAAAAATACCCCTGAGAAAGGAGGGCGCAAATGGGACACGTTGACTTTCTCTAGTGTAATGTGTGTGCAAGAAGCATTATATGCACAATACTGGGCTAGCAATTACTTCGAGACCTATAAGTAATCATCAGCTATTGAGCCGGTTACTGTGGATACAATGTATTTTGGCATGTATGTTTGTCTGATTGCTGATGAGATCATTCAATGACATTGTGCAGTGTGCAGTTGTCACTGCTACAGAGAGTAAAGGCTCTGTCTCACGGTGTTACGGTCATCGGCGGTGAAGCGCGGCTTCGCCTGTAGAGGGGACCGCACGGCAACGGCGAGAGCGGCGAGTCTATGCCCCAGGAGCGCCGCACGGATGCTGCGCGGGGGCCGAGTGATTTAAGGACGGCTGGTCCCACGAGCTTGCGGTAAGTAAAAAAAAGGGGCGGGCCGACTGCGATGACGTCATTTTGGATCTGCGGGGCTGTGGCGGCGGCCGTGCTGATCGCGGCGCTGTAGCGGTGGCTGTGGCGGCGGCCGTGCCGCACACGTGACTCACTAGCGGCGGCTGTGGCAGCGGCTGTGCTGATCGCGGCGCTGTAGCGGTGGCTGTGGCGGCGGCCGTGCCGCACACGTGCCTCACTGGCGGAGGCTGTGGCGCTGCAAGTTCGACGCACGGCGCTCGTGCCACACTGGCGGCGGCTGTGGCGGCGGCCGTGCCGCGCTCGTGCCTCACTGGCGGAGGCTGTGCGGTAGGGACATATTTTTGAACAGTGTTGGTTTTATTTTAGCACCGTGCGGTGTTGGGAACAACGCCGCATGGCCCCGGAATTGTGCGTTTGACCGAGTGCACGGTCTATGGCGGCCCAGGAGCGGTAGATTCTTTCCGTTTCGCCGCCATTGACCGCAGACTCGTGAGACAGGCCTTTAACAATGAAAGGACCGAACTGCAGTCCTCATTTTTACTTACAGTAAAAGAAGGAACAAACAGTGCAATCCATTGGACATCACCACTGCTTTGCCCACGTCTCTGCATTATTGATCACTGGCATAACTGATGGTCGTTTCTGCATCTCTGGGTTATGTTCCTCTCTCAGTGTAAGACGCTGCCATCACTGGCCTTTGTATCCCATGCCTTCCAAACACATGCCATAGATGGCTGTGGAGGCCAGGTCAATGGATATTTTTAAGGCAGAGATAGATAGATTCATGATTAGTACGGGTGTCAGGGGTTACGGGGAGAAGGTAGGAGAATGGAGTTGAGAGGGAGAGATAGATCAGCCATGATTGAATGGCGGAGTAGACGTGATGGACCAAATGACCTAATCCTGCTCCTAGAAACTTATGAACTTTTGAACTTGTCCATTGCACAACAGCTTACCCAAACATCACTTTGAAATGTTCCTCCATTTCCCCTCAGCTCTATGGCAGCTGTTTCTGATGCTGTTATGCAGAATCATGGGTTTGACTTGCTTCCCAGCAGCCACCAGGCTAAGAGACAGTAAACACTGCACGCATCTACTGTTGGGAAACACAGAGATAAAGTACTTGCCCGTGTTTGAGCTTGAAAACCACCTTCATGATCTTTTTAACTAAACTCTTTGCAGTTTTCCAGGGTTTATTACTGTCAGTCACCCAGCTTGGGCATGAGCACCACACAGAGCCTCTGTTAGGTCACCATGGAAGGGTGAACATACCCCTCACAAATATTAACCACCTGTGAATCTATTACAGACCTACCGATTGCCACAGTTATCTGAACTATGCTTCCTCCTAACCTGCTTTGTAAAGATGTTATCCCCTCGTATCGTCTCCACCACATCTGCCCCCTAGAAGAGGCTTTCAATTCTAGGACATCCAACATGTCCTCTTTCTTTAGTAAGCGTGGTTTTCCCCCGGCTGTCATAGATGGACCTCTCAGCTGCATCCCCTCTGTGTCCCCCTCCTCCCAGACGGAACAAGGATAGATTTCCCCTGGCCTTCCACATCCAACACATAATCCTCTGGCATTTCCGTCACTTCCAACATGATCCCACCACCAGTCGCATCTTCCCATCTCCGTCCCTTTTCCGCCTTCTGCAGAGACCACTCTGTCCGCAACTTCAACCCTTCCGACTCAAACCACCCCCTCACCAGGTATTTTCCCCTGCAATGGGAGGAAATGCAACACCTGTCCCTATACTTCCTCCCTCACCTCCATCTGTGGACCTCAGCAATCCTTCCAGGTGAGACAGAGATTCACATGCACCTCCTCTAACCTCATCTACTGCATCCGGTGTTCCCAATGTGGCCTGCTTTACATCGGCGAGACCAAGCGTCCACTTGGCGAACGTTTCACAGAACATTTGAGCTCTTTAGGCCAAGGCCTGCTAGATCTCCTGGTTGATAACCATTTAACGTCCCTTCCCACACTGAACTTTCGGTCCTGGGCCTTCTCCATTGACAGAATGAGGCCACACGCAAACTGGAGTCAGTGTAAAGAGTTGATTTGCTGGCTTTGATTTGTTATTTTGCATATCTTTCATTCATTTGATCTTTGTACCTTTTCATATCTCTCATTACCCACTCCCATGTCTCTGAGTCTGAAGAAGGATCTCGATCTGAAACGTCACCCATTCCTTCTCTCCAGAGATGCTGCCTGACCTGCTGAGTTACCCCAGCGTTTTGTGTCTATCTTTAGGCCTGTTACTGTGCTGTGTCTCTATGACACTTAATTGAAGTCGCAGATCAGATGTTTGGCGGACTTAAATGTACATGTTTTATCAATCTGGTATATGTCACTTTTCTCCCTGTTCTTTGTCTCTGATATCGCTTGTTCGAAGGAAGTTTCTAATTTCATTTTTGTTAATCTCTTTTGTGCAACCTTATCAAAGGCTTTTTAAATGTATTTATCTTCTGGAAACTCATACCTGTCCCTTATCCATCCTGCTGATGACTTCCACATAAAACGTCAACTAAATTCGTCAGGCACAACATCTCCTTTACAAAACAGCTCAGATGTGTCCAAGTCCTAACACACAATAGCAGGCTTCTTCACATCTGATGTAAGACTGACAGATCAACCTGGGGCAGCTGTGCAACCTTATCCCTAGGAGTCTCTACTCAGGAAAGGAGAAGCACTGAAAGAAAAAGAAAACAGCCATGCACTACCGACTAACTTGTAAACTGAATTATTTCCTACTTCTGTATGGATCCAATAAAGAAAATGATAGGTATAAAATATTAATGATCATTTCTCTGTGCCGAGCAAAAGATGACTGACTGCTCTGTTTTTCACCACAGGAATTGTCTTCACATTGCTGGTGTCTCATTATGTTTCTCTATGTTGCCCCCACGTTAATGCAACCATTCATCGCGTGTTGTGTTGCACTTAATTCTGATCCAGACTTAACTCGTTGACACAGCTGGAGGTGTAGATTGTGATTGGAAAAGCATCCTGCAGCATTTTAATGTCGACAATTGTGTCTTTAAATACGTAGAGACTGACGATGATGCTGAAAAGCTTAATAGCAAGCCAGCTATTGGAACTGGTAGAGTTGCCCTATCATACATGCACTTCAAATGTTACATCTGGGTGTAAGGAGGAACAAATTGCCCACTCCTTTCTGCAGGAGACATCTAGAACAAAACAGTCAGTGCGGTAGCCTCTTCATCGATGATGTGCTCATCTTATGGGGATGTGGAATCATCCTTCATTTGGAGCAGATCTGCATCAAAGGAAGTTGTAGAAAATGGAGTGGGTGCTGACATTGAAAAGACATGAATGATGTTTCTGAGGTTTCTGCCTTGTTTTAGTAACTGCTCTCACAAGAACCTGTATTCACCTGCATCTGATCATGTCTTAGGAAATGTCCCAATGAGGGGCAAGCACTGCTGACATATTACATTTATTCATCATTTTGTCCATAGATCAAATCTCTGATGGAAGCTTTAACCCTCAAAATTGGCAGTTATGGGTCACACTAAGTGGGGAAAATAATCTCAAATCTACGATATAACCATATAACCATATAACAATTACAGCACGGAAACAGGCCATCTCGACCCTTCTAGTCCGTGCCGAACACGTATTCTCCCCTAGTCCCATATACCTGCACTCAGACCATAACCCTCCATTCCTTTCCCGTCCATATAACTATCCAATTTATTTTTAAATGATAAAAACGAACCTGCCTCCACCACCTTCACTGGAAGCTCATTCCACACAGCCACCACTCTCTGAGTAAAGAAGTTCCCCCTCATGTTACCCCTAAACTTCTGTCCCTTAATTCTCAAGTCATGTCCCCTTGTTTGAATCTTCCCTACTCTCAATGGGAAAAGCTTATCCACGTCAACTCTGTCTATCCCTCTCATCATTTTAAAGACCTCTATCAAGTCCCCCCTTAACCTTCTGCGCTCCAAAGAATAAAGCCCTAACTTGTTCAACCTTTCTCTGTAACTTAGTTGTTGAAACCCAGGCAACATTCTAGTAAATCTCCTCTGTACTCTCTCTATTTTGTTGACATCCTTCCTATAATTAGGCGACCAAAATTGTACACCATACTCCAGAATTGGCCTCACCAATGCCTTGTACAATTTTAACATTACATCCCAACTTCTATACTCAATGCTCTGATTTATAAAAGCCAGCACACCAAAAGCTTTCTTTACCACCCTATCTACATGAGATTCCACCTTCAGGGAACTGTGCACAGTTATTCCAAGATCCCTCTGTTCACCTGCATTCTTCAATTCCCTACCATTTACCATGTATGTCCTATTTTGATTTGTCCTGACAAGATGTAGCACCTCACACTTATCAGCATTAAACTCCATCTGCCATCTTTCAGCCCACTCTTCCAACCGGCATAAATCTCTCTGTAGACTTTGAAAATCTACTTCATTGTCCACAGCCCCACCTATCTTAGTATCATCTGCATACTTACTAATCCAATTTACCACACCATCATCCAGATCATTGATGTACATGACAAACAACAGTGGACCCAACACAGATCCCTGTGGCACCCCACAAGTCACTGGCCTCCAACCTGACAAACAACCATCCACCATTACTCTCTGGCATCTCCCATTCAACCACTGTTGAATCCATCTTGCTACTGCACCATTAATACCCAACCATTGAACCTTCTTAACCAACCTTCCGTGAGAAACCTTGTCAAAGGCCTAACTGAAGTCAATATATACAACATCCACGGCTTTACCCTCATCAATTTCCCGAGTATCCTCTTCAAAAAATTCAAGAAGAATAGTCAAACATGACCTTCCAGGCACAAATGCATGTTGACTGTTCCTAATCAGCCCTTGTTTATCCAGATATGATAGAACTTTATTTATCTCAGGAGGGAAATCTCGAATCTCAACCCAACGTTCTTCCCACAAGGAGCCACTGGAATGTTTTCTCCAGCTCCCGGTGATAAAAGGATGGCTCTATCATGAGATCATAAGATCATAAGGGATAGGATCAAAATTAGGCCAATCAGCCCATCAAGTCAACTACACCATTCAATCATGGCTGATCTACAGTATCTCTCCCTCCCAATCCTGTTCTCCTGCCTTCTCCCCATAACTTATTGGAAAGCTACGGAAACGTGCCTAGCCCAACCTGTAACTGTCAACCACAACCACGGTGCACTAGCATATTGCCAACATGCTTCTCTTACGTCAGGGCCACTATGATCACTGAATCATTCCTAACATGAATAAAAATCATTGCCACCATCAACTGCTCCGACCACAATTACACTTTAACCCTATTAGTCATTCCATGTGTCCAACACACCAACCTTCCTCCGCCATCATCACCATTTCAACGTGAGTTCTTCTTTTCAAGGGCTGCAATTTCTATCAGCACATTCTGCCAGGCAACTGGTGGGCAATTTTGTCAATCAGCCTATCTTCTGAAAGGAAAGACACAAAGTGCTGGTGTAACTCAATGGGTCAGGCAGCATCTCTGGAGAACATGGAGTTTCGGGTCAGGATTCCTCTTCAGACCGATTGTGGTGAGCAGGTGGGTTTGGGGGGGGGGGGGGGTGGTGGAAGTAATCTGGAAAAGAGGAAAAACTTTTCCACACAAAGGGTGGTGGGTGTATGGAACAAGCTGCCAGAGGAGGTAGTTGAGGCTGGGACTATCCCAATGTTTAAGAAACTGTTGGACAGGTACATAGATAGGACAGGTTTGGAGGGAAATGGACCAAATGCAGGCAAGTGGGACTAGTGTAGCTGGGACAAGTAGCCGATGTGGGCAGGTTGGGCCGAAGGGCCTGTTTCCACATTGTATCACTCTATGACTTTATGACTATGAGCACTGCTCTGGAAGAGGTTTGGTTAAATCAGGTTTGCGACAGGGCCAGGGCCAGGGCCAGGGCCAGGGCCAGGGCCAGGGCCAGGGCCAGGCCCATTTCTCCCAATGTGAGAAATGGATTTTTTGTGAAATATACTCAAGCTGTCTCTTGCCAATGTTAATATTAATTAAATCTTGAATTATATTTTATTTGAAGGGACATTAGACAGCCATTTAATCCAATTATCGCAAAAGACGTTTTGTACTTTGCGGGTTGCCAGTGTTATTTAGAGCCTACTTCATGCTATCATCAGTCCTATTATCCTGGCTCACTCTTCTACTCTTCTCTCTGCCGCATTTTCTTAAGTCTGATTGTAACATTTTTATGATATATATGGTCTGTTTTTAAACTCTTATTATGATTTGTCCTTTCTCTGGTTCCTTTTACCTTTCAGATATTTTCTGACTTTCTTATTTCTTTTAGTTGAAAGCATTTGATGTTGTTTTTATATGGGACTAAGTACACCGGCCAACATCAAGAAGGGTCTCGACCTGAAATGTCACCCATTCCTGGCCGATCGTTTTGCTGAACACCTTCACTCAGTCCGCCTGGGCCTTTCCTGATCTCCCGGATGTTAAATACTTTAACTTTTTAGTTTTACTGATTGTTTGCCTCGGTTGCACCTTCCCTTCAACTAACAATGACCCATTCTACATTTTCCTTCAGCTTTGTTCCCTTTGATCTCTTGTTTTCACACCTTACCCATCCATATCTCTATGTCTCCCTCTCTCCTGACTCTGAGTCTGAAGAAGGGTCTCGACCCAAAACGTCACCCGTTTCTTCTCTCCATAAATACTCCAGCATTTTGTGTCTATCTTCCATTCCATCAAAATCATGTATTGTAACGCTGGGGTCATCAAAAAGCCCAGCAATTCACGGTAGGATTCAGATCAGGTTAGGTGCCTGGTCCAGATTGGCAGATCTTTTTGTGCCTTTGTTTTTTGTTAGCGTGAGGTGCCAGGTGCCTCTACACCCATGCACAATCCGGAGGTCTACAAAATGAAACAAGGTGGTCTCCTGCTTTTAAATCAGCAGCAGACATCGTTACATGTTTGGTATCACACAGAAAATGTTTCATTAACCAGCAATTCCTGGACTTGGCCTTGTTTAATGACTGAATATTTATGCGTTGGCAGAGCAACCATTTACTTAGAGAGGTCCACTGCAAATGTAGTTTTCGGAAAGTAATCTCATAGGCATTTGATGTGCAAATTATCTACACTATTTGAGCACGCTTTGAGCTTATCTTGTTTTTGCACTGGGCTTATATTGGCAGGCAATATTCTTAGGCTGTGATGCAGAAGACTTTTCATAGCTTGACAGTGCTAGCCCCTTTGTTAATGAAGTCTCCAGACTTGCTGCTGATTTTCTCACCTTGACTTAACCTTCCAGCTGCAGCATGTTCCCCAAAAGCTGCTCACACAATCCTGTATTTTTCCTCTTCCACTAGCAATTGCATTTCTTTTCCTTCATCATGGCCACAACATTTTAAAATAGTTTTTTGTTCCTTCCTGGTGCAAGATGTAATATCTGCATATTAAACAGATACAATTTTAAGAAAGATCTTACATTCTTAAAGCACCCTTAACAATATTAGGATGTTTAAAACAATTTACACTGAAGTAAATGCTTTATGAAGTCCATAGAGGCCAAACAACCTTGAAATACCCACAGAAATTAGGGATTTGCTGTGGAGATCAGGGATCATCTGTGGAGAGAGAAATATAGTTAATAATTCAGGTCTTAGTTTAGAGTTCAGCATGGAAACAAGCCCTTCAGCATACTGAAGAAGGAAATCAGAAGGGCAAAGAGGAGGCCAGAGATAGTTCTAGCAGATAATATGAAGGGATATCTAAAGAGATTTTATGTGTCATTTAGGGTAAGAGGGTGATTAGGGAGAGAATAGGGTATTTCGAATCTGTGTTTACAGTGGAGAGAGATGTGAAGACTGGGGAATTTGGGCCAGTTAACGGAAGTGTCTTGAGGACAGTCAGTATGTCAAGGAGGTGCTGAACGTCTGAAGGCGTTTGAAGGGGAAATCTCCTGGGCCAGATCAGATATATTCAAGGACTGTGGGAAGCTTGAGAAGAAATTGCAGGCGGCCTGGCTGAGATATATAGATCATCATTAGATATGGATGAGGTGCTGGAAGGCTGGAGGGTAGCCAATGTTGCAATTCTATTGAAGAAGGGCTGCAAGGAAAAGCCCGAGAACTGTAGACCAGTAAGTGTAAGGTCTGTGGTAGGCAGATTACTGGAGAGTATGCTGAAAGATAAGATATACGTGCATTTGGATAGAAGGGCTGATTAGGGAAAGTCAGCATGGTCTTGTATGTGGGACATTGTGTTTCACAAATCTGATTTTGAAGAAGTAACTAAAAAGGTTGATGAGAGCAAAGCCGTAGTCGTTGTCTATGTGGATTTCAGCAAGGCATCTGATAAGGTTCCACATGGTAGGCTGCATTGGAACGTTAGATCGCATGTGATCCAGGGAGAGCTTGATGACTGAATGGAGAATTGGCTTCATGAAAAGAAGCAGTGGTTGCTGGTGGAATGTTGTTTGGACTGGAGGCCTGTGACTAGTGGTGTGTCTCAGGGCCCATTACTGTAAGTCTTTTATATCAACGATTTAGTTGAGGCATGATTAGCGACTTTGCAGATGACACAAAAGTGGGTGGCATCATAGATAGCGAAGGAGGCCATTGGAAAATTACAGCAGGATCTGGATGAGTTGGGCAGGTGGGATGAGGAATAGTTAATGGAGTTTAATACAGACAAGTGATAGGTGTTACATTTTGGAAAGTCAAAGCAGGGCAGGACCATCACAGTGAATGGCAGGGCTCTGGGGAGTGTTGTGGAGCAGAGGGTTTTGGAGTGCAGATACATAGTTCCTTGAACGTGGCATCACAGGTAGATAGGGTGGTCAAGAAGGCTTTTGGAACATTGGCCATCATCAATGGGAGCACTGAGTATGGAAGTTGGGATGTTATATTACAATTGTACAAGACATTGATGAGGCCACATTTGGAATATTGTGTTCAGTTTGTTATAGGAAAGATATTGTTAAGATGAAAAGGGTGCAGAGAAGACTTACGGGGATGTTGCCAGGACTCGAGGGGATGTGCTCAAGGGAGAGGTTGAGTAGGCGAGGCCTTTATTCCTTTGACCACACTAGGATTAGGGTTGGTTGTATAGAGGTGCATAAGATCATGAGGGGAATGCATTGTCTTTCACCCAGTGGAGGGGAAGCAGAGGACATTGGTTTAAGGTGATTGGAGGAACCTGAGGGGCAACGTTTTTACACAAAGGGTAGTGGGTATATGGAATGAGCAGCCAGAGGAGGTAGTTGAGGCAGGTACTAGCTCACCATTTAAAATACATTTGGACAGGTACATGGATAGGAAAGGTTTTGAAAGATGTTGGTCAAACGCTGTTAGTTGTGACTAGTGTAGATGGGCAATCGTGGTCAGCATGGGCAAGTGGCACTGAAGGGCCTGTTTCCATGCTGTGTGACTCTATGACACTTTGGCCAACCCAATCACACTGGTTCTATGTTATCCCACTTTCCCACCCACTCCCTACACCTGAGGGGTAATATACACAGGCCAATTTAACCTACAAACCCACGTGTCTCTGGGATGTTCGAGGAAACCTGAGCACCCAGAGGGAGCCCATGCGGTCGAAGGAGGAACATGCAAACTCTACACAGAGAGCACTCAAGGTCAGGATCAAACTCGGTGTTGCACTCTACCAGCTGCACCAGTGTGCCACGCTGTGCACTCCAATGGGAACATGTACAGTATATCCCATTATCCCACTTTACAGACATCCCTTTGCCCGCAAACTTCCTACTCCAATCACAATCCTGTCTCATATCGGCCTTGGCCCGATTCAGAACTTGAACTTGTGGGCCAGCCCTGTCCTTATCAATAGTTATTTTAAAGTTAATAGAACTGTGGTTCCTGGTCCCAAAAGGCTTGCTCACTGCCATTTCAGTCATTAGTCCATTCTAATTTCCTTAAAGTAGGTCAAGCTTTGCCCTCTCCCTTGTAGGGCCCTCTACATATTGGCTAAGGAAACTTTGCTGAACACATTTGACATATTCTACCCCGCCAAACCCCTTGGTACTCTGGCAATCCCAGTCTATATTGGGAAAGTTTAAATCCTCTATTCGCCATAGAGTCATAGATACTCATACAGCATGGAAACAGACCGTTCGGCCCAACTTGCCCCATCTACACCAGTCCCACTGCATGTGTTTGGCCCATCTTCCTTCCCTGAGTCTGAAGAAGGGTTTCGGCCTGAAATGTGGCCTATCTTCTTCGCTCCATAGATGCTGCTGCACCCGCTGAATTTCTCCAGCATTTTTGTGTACCTTCGATTTTCCAGCATCTGCAGTTCCTTCTTAAACACTTCCTATCCATGTACCTGTCCAAATGTCTTTTAAATGTTGCTATCTACCGGCTTCAACTACAGTCTAACCACCTTCCCTTTAAATATCACTCTCATCCCTTGACCTCCAAACGTATCCCCTGTCTCACTACTGACCATCAATCCTACCCTAGGACTACCAATTTCATACGTTCATAGTCATGGGACCAGAATTACACCATTTGGCCCATCGAGTCTACACTGCTGTTCAGTCATGGCTGATCTATTTTTCTCTCTAAACCCCATTCTCCTGCCCTCTCCCTGTAACCTTTGACACCTTTATTCACCCTAATCGAGAACCTATCAACATCTGGTTTAAAAATACTCAAAGACGGCTTCCACAGCTGTCTTATCAAAGGCTTTCTTTCACCCCCAGTTGCTATTGCTATCTCTACCCTCTCCTACCCTCTCAACACATGCCCTCTGACTAACAATACCTCCCCCAATTATCATTCGTAGACCTCTGGCAGTCAATCTGACTTTTCCAAAAACTTGCCAGTTGACCTTTGCTCCAACCTCCTGCCTTTTGATTAATTGCAGTGCTCCTCTCATTACTGAGCCATCTCCTCACCACCCCAAACACTCAGGGCTCTTCCCACTCTGGACCCAGAGTTATGGGGCGGCACACTGGTGCAGCAGGTAGAGTTACTGCCTCGCAATGCCAGTGACTCAGGTTCAATCCTGACTACGGGTGCTGTCTGTGTGGAGTTTGTACGTCCGCACTGTGACCACATGGGTTTTTTCTGGGTACTCCGGTTTCCTCCCACATTCCAAAGACATGCAGGTGTGTAGGTTAATTGGCTTTGTAAATTTCCTCTAGTGTGTTGGATGGGATAACATAGAACTAGTGTACAAGAGATCGATGATCAGCGTGGCCTCGATGGGCCGAAGGACGTGTTTCCACATTTTATCTGTAAACTAAAGGGTCTGTCCCACTGACGCGACCTTTCAGCGACTGTCTTCGACCTTCAAGCTCGAGGGCACTCGCCTGAAAAACCTCGAGCTGGATCGACCGACCGCACACACACACACGCACATACGCACACACACACACACATACACACACACACACACACATACCCACACACAAACACATCGCAAAGGCAGGGGCCAGGGAAAGCGGGGGAGCGCTGTCTGAAATTCACACCCGCGATGAACAGAAAGGTAAAAGACGGCTGCACAGTGTACGGTAAGTCCTTTAGAGAACGCGGAGGGGGGGTGGTGGAGAGAAGGGGAGAGAAGGGGAGAGAGGGGGAGAGAAGAGGAGAGAAGGGGGGAGAAGGGGGGAGAAGGGGGGGGAGAAGGAGTGGAGACACTTTTAAGAAGCCAGACACTTGTAATAAAGTTTAGCGGGTATTTTTCATTACCAGTCGGTTTTCCTTGGTCCTGAAAACTCCAATGAGCCAATTAAAATGCCCGCTCAGTGAAGGAGATTGCCTACGACTGCCCTCGACTGCCTGTAACTAAATAGCGACCCCTCTCCACTGCACTATGAGTTCAAAAGAACAATGCCAACCAATTTTTACTCGCGGAAAGTTTTTCAACATGCTGAAACATTTTCCTTGACCAAACTGAGGCCGCGATTATGTGGGAACATCCCTCGAGCATGAAGGAGAGTTCCAGTGACCTCACAGGATCTCCTAGGACCACGTGTTGACCATGCTGCGAGTTTGAGTCGAGGGCAAACTCTTCTAAACTCACAGATTAGGTCACCGCAGTGGGGCAGCCCCTTAAACTTACCACCCTGGAATTTCTTGAATGTTTCTGTGCATCTGTGCTGGCAGAACCTGTGGCGGAATGGCCTTGAGTTGCAAAGTGTGTCAGCTTGGACATTCCAGGATTGTGATTCAGCTACAGTCATGCCTTGAGCCTCATTACCCACTGACTTTCCCAGTAGCAGTCCTTCAAGTAAAACAATCATTGAGTTCATCATGTCTTTAGAACTGTTAAATAATCTCTCAGCATGCTTTTCACTAACTGAACACAGGCGCAGCAATAGAGTTGCTGCGTTATAGCTCTTGCCTCATCGGAGACCCGACTACGGGTGCTGTCTGAACGCATTTGTAAGTTTTCCCCATGGCTGCATGGGTTTTCTCTGAGATCTTCGGTTTCCTCCCACACTCCAAAGACGTACAGGTTTGTAGGTTAATTGGCTTGGGTTTGTATACTCGATATCAGTGTAAAATGTCCCTACTGTGTGTAGGCTTGTGTTAATATACGGGGATTGCTGGTCAGTGTGGGCCGAAGGGCCTGTTTCCACGATGTATCTTAAAAAACAACAAACACTCAGCTTGTGCATCAGCTGCCATCAATGGAAACTTGATTCACTTTTACGTAGATTGTTTTCAATAGTGCCAAAACTAGAACTTTGTCCTGTTGTCAGGAAAAGATCACATCCAGTGAAGTGGAGCAGTTTAGTATTTTCATGTTCATGTCAACAATTTTTACTTGGGCCAATATCAGCAACATTTCATTCATCGCATTGTGGGCCTGCCGCAAGGTGGCTGCCGGTTTTAGTGACATGCCATTTGAGGACAAGAAATTGAACAGCAGGAAGGAATGGCTGGGGGAGAGCAGCTTGGATACAGGATTAGAACTACCACCTTTTGGAGATGATTAGCAATGGATCGGTTGAAATGTGCAGCCTGATGCTGTTCTGTGTACTCTGCAATAGGGCCAATGTATCTTCAGTACTTTTTCCCTCTTTCTGATTCAAATGTCCCTCAGCCAAGCTGTCACGTCTCCATTGTTATATATTTTTAAAAACATACTGAAAATCATGATCAGTAAGTACGGGAATGATCACAACCATATGTCCAGGAGGAAAGTTGTAGTTGCAAAAGTCACTGCCTTCATGAAAAAGCCATTGACTAAACAGGTATCATGTTGTAAACAAAAGATGGAAACTTGTCAAAAAGATGAGACACAAAATGCTGAATAACTCAGCGGTCAGGCAGCATCTCTGGAGAGAAGGAATGGGTGACGTTTCGGGTCGAGATCCTTCTTCAGACTGAAAGTCACAGGAAAGGGAAACGAGAGAAATAGACGGTGATGTGGAGAGATATAGAACAAATGTATGAAAGATATGCAAAAAAGTAACAATGATAAAGGAAACAGGGCCATTGATAGCTGTAGCTAGGTGAGACATTTATGTGTTTACTGAGACTAAATGTGTGAAGATTAAAATAGTTGTTATTTTTGCTTGTGCCGGGGAGAGTGACGATAGCAGCCTCAATCGGGAGATGCATCTTGCTGAGATCTCTCGGCTGTGTGTATTGCAGTGGTAGAGGTGTATCAAAGAATATCGAAGAATATCGAAGAATGGATCGACTAGGCTTATATTCACTGGAATTTAGAAGGATGAGAGGGCATCTTATAGAAACATATAAAATCCTTAAGGGATTGGACAGACAAGATGCAAGAAAACCATGTTGGGGTGGTCCAGAACCAGGGGGTCACAGTTTAAGAATAAGGGGTAGGTTGTTTAGGACTGAGATGAAGAAAAACTTTTTCAGCCAGAGAGTTGTGAATCTGTGGAATTCTCAGTCACAGAAGGTGGTGGAGGCCAATTCACTGGATGTTTTCAAGAGAGAGTTAGATCGGAATCATGGGATATGGGGAGAAAGCAGGAGCGGGGTACTGATTTTGGATGATCAACCATGATCATATTGAATGGTGGTGCTGGCTCGAAGGGCTGAATGACCTACTCCTGCACCTTTTTTCTATGTTTCTATGTATCCATTGCATGGGGATCAGGCAAACATTCTCCAGCCTGGTAGCAAGTACCTCCCAGTGGACTGTTAAAGGAAATTGCTCAAATTACCGAAATTGCTGAAATATACTGCGTCTGCGTGGCAGATGCAGTATAATATAGATAAATGTGACGTCATCCACTTTGGCGGCAAAAACAAGGGGGCAGATTATTATCTCAATGGGGTTAGGTTAGGTAAGGGGGAGGTGCAGCAAGACCTGGCTGTCCTTGTACACCAGTCACTGAAAGTTGGCGTGCAGGTACAGCAGGCAGTGAAGAAAGCTAATGTAATGTTGGCCTTCATAACTAGAGGATTTCAGTATAGGAGTAAAGAGGTTCTTCTGCAGTTGTATAGGGCTCTGGTAAGACCACATCTGGAGTATTGTGTACAGTTTTGGTCTCCTAATTTGAGGAAGGACATCCCTGTGATTGAGGCAGTGCAGCATAGGTTCAGGAGATTGATCCCTGGGATGGTGGGACTGTCATATGAGGAAAGATTGAAAAGACTTGGCTTGTGTTCACTGGAGTTTAGAAGGATAAGGGGGGATCTTATAGAAACATATAAAATTATAAAATGACTGGACAAGCTAGATGCCGAAAAAATGTTCCCAATGTTGGGCGAGTCCAGAACCAGGGGCCACAATCTTAGAATAAAGGGGAGGCCATTTAAGACTGAGGTGAGAAAAAACCTTTTCACCCAGAGAGTTGTGAATTTGTGGAATTCCCTGCCACAGAGGTCAGTGGGGGCCAAATCACTGCATGGATTTAAGTGAGCTCTAGGGGCTGGTGGAATCAAGGAATATGGGGAGAAGGCAGGCACGAGTTATTGATTGGGGATGATCAGCCATGATCACAATGAATGGCGGTGCTGTCTCGAAGGGCCGAATGGCCTCCTCCTGCACCTATTTTCTATGTTTTTATGTTTCTATGTTTAAAAGGGTATCCCACAAAACTGTTTGATGTAAAGTGGTCCCAGATTTGATAACTGTACATGAAAGTCAAGGCCTGATTGATGATGAGTTTTCTCCCTCTCTAGGAACCCTGACAATGACGTGAGACCTTGGTGCTACATTGCTGAGCATGAAGATGGCGTGTACTGGAAATACTGCGACATATCGACATGTCACAGTGAGTAGCAGACGTGTTTGTGGGCAGGCATTGGGACATGTGCAGCCTTGATGTGTGTGAAAGTATACGCGCAAAGACATGCCGGTTATTCTGTCACCCGTTAGGGGAGCCCCATCCACTGGGCACTCATGTGGATATGTTATTGTGCTGCCAGGGGGTGGTATTTGAGGCAGGTACAATACAGGCATTTATTGGGCAAAATGGCATTTCCTTCACATGGAATCACTTTCTATTTGGTGGGGTTCTTGACATGGCCCAACATTGAATAATGCCATAGGATTTAATATTACCTTGGATATACCTTTACACAGAATGATATGGTGTGGAAACAGGCCTTCAGCCCATTTTGCCCTCACCAACATGTCCCAGCTACACTAGTCCCGCCTGCCCGCATTTGGCCCATATCCTTCCAAAGCTGTCCCATCCATGTACCTGTCTAACAGTTTCTTAAGTGTTGGGATAGTCCCTGCCTCTGCCCAGTTACCCTAAATAACACCTATACATATTGTGTGAAAAAGTTACCCCTCAGATTCCTATTAAATCTTTTCCCCTTCACCTTAACCCTATGTCCTCTGGTCCTCGATTCACCTACTCAGGGCAAGAGACTGTGCATCTACCCGATCTATTCCTCTCAGGAGGAATATTTAAGATAGGTACATTGTTAAGCGGGGGATGGAGGGATGTGGATCATGTGCAGAGGATATTAGTAATTTGGCATCATCTTCAATATGGACATTGTGAGCCAAAGGGCCTGTCCTTTGATGTACAGTTCTATGTCCCATGCATTGCCTTATCTCTTACTCATCTGACTGTGAGAGTAACTTCCCTGTGGCCATACAGAATTGCAGTTACCCTAAATAACAGCTCTGACTGAACTCATTTCATGTACACATGGGGTGTGGGAGATGCTGGTAACTCTGACATTTATTGCCCATCTTTAATGGCCTTGAGAAGGAGGTTTGAGTTTCCTTCCTAAACATTTGCAGTCTGCAAACAGGTGCAGCTGCAGTACAGATGTTCAGAGAGTTCCAGGATTTATATCTACGACCAGTGAAGGAATGAAGTGAAATGGTGTCAAGTTGGGAAAAGGGGAAGTACAACGGGATCTGGGGGTCCTTGTTCATCAGTCAATGAAAGTAAGCATGCAGGTACAGCAGGCAGTGAAGAAAGAGAATGGCATGTTGGCCTTTATAACAAGAGTAGTTGAGTATAGGAGCGAAGAGGCCCTTCTGCAGTTGTACAGGGCCCTAGTGATACCACACTTGGAGTATTGTGTGCAGTTTTGGTCTCCAAATTTGAGGAAGGACATTCCTGCTGTTGAGGGAGTGCAGCGTAGGTTCACAAGGTTAATTCCCGGGATGGCGGGATTGTGATATGCTGAGAGAATGGAGCGGCTTGTATACTCTGGAATTTAGAAGGATGAGAGGTGATCTTATTAAAACATATAAGATTAATAAGGGTTTGGACACGCTAGAGGCAGGAAACATGTTCCCGATGTTGGGGGAGTCCAGAACCAGGGGCCACAGTTTAAGAATAAGGGGTAGGCCATTTAGAACGGAGATGAGGATATACTTTTTCACACAGAGAGTTGTGAGTCTGTGGAATTCTCTGCCTCAGGGGGTGGTGGAGGCCAGTTCTCTGGATGCTTTCAACAGAGAGTTAGATAGACCTCTTAAAGATAGCGGAGTCAAGGGATATGGGGAGAAGGCAGGAACAGCGTACTGATTGTGGATGATCAGCCATGATCTCATTGAATGTTGGTGCTGGCTCGAAGGGTCGAATGGCCTACTCCTGCACCTATTGTCTATTGTGTATATTTCCAAACCAGGAAGGTGTGTAGTATTCCGCATCTGCCACCATGCAGATTTTCACCCAGTTGGGTGGATTCCCAGTGTGGTACTGTTGCCCAGTGAATAGAAGCGGAGGGTTAGTTGGGAGGGAAAAGATGGCAGGGAGTGGGGGCGAGACAAGCTGAACCCAAGACATAGATTCCTCCTCTTGTCCACCAATGATGCAGCAAAGTTCAGAAATAACAAATTAAACATTTTCAGAACTCTTAAACTACAGAATTAGAAATAAAAGTGTTTTTTTTTTCTGAGTCTGGAGTGGGAATTAATCTGCGGGACCATCTTGTGACATAGTGAATGATTTTGCGAAATTGTTCTTTCTTTCATGTTATTACTGAGCTTTGCTTTTGTCAGCTTTTAAACGAGTTTGGTTCCTTTAGAAGTAAAGACGAAGGTACAAGTCTGCATTGATGAGACTGCAGGACCATCCTGCTGTGTTTGTGTGTTGTGTATTTGTGTATGATTCGTACGAGCTGGTTTGTAATGCATAGACGTTCATTACATGTACATGGAGTTATAATCCACAGCCCCACAGGGTAAGAGCATCCCTTAGGACCCTTCTGGCTCAAAGTGGATTGCCCTGCAGCTCCACACAGCAAATTTCAGCCAATATTCAGCTGTTGAATCATTTCCACGATGGTATATAATTGTGGGGCAAATAGTGCAGTGAATTGGTCAATTACCCAGTAGCGTGGGTTCCACATTGTGAAATCCATCATCCTTCCTAACACTCACAGTTAAACATGCATCCACAAACATTAAGGCATCGTTTCATGTTTTTTCTGAGCTGTCATTAATAAGAATATACTAATTACAATGGGTGTGCAATGCCCCCAAATTAATTTTTGGTGAATTAATTTTAAACCACTTTGATTAGAATCACAATTGGTGCTTTTATTAGTTTAGTCTAGGTTAGTTTAGTTTAGGTTTCAATGCTGGTTTAAACCGAAGGTAGACACAAAATGCTGGAGTAACTCAGCAGGACAGGCAGCATCTTTGCGAGGAAACCCACGCAGCCACAGGGGGAGAGTGCAAACTCCACACAGACAGCACTGAAGGTCATAGTCCCGTCATAGTAAAGGCGACATTTAAAAATGTAACTATTTGAAAGATTAGGCACGTCTTGAAGTGTTGGACGGCTCCCGGCAGAAGCCAGGGCCGGAGCCTCGCGTGTTGGAGCCCGCGGCCAACGGCCCTTGAGTTGACAGAGACCGCGGCTGGGACCTGGGTCAGCACCACAGAGACGTCCAGAGAAGATCCGGCAGCATTAACCACGATTAAACACGCCCCAATGGGCCCGACCCACCCCACAGGCCTCCCAGGGGACTGCCGTGAAGCCGGGCGGCGAGATCTGCCTGGACCGAAGGAGCCTCAGCAACGGCGGTGATGGGAGTCTCGGCGGCGACAATGGGAGTCTCGGCAGCGGCAGCGGGTTTCCCGGTGGCAGCGTGAGCCTCGGCAGTGGTGGGGCCTTGGCGGCAACAGGAGTCTCAGTGACGGTGCACCTTGTTGTGTGTTGTGACTGTCGGCAGAACAATTTCCCTCCGGGGATGAATCAAGTTTTATCGTACTGTATCGTATCATTAGTGGAGAGGTCGGTGTGGCAGTCGATGATGGTCGATGGACGAGACGGACACGTGGGAGTGAGGTCGCTGCTGCCGAGGGAAGGAACAAAGGAGGACCTGGCGTGGGGACCGCCGGGAAGAGTGGAAGGAGGAGGGTGAGGGGGGAGAACAACCTGGGACCTGGCAAGGGGGTACTTTGTAACTTTGTAAGTGCCCTCTATGTGGTGACTATTTGCATAGCTTCAGTGGGTCAATGATTCAATGGCCCTTCATTGTCACGTGTACCATTTAGGGTACAGTGAAATTTGATTTACCATACAGTCATACCAGAAAAAAGCAACAAGACACACAACTACATGAAAGTTAACATAAACATCCACCACAGCAGCTCCCCCACATTCCTCACTGTGATGGAATAAAGTCTTATCTTCTTTCCTCATGTGGTGGTTATTTGCATATCTTGGGTATGCAAGCGAATAATTTCACTGTGACTTGTCACATGTGACCATAGAGTATTCATTCATCCATTCATTCATCCATTCATTCATTCATTCATTCATTCATTCATCTCTCCTGTACAACCACCAATCAAATCTGGATCAAACCTCAGTCAAAGGCCAAGTAGTGGCAGCAGCAGGATCACCCACAAAGTATCGAGAAGATACTCAGCATTCATACTAAAAGAACTGAATAACGAAAAGTAGGAAGAAATATGACAGAGGAAGTGGCTTATAAGGCAGGAGGTCACAGGGAGAGCTTGTAGGGCATGGATGCCTCTTTGAATGCCAACACTTCTGTGAGCCGTACCTTGCAAACATTGTATTTAACTAAAATGTAAGGTTCCACATTTTGCCAAGATTTTCATGTCTCCTTCCAAGCACAGTGGGGTATCTGAGCAGAGAGAGGATAATGCAGCAAGGGTGAGTGTGATCAGTGTTTGAGAGCATCATGGGCATTTGTGACTGTTCCCGGGACATTCTCAGGGAGTAAATGAATCCAAGTGTCTCCATAGCTACATAGAAGAGCTCCTAAATGCAGATATCCTGCTCTACCCATGACTGTGTAGCCGGACACAGTTCCAACTCCATCTTTAGATTTGCCGACAACACAACTATTGTTGGACAAATTACTTATACTGATGAGTCACTATAGGAGGGAGAATGATTGACTGAATCGTCCCAGAACAACCACCTTGGTCTCAACAACAGTAAAACCAAGAAATTGATTGTTGACTTCAGAAGAGGAAGGCCAAGGATCCACAAACCTAACAAGGAGAGAGTCAACAAATTTAAGTTCCTGGTGGTGCATATCTCTGAAGATCTGTCCTGGACCCAGCTCATTGATGCACTCATAATGAAAGCCCATCAACGCCTCTACTTTCTTACAAGATTGTGGAGATTTGGTATGTTGACGAATACTTCCTTGAGGTTATATAGGTAGAGAGCATGTTGACTGGTTACATCGTGGGCTGGTTCAGCAACTTGAATGCCCAAGGATGAAGGAGATGACAAAATGTGGATGACACGGTCCAGTCCATCATGGGTACTGACTCCCCACCAACGATATAGGTAAAAAAAGGGATGAGGTCCTACAAGGTGAATTTAGGGAGCTAGGAGATAAACTTAAAAGTAGGACCTCAAAGGTAATAATCTCTGGATTACTACCAGTACCACGGGCTAGTCAGAGTAGAAATAGGAGGATATTGCAGATGAATATGTGGCTTGAAAAATGGTGCAAGGGGAAGGGATTCAAATATCTAGGGCATTGGAACCAGTTCTGGGGGAGGTGGGACCATTACAAACAGGACGGTCTGCACCTGGGCTGGAATGGAACCAATGTCCTTGGGGGAGTGTTTGCTAGTGCTGTCAGGCAGCATTTAAACTAATGTGGCAAGGGGATGGGTGCAAGAGCAGAGAGGCAGAGGGGTGTAAAATGAGGGTAGAAGCAATAGGTAGCAAGGTGAAAAGTAAAAGTGGCAGGCAGACAAATCCAGGGCAAAAATCAAAAAGGGCCACTTTTCAACATAATTGTATAAGGGGTAAGAGTGTTGTAAAAACAAGCCTGACGGCGTTGTATCTTAATGCAAGGAGCATTCGTAATAAGGTGGATGAGTTGAATGTTCAGATAGTTATTAATGAATATGATATAGTTGGGATCACGGAGACATGGCTCCAGGGTGACCAAGGCTGGGAGCTGAACATCCAGGGATATTCAATATTCAGGAGGGATAGACAGAAAGGAAAAGGAGGCGGGGTAGCGTTGCTGGTTAGAGAGGAGATTAATGCAATAGAAAGGAAGGACATTAGCTTGGAGGATGTGGAATCGATATGGGTAGAGCTGCGAAACACTAAGGGGCAGAAAACGCTAGTGGGAGTTGTGTACAGGCCACCTAACCATAGTAGTGGAGTTGGGGATGGCATCAAACAGGAAATTAGAAATGCGTGCAACAAAGGTAAAACAACTATAATGAGTGACTTCAATCTACATATAGATTGGGTGAATCAAATTGGCAGGGGTGCTGAGGAAGAGGATTTCTTGGAATGTGTGCAGGATAGTTTTCTAAACCAACATGTAGAGGAACCAACGAGAGAGCAGGCTATTCTAGACTGGGTATTGAGCAATGAGGAAGGGTTAGTTAGCAGTCTTGTTGTGCGTGGCCCCTTGGGCAAGAGTGATCATAATATGGTTGAGTTCTTCATTAGGATGGAGAGTGACATTGTTAATTCAGAAACAAGGGTCCTGAACTTACATAAACGTGACTTTGAGGGTATGAGACGTGAATTGGCCAAGATAGACTGGCAAATGATTCTTAAAGGGTTGACGGTGGATATGCAATGGAAGGCATTTAAAAACTGCATGGATGAACTACAACAATTGTTCATCCCAGTTTGGCAAAAGAATAAATCGGGGAAGGTAGTGCATCCGTGGATAACAAGGGAAATCGGGGATAGTATCAAAACAAAAGATGAAGCGTACAAATTAGCTAGAAAAAGCAGCCTACCAGAGGACTGGGAGAAATTCAGAGTCAAGCAGAGGAGGACAAAAGGCTTAATTAGGAAAGGGAAAATAAATTATGAAAGAAAACTGGCAGGGAACATAGAAACTGACTGCAAAAGTTTTTATAGATATGTGAAGAGGAAAAGATTAGTTAAAACAAATGTGGGTCCCTTGCAGTCAGAAACAGGCGAATTGATCATGGGGAACAAGGACATGGCAGACCAATTGAATAACTACTTTGGTTCTGTCTTCACTATGGAAGACATAAATAATCTGCCGGAAATAGCAAGGGACCGGGGGTTAAATGAGGGAGGAACTGAGTGAAATCCAGGTTAGCCGGGAAGTGGTGTTAGGTAAATTGAATGGATTAAAGGCCGATAAATACCCAGGGCCAGATAAGTTGCATCCCAGAGTACTTAAGGAAGTAGCCGCAGAAATAGTGGATGCATTAGTGATAATTTTTCAAAACTCGTTAGATTCTGGAGTAGTTCCTGAGGACTGGAGGGTAGCTAATGTAACCCCACTTTTTAAAAAGGGAGGGAGAGAGAAAATGGGGAATTACAGACCAGTTAGTCTAACATCGGTGGTGGGGAAAATTGTGGAGTCAGTTATTAAAGATGGGATAGCAGCACATTTGGAAAGTGGTGAATTCATTGGACAAAGTCAGCATGGATTTATGAAAGGTAAATCATGTCTGACGAATCTTATAGAATTTTTCGAGGATGTAACTAGTAGAGTGGATAACAGAGAACCAGTGGATGTGTTATATCTGGACTTTCAGAAGGCTTTCGACAAGGTCCCACATAAGAGATTAGTATGCAAACTTAAAGCACACGGTATTGGGGGTTCAGTATTGATGTGGATAGAGAACTGGCTGGCAGACAGGAAGCAAAGAGTAGGAGTAAACGGGTCCTTTTCAGAATGGGAGGCAGTGACTAGTGGGGTACTGCAAGGCTCAGTGCTGGGACCCCAGCTATTTACAATATATATTAATGAACTGGATGAGGGAATTGAAAGCAACATCTCCAAGTTTGCAGATGACACGAAGCTGGGGGCAGTGTTAGCTGTGAGGAGGATGCTAGGAGGCTGCAAGGTGACTTGGATAGGTTGGGTGAGTGGGCAAATGCATGGCAGATGCAGTATAATGTGGATAAATGTGAGGTTATCCACTTTGGTGGCAAAAACAGGAAAGTAGACTATTATCTGAATGGTTGCCGATTAGGAAAAGGGGAGATGCAACGAGACCTGGGTGTCATGGTACACCCGTCATTGAAAGTAGGTATGCAGGTGCAGCAGGCAGTGAAGAAAGCAAATGTTATGTTAGCATTCATAGCAAAAGGATTTGAGTATAAGAGCAGGGAGGTTCTACTGCAGTTGTACAGGGTCTTGGTGAGACCACACCTGGAGTATTGCGTACAGTTTTGGTCTCCTAATCTGAGGAAAGACATTCTTGCCATAGAGGGAGTACAGAGAAGGTTCACCAGACTGATTCCTGGGATGGCAGGACCTTCACATGAAGAAAGACTGGATAGACTCGGCTTGTACACGCTAGAATTTAGAAGATTGAGGGGGGATCTTATAGAAACTTACAAAATTCTTAAGGGGTTGGACAGGCTAGATGCAGGAAGATTATGTTGGGGAAGTCCAGAACTAGGGGTCACAGTTTAAGGATAAGAGGGAAGTCTTTTAGGACCGAGATGAGAAAATCATTTTTTACAGAGAGTGGTGAATCTGTGGAATTCTCTGCCACAGAAGGTAGTTGAGGCCAGTTCATTGGCTATATTTAAGAGGGAGTTAGATGTGGCCCTTGTGGCTAAAGAGATCAGGGGGTATGGAGAGAAGGCAGGGATGGGATACTGAGTTGGATGATCAGCCATGATCATATCGAATGGTGGTGCAGGCTCGAAGGGCCGAATGTCCTACTCCTGCACCTATTTTCTATGTTTCTATGTTTCTATGAAAGGATCTACAGGAGTCACTGCCTCAAAAAGGCAGCCAGTATCATCAAGAATACACACCAACCAGGCTACACTCTCATTTCATTCCTGCTAATGGGAAAATGGTAAAGGAGCCTGAAAGGTTCAGGAACAGCTTCTTCACAACAACCATCAGGTTCTTGAACATTATACACTGCAACTAAACTTCAAACTATAAACTCAGTTGAACTAGGGACAAGGCTTTGTTTTTGTTTATGCACTATATTATATTTTTTAATTTATTGTGTTTCCTTTTGTTGTTTATTATGGTATCTACTGAGTACTATGTCTGCATATCTGTAAAGCAGAGATAGATAGATTCTTGATTAGTACGAGTGTCAGGGGTTATGGGGAGAAGGCTGGAGAATGGGGTAAGGAGGGAAAGATAGATCAGCCATGATTGAACATCGGAGTAGACTTGATGGGCCGAATGGCCTAATTCTGCTCCTATAACTTATGACATTATCACCTCTGCCTCACCTGAACCTCTGCCTCACCTGAACCTTTGCCTCACCTGAACCTTTGCCTCACCTGAACCTCTGCCTCACCTGAACCTGTGCCTCACCTGAACCTCTGCCTCACCTGAAAGGGCTGTCAGTAAGAATTTCATTGTTCCGGTTCGGGACATGAGAAAATAAAACACTCTTGACTCTTAAGATGGACACAAAATGCTGGAGTAACTCAGAGGGACAGGCAGCATTTCTGGATAGGAGGAATGGGTGGCGTTTCAGGCTGAGCCTTTTTCAGTGAGAGTCAGGGAAGAGGGAGACACTGAGATATGGAAGGGTAAGATGCGACAACGAGAGATCAAAGGGGGTGAAGTTCAATGAAAATATAGAATAGATCATTGTTAGCTAGGGGAAAATGACAACAAACCAAACTAAATAAAATTTAATCAGGAAGATAGTTAAACTAGTCAGAGAACTTGGATGGGGGAGGGATGTAGAGAGAGAGAAAGCAAAGGTTACTTGAATTTAGAGAAGTCAATATTCATACTGCTGGGATGTAAGCTGCCCAAGCAAAATACGAGGTGCTGTTACTCCAATTTGTGTTAGGCCTCACTCTGACAGTGGAGGAGGTTCAGGTCAGATAGGTCAGTGTGGAAATGTGTGGGGGAGTTAAAGTGTTTAGCAACCAGGATATCATGTAGGCCTAGGCGGACTGAGCAGAGGTGTTCAGTGAAATGATTGCTGAACCTGTGCTTGGTCTCGCCGATATATAGGAGTCCACACCTGGAACAGCGGATACAGTGGATGAGGTTGGAGGAGGTGCAAGTGAACCTCTGCCACACCTGAAAGGGCTGTCAGGGTCTTCGGCCAGAGTCGTGGGAGGAGGTATAAGGACAGGTGTTGCATCTCCTGCGGTTGCAGGGGAAGGTACCTGGGGTGGGGGTGGTTTGGGTGGGAAGGAATGCGTTAATCAGGGAGTTGCAGAGGGAACGGTCTCTGCGGAAAGCGGAAACGGGTGGAGATGGGAAGACGTGACTTGACTCTACACAGATACCTCCTTGGCAGCATCCTGTCACAGTCGTGTGCAGGAGGAAGTGGTTTCCTTGCACTCATAATTCCTGAGCAGCCTGTACATGTTTCACTGTCCCCACAGTCTGAGGGAACTTTGCACAGCCCCCAACCAATCATTATCACATGTACACATTCCTTGCAACCCTGCTCAGCAGCTGGAGGGACACTATAAAGAACTACTTCCTGAGGCCAGAGCTGTGGGCAAAGCTGCTACTTCCATGGGAAATGTGATCTCTATTACACGCTATTCCTGAAACAGCTTGGTATTTATGAGGGAGCCCACAGATCACAGGAGCTGGCACTGATGAATCTCAGCATTTTCTGTTGTGCTTTTGGAAACTGTATTAAGGAGTGTTCAGAAACATTTCAGTGTTTGAAAGTCCCCATCTATGAACTCCTGCTGGTTCTCTCTCTGCTGACCAATCTCACGCCCCAACCCTTACCTCCCTCCACACCACTGCCCTTGTCCTGTCGTCAGTGCATTCTCATTCCCACACAGCTGGAAAACAGCTGTGCGGCAGGCAAACTGATGCCTGGGGCCTAGTGCCTGGGGCTTCAGGCCTGAGTCTGACTCTTTGACAGTCAGAACCTTTTTCTCAGGATGAAAATGTCAAATGGTAGAGTGCATAGCTTTACGGTGAGTGGGGAAAGTTTAAAGGAGATGTGAGGGCAGATTTTCAGACTGAGAGGGGTGGGTGCTTGGAACGCGATGCCAGGGCTGCTGATGGTGACAGATATGAAGGGACATTCAAGAGGCCCCTAGGTAGGCACATGGATATGCAGGGAATGGAGGGACATGAATCATGTGCATGAGGAGACCTGTTTAACTTGGCATCATGTTCGGCATGGACATTCACAAGTTCACAAGTTATAGGAGTAGAATTAGGCCATTCATCCTATCGAGTCTCCTCCGCCATGGCAGATCTCCGCCTCCTAATCCCATTTTCCTGCCTTCTCCGCATAACCCTTGACTCCCATTCTAATAAAAAATGGCAAAACGGGCCAAAAGTCCTGTTCCTGTGCTGCACTGTCTACGAGGCACCAGGCCTGAGTGTGGGGCCTAATGCCCGGTGACTAAAGCTAATGGAAGTGAGGCCCGTGCCTATGATCTAGGGCCCGGTGCTATTAAATTTTCCCACAGCAGAACCTTGACCAAAGTGGCCATTGCCATTCCATGCCATAACCCTCCAGTGAGTCATGGACATTGCAGATGGATTCCCACTCCAGTCTACCTTCATCTTTGCTGCATCATATAACCATATAACCATATAACAATTACAGCACGGAAACAGGCCATCTCGACCCTTCTAGTCCGTGCCAAACACGTATTCTCCCCTAGTCCCATATACCTACGCTCAGACCATAACCCTCCATTCCTTTCCCGTCCAAATAACTATCCAATTTATTTTTAAATGATAAAAACGAACCTGCCTCCACCACCTTCACTGGAAGCTCATTCCACACAGCCACCACTCTCTGAGTAAAGAAGTTCCCCCTCATGTTACCCCTAAACTTCTGTCCCTTAATTCTCAAGTCATGTCCCCTTGTTTGAATCTTCCCTACTCTCAATGGGAAAAGCTTATCCACGTCAACTCTGTCTATCCCTCTCATCATTTTAAAGACCTCTATCAAGTCCCCCCTTAACCTTCTGCGCTCCAAAGAATAAAGCCCTAACTTGTTCAACCTTTCTCTGTAACTTAGTTGTTGAAACCCAGGCAACATTCTAGTAAATCTCCTCTGTACTCTCTCTATTTTGTTGACATCCTTCCTATAATTAGGCGACCAAAATTGTACACCATACTCCAGAATTGGCCTCACCAATGCCTTGTACAATTTTAACATTACATCCCAACTTCTATACTCAATGCTCTGATTTATAAAAGCCAGCACACCAAAAGCTTTCTTTACCACCCTATCTACATGAGATTCCACTTTCAGGGAACTGTGCACAGTTATTCCAAGATCCCTCTGTTCACCTGCATTCTTCAATTTCCTACCATTTACCATGTACGTCCTATTTTGATTTGTCCTGCCAAGATGTAGCACATCACACTTATCAGCATTAAACTCCATCTGCCATCTTTCAGCCCACTCTTCCAACCGGCATAAATCTCTCTGTAGACTTTGAAAATCTACTTCATTATCCACAGCCCCACCTATCTTAGTATCATCTGCATACTTACTAATCCAATTTACCACACCATCATCCAGATCATTGATGTACATGACAAACAACAGTGGACCCAACACAGATCCCTGAGGCACCCCACTAGTCACCGGCCTCCAACCTGACAAACAACCATCCACCATTACTCTCTGGCATCTCCCATTCAGCCACTGTTGAATCCATCTTGCTACTCCACCATTAATACCCAACCATTGAACCTTCTTAACCAACCTTGTATCCAGGTCCATTTGTTTCTTGGATTCTGTTTCTTTCTTGGATTCTGAAAGAAGAGACATCTGACTTTGCAGAGGGAAGTCCCTGCACGTTTGGCTGTGATGGTTAAGTAACTAGAAGTGATAGTTGCCCGTTACACCTCTCTATGACTACCTTCCAAGTTCTATGACCAACCCACCGTGGATTCCTTGTGACTTAATCATTTAGGCCAGCCCACTATGTGGGACCTTGACAACTGCTT
The DNA here is from genome assembly GCA_038087875.1 of Malacoraja senta. Classification (NCBI taxonomy): domain Eukaryota; kingdom Metazoa; phylum Chordata; class Chondrichthyes; order Rajiformes; family Rajidae; genus Malacoraja; species Malacoraja senta. The sequence goes on from CM075980.1 coordinate 35,346,531, forward strand.
TAATTAACTCAATGTAGCCAACATCCAGAGCCGACCCTCAGTAGTCATCTTCATCACATCCTCCAAATACTGTCGAATTTGTGACAAAGTGCTTCCTGTGCTCAAAGCAGAATTTCCCTAATTTTAGTTTAGTTTGGTTTAGTTTAGAGATACAGCATGGAAACAGGACCTTCGGCCAACCGAATCCACGCCGACCAGCAGTCTCCACACATTAATACCGTCCTACGCACCAGGCACGTGCCCTGAGTAATTACTCAGGGTAGGCACTGGGCAGTCAGTCGATCTTTAACAATCTGAAAAAAACATGCACGCGCAGAAAATCTTAAAACCACGCATGCGCAGATCATGTGGGCAGTCAGTCGACTTTGAAAAAATCTTTTAAAAACAGGCATGCGCAGATTGGTCTCCTCTCCTGTGGGCATGCACAGCACCTTGCACGCAGTCTACGGTGCAAAGGCTGGATTTCAGCTGCCTTTATTGCCCGTTGTAAGTGAAGGCTTGAAGCAGCGTCCACGGCATGTGAGTTGAACATCGTTATGTGTATTACACGTTCTGCGGATGAAAGGCACGGCAGAATTATGCCGACCGAAGATCCATTATTAAAATAATAACCATTTAATAATAAATACTGAATTTAGTAAATGAATAAATCTTTACTATTTATATTTAATAATTTCTTTTTTATAATTTTAGTCAAGGTAGGCACTGCCTACCTTGACGGCACGTGCCTGCTAAACACTAGGGATCATTTACACGTGTATCAAGCCAATTAACCTACAAACCTGTACGTCTTTAGAGTGGGGGAGGAAACCGAAGATCTAGGAGAAAACCAACTCGGTGACAGGGAGAACGTACAAACTCTGTACAGACAGCACCCATGATCAGGATCGAGCCCGGGTCTCTAGCGCTGTAAGGCAGCAACTATCGCTGTGCCACTGTGCCGCACTCAATATGTCCATGTTATTCCAAATGCCAGTGAATACGCAAGTCACGGTGAGTATTTCACTACTTGTTGGGAGGCTCTCACAGAATGTAGAATTACACCTAGCACACTGAGGTGTGCATTAAGAAGACAAGAAACTACAGATGCTGGAATCTTGGGAAAAACACAATGTGCTGGAGGAACTCAATGGATCAGACAGCATTTGTGGAGGGAATGGAGAAGGGTCCCAACCCAAAACATCATCTGTCCATTCCCTCCACAGATACTGCCCAACCCGTTGAGTTTAGATTCCAGGTGAAGAATCCTTTCAGTGACAAATTTGGATTTTCCATTTTTATTACAAAAGCAAACTTTATTCATAAAAATATATATCTAAGAAATACAGAAACAATAAATGGATTTCTTTTTAATACAGTACCAATTGGTCTGAACATTCATAGTATTATTTGTTGGTAATGTTTCTGTGTAAGAGGCATTAATTCCACTCATGTATGACCTCCTGGCATGACACAGATTCAAGCGTTTGAGATGTTTGTCCACAGGGTTTAGCTCCTGAATCTCTAGTGAGGGCAGGACCTTGGACTACAGTCCTCCCCACATAGCCTTTGCATTGGCTGCACCAAGCTTCAGTGCATCCCTTGGAATGTACCAGGTGGCAACGTTCACCTTGTACTGGACGACCAACAACTTTCCAGCAGTGTGTTCTTTCAGTGAGTTGATGATCTTCCAGTCGCACTCGATCATGGGCATCCCTGGGAACAGCCCCTAGGACAGAGAACATAGAACATAGAAAAGTACAGGAGAACAACGAGCCCTTCAGCGTACAATCTCTGCATTAACCAGGATGCCATCTACAGCATGGTCTGCATTCCTCTCTTCTCAGATCACCGACCTCCAGTCAGAAGAACACACCTTCTGAGTTCTAACACCAAGCCACCATCGATTCCTTGCGACTTAATATTTTTGGCCAGTCCACTATGCCGGACCTAGACAGATGCTTCAATAAAGTTGATGTAGATAACATCCAGTGCCTACTCTCAGCAGCCACCTTCATCACAGAGAACTGTGGATGCAGCCCAGACCATCATACAAACCAACCTTCCTTCCATTGACTCCATTTATACCTCACGCTGCCTCGGCAAGGCCAGCTGCATAATCAAGGATGAGTTGCACCCTGACCACTACCTCTTCTACCCTCTCCCATAGTGCAAAAGATATAGAAGTGTGAAAACGCACACCTCTAGATTCAGGGAGTTTCTTCCCTACTGTTATCAGGCAACTGAATCATCCTACCACAACCAGAGACGGTCCTAAACTACTATCAACCTCATTGGAGATCCTTGGACTATCTTTGATTGGACTTTACTGACGTTATTCCCTTTATCATGTATCTGCACACAGTGAATAGCTCAATTGTAAAGAAGTATTGTCTTTCCGCTGACTGGTTAGCGCACAACAAAAGCTTTTCACTGTAACTCGGTACACATGACAATAAACTAAACAATAAACAACAACAATGAATACTTTCTCCAAAACATCAATTGAATTTGTGAGAAAGTACTTCCCATGCACACAGCCATGCTGCATTTCATTAATATGTACATGCATTTCCAAATACAAATGAATCTTGTCCCTTGGAATCATTTATTTCCTAACCACTGATGTAAGGCCCACTGGCCTATAATTTCCTGTTATGTCCCTGTTGCCTTTCTTAAATGATGAAGTTTCCTTAGAGAATCCTCTGTTATGCAGCTGCAACAGGAACCCTTGCATCCATTTCCAGATCTTCTTTGCAACTCTGCAGTCCATAAAGAGGTGGCTAATCATCTCATCCTCATCGCAGCCAGCCTAAGGGCAGCCTGGCTTTGACGGTGTAGGAAGGAGACCAGGTGCATATTTTGATAGGTCAGGTCCAGTTGGAACCTCAGCACTTATTGAAACCTGATGTTTGCTTACTTTGGTTCCATGTGCACCTTGATACAGCCACACATAAAAATGTTCATCAGTACAAGGGCAATGTTCAATATGCATTTGCCTTTCTTGTTTAGGGACTTATGCACCTCGAACTGTTGGATATAACACAACTTGAATCCCAACATGAAGCAGATAATGGCTGGGGTGATACCCACTGCAGAGGAATAGGGTATGGATCATGCCTACGCCATGAACAGCAATGCAAGGGCCCCTCATAGCTGATGATCAGGCTCTAGCAAGTCACCAAGAGGCCTGTGCCGCTCTTACAGTCACCGTTTTCATTTATCCTTTCCCATCCATTACCGTTGACTGATGTTACACACCTTGGCCCCTCCTTAGCACCTTCAGGTAGACAGACCTGACAGTGAAGATGATGGAAGACAGATCAGGCCAGTTGCCAAAGAGCATGACCTTGTTCTTTCTGCGGTTGACTCTGGTCCCTGAAGCTAACTCAAACGTCACAGATACTGATCAATCTGCGGACCGACCGTGGATGCGAGCAGGATATGGGAAGATCGTCCATATACAGCGAGGATTTAATATGAATGTCCCCACTGTTTGTGATCATCGACCTTTCATGCCCACGTCCTTCCTTATGATTCTGCAAAGAGTTCCACATCGCACACAAATAAGATAGGAGAGGATGGTCAACAGTGCCCTACACCAGCAAAACTCAACGAGTCATAAATCGGTGAAGAAAATGGACAGGCAATGTTTTTGGTCTGGATCCTTCATTAGAGTGGTAGAGCAGGGGGAGAAAGCTGGAAAAGGGAGATGGGGCAAAGTCTGGCTAGTGATAGATGGAAACAGGTTAGGGGAGTTGATTGGCAGATGGGTGGAGATAGTGGCAAAGGCTAGAGGTGAAAAAGAGACAAATAGGTGTCAGAAAGAAAGGAGTATAAGAGTAATGAGTGGGATATGGGTGGAAGAGGACTGGATGAGAGTAAAGAGGGGATTAAATGAAATATGGGACATGGGGATGAGGGAGGAGTGTAGAGGGAGAAATAGGAGCAGGTTACCTGGGTGTTGCGAGAGATGAGTGCATACCGGGATGGAGGGGGCAGTGGAAAGGGAGGCGGATGTGAGGGGTATTCTTTGAAATTGGAGAATTCAATGTTATACCATAAGCTATCCAAGCAGAATATGAGGTATTGTTCTTCCAGATTGCTTGTGCACTCACTCTGACAGGAGAGGAGTCCTGGATTTGGAGTAGGGTGGGTTGGGTTGGGAGGGATGAGTGGACCAAGGCATTGTGGAGAGAGTGGTCTCTACAGACTGCAGAAAGGACTGGGGATGGGAAGACATGCCTGATTTGGGATCATGTTGGAGGCAGAGGAAGTGTCGGAGAAGATGTGTTGGATGCGGAGGCTGGTGGAGTGAAAGTTGAGAACCAGAGGAACTCTATCCTTGTTCCATTTGGGGGGAAGTGTGAGCGAGAGCCGGATTGAAGGACATGGAGGAGTAACAGGTGAGTACTCCGTCCAAAAGAACAGAGGGAAACCATGTTTACTGAAGAAAGAAGACAACTCAGGTGTCCTGGAGTGGAAAGCCTCATCTTGGGGAACGATATGGCAGAGATGATGAAATTGAAAGTTGGGGATGGCATCCTTGCTAAAGGCAGGAAAGGACATCACCTTTCCATTTTCTCCAAAGATGCTGCCTGATCTGCTGAGTTACTCCAGCATGTTGTGTACTTTTGTGTATTGTCCAGCATCCGCAGTTCTTTCTTTCTACTTGGTGGATGGGTGGGTAACTGTGGGAATTATTGGATTTGTATTAGACGTCAATCGATAGTATGTCCCCTGTGATGGAGACAGAGAGATTTGCTCAAGACTTCAGAATCTGCATTTTCTTGTGTCTGCCTTACGTATGACGATGTGGAAGCTATCTGTTTGCCACCCAGCGATTTGGACTGCAGTATAGGTGTCTGTGCAGCAGTTGGATCCATTTATTAATCCGCTCCCTAAACCTCATTTTGGAGAGCATGTTGATATCCTGTGTACGATATCCTGTCATAGGCCTTCTCTTGATTCAAGCTGACCAGGCAAGTGTCCATTCTCTGATCCCACACATAGGCCATCGCATTGCTCCGCAGTGCAAGGCTGTCCTGTCAGGTACAGCACAGGTTTGGTCTGAGTGGATCATCTGACTGAGATCTGACTTGCCCGATTGGTGACAACCTTGGACCGGTTCTTTTCATCCACATTCAAAAGTAGGATGGGTTTCTAATTCCTGATGTTTGTCCTCTCCCCCTTCTGCTTGTAGATAGTTATAGTCATACAGCACAGAAAAAGGCCCTTTGGCCCAACTTGTCTATGCCGACCAAGATGCCACATCTCCACCACTTCAACTGCCCACGCATGGCCTATCTCCCTTCTAAACCTTTCAAAAAGGTTTACATGGATAGCCATGTACCTCTTCAAATGTTTTTAAAAATGTTGTTATAGTACCTGCTTCAACTATCTCCTCTGGGATCTCATTCCATACACCCACCACCCTCTGTGTGAAAGAGTTGCTCCTCAGGTTCATACTAAATCTTTCCCCTCTCATCTCAAACCTATGTCCTCTGTTTCTTGATTTCCCCAGCTCTGGGTAAAAGGCTGTGCATTCACCCTGTCTATGCTCTCATGAGGGTGATGATGACATTCATCATGAACTCTGACAAGCTGCTGGCCAGAAACATTATGTCGCACCCTTCCAGTCTGGGGCTATCTAGTTCAACAGAGCCGAGCAGAGTTTAGCTGGTAAGCCGTCACTTCCAGGTGTTTCATTCAGCTCACGGGCAAGGATGGACTTGGTTAATTCCTCCAAGGTTGCGGCTGGTCCAGATTCACCCATTTGCTATCATTTAAGACCTCCATTGAGAGGCCAAGAAGTTCCGAGGGGCTGTGTTGTCTTGGCTTTCTGTCAGACAGATCGGCATGGAAATATGTGTGGGAAGGTACTGCTGATGCTGGTTTAAACTGAAGATAGACACAAAAGGCTCCAGAGATGCTGCCTGTCCCATTGAGTTACTCCAGTTTTTTGTGTTTATCTTCGGCATGGAAAGATGAGTGGATTCTCAACATGTCCCTGTGTAAGGATGTTACATTTCCTAAAGGCTGTTACGTGAAGATGCTACCGAGGTGTACTCTTCCGAAATGCTGTGGGTTACAGAGCTCCAAATGTGAACTTTTTGGAAGATATTGTAACGACAGGATTTAGTGACTTTTAATTCCTTAATAACATGGCCTTTTCTGTACTTCGTTCACTGTGCCCTGTACATCATTAACATTAGAGTGAGTTTCACAGACGTGAGGTTTGTGGTCCATTAGCAGCCATAACATCATTTCCAAGGCTGGTTGCGGCAACCTACATGATTTAATGCTGTTATAAATATATATATACTTTTTCTATTGACGAAAATTCAAATGTTAAAATATGGCCAGTAATTTTTGCCTTTGCTGTTTAACAAAAGCTGTGTAACTTTCCATGCTGTATTTCCATCTAGTTTCTTCAGCTATAATAGTAAGATTAAATGAGAATTTACCAGTTTGAAGTTTGATCTTTATTTTACGAGGAGTTACGATGAGCGATTACGTGAAGAAGGCCGTCAGCCCGCATGCGCGTCAATCTTCAAAGCAGCGGTGTGAAATCACAGATAACAGTTGTTGAACTAACATAGTAAGATTAGAGATGACTAGAACTACCAGATGATCTTTATAATACGAGGGTTGGGAGCGGAGGGCACGTAATTGCTCATCGGAACTCCTCATAAAATAAAGATCAAACTTCAAACTGGTAAGTTCTCATTTAATCTTACTATTTTACTTCGGAGTCACGTGAGTGACTACGTGAAGATTTTGAAGCTCTGTGATTTCAGGCCGTGGAAAAAACGAGTCCACACAAGCACGACTGCATCAGTTGACCACAGATAAGGGAAACATTCATAATGCATACAGACATGACATAGATTTAAAACATGCTGATGCTGATAAATGAACAAATAATAATAATAGTAACCCCTCTCTTCCGGGGGAAACAATAAATAGAACCTAAAATAGAGTTGGCAAATACCCCTGGTCTGGCAATGGGTTATTATAAAATGTTTGGAAAGCTCGTTCGTTTGACCATCCTGCAGCCGCTAGGATGTGGTCCATGAAATATCACATTATAGTGAAACCGTCCTGTCCAGTCACAATTTATGTAATGACTGGACCCGTTGCGCTGAGAACAGCACCAAGGGGTAACTACCTTATCGGAGCCGAGCCAAAGATAAGGATATAGCTGGAACCCCCTGGTGAAGTAGTGTTGACACAATGTCAATATCCCATACTTCCATGTACTTGGATCTGGGAGAAATGGAGTTAAAGATATCCTTTATAAACTGGATATCAGAGGGTGAAACCCGACAGAGCGGGTCCCGCTCGCTGCATAAAATATGATGAGAAAGCATGTTGGGCACAGTTAATCGGACTATAACTTAATTTATTGTCATGACCCATTTGAAAATGAACTCTAAGACGTCAGTAACCGTGCCGTATAATATGTAACATAGCATTTAAACAGAACGCTTCCAATCTCCGGAAGGGGAAATGTACTGCTTTTTTGGTGTTATCCCCTGCTCACTGCAGTGAGTACATACATGGATCGTCTGACAACGCGTGCCGCAGGAGCAGTCTACTCAGATTCTTGATTTGATTAATCATGCAGAGGCTGGTTCCCCGAGTCCCAGGCTGAACCAGCAAAGTTTTGTGTTTAGAATACCCATATAAGGTTCTATTACCCTGAAGCGGGAACTTGCTGAATTTATTGCAAGACCCGACTGATGAGGCAAAATGGAGAAAAGACATAAAATAAACCTTCCTCCCCCGTGTAGCGAGAATGTATCTCTCGCTACTGTGATGCCACATGTCTTTACAACCGGTGAATGAGCCTGGATGCAAACATATCGATATTCGGTGTTCCATCGAGCCATAATGTCATAAAATACTTTGTGATCCAACATCCATTCTGTGTTGTCATTGATTTTACGTGATGATACACCAGCGCCAAATGAGGTGGGTAAATTATGACAGGATACTTTGACTTGATTGCACCCATGTGACTAACATATGCCACCACCACAGTGTATCAATTTGGAACTGAGCATGCAGTTTATGCATATTTGCACAATAACCCTTTAACCCTTAGTATGCACCTAGTGTCTATAGGTAGTTGATACCAATAATTGAAGAATTGGTAATTCATGCAAATCCCATCCGCCTCCGTGACTAGAGATGGCATTCGTAATATTCCATCTTAGAGCACTAGCATCAGTTTGTAATTTAACTGAAGATTTATTGACCAAAACTACTAGAGCAATGCTGAATATAGTTTGTCCACCATTGTGACTTAGGTAGCTTCAGCTGGTAATAGCATAGGTCTGTTAACAATGACCTATATGGCACTTGAGATGTTACTACTTTGCACGTTGTAAGTTCTGATAATGCAAAGGCCCAATTACACAGCTGAAACACAGCTGCTATATTGCCAATTACACTTGATGGATGGAAGACTGCTTGATAATAAGGTTGTTACAGGCTTCTATTGATTCCAATCAATTGCCCCAGGGCGGAGTCACAGATAAATTAATAGTTATAGGTAAATCCGAATAATCAATAACTAGTTGGTATCAACTTAAATTTAACTGGATGGATGAGGGACCTCAATTTCTCAAATATAGTTGCGGCTAAAACAGTTGATTTTAGCAAACACAGCGTTTAGAATATCATCCAGCTAAGCCATAACAAGTGTTTTTGAGCTCTGAGCAGTCCAAGCACCGGTTTAGTAATTTGGTAGATGACCCAGGAGCTGAAGTTAGCCCATTTGCAACGCATTAACTGTTATCATTGCCCCATCCAGATAATTTCAAATGTCTCCGGTGATCCCTGTGAATGGGACCTGAATAGTATGCTTCTTTGAGATCGATGCATGCCATAAATATCCTAAGGAAATCGGTTGTTAGACAGTCACGAAGTTACATATTCTGAAAAGTCTATGTTGCACATGCTAGTTAAATTAATTATGAACCGACATCCTCCATCTTTCACAATGAACTGGCCACGCCTGCCATAATGCCGAGCCTGCCTCGAACGGCAACTCTGGCCAGATACCCGAGCCTGTCTCGAAAGGTAATCCTGGCCACAATACTGAGCCTGCCTCGAAAGACAACTCTGGCCATACTTCAGAGCTTGTCTCTGAGGGCAATCCTGGCCGTAATACTGATCCTGGCTCGAAAGACAACTCTGGCCCCAATTCCAAACCATACTTGGTACCCTTGTATACTGTGCAATAATAATGCAATCACATGTTATCATTCTCATTTGTACAAGTCAAGTGTAAATAATTCCAACTTGTAAATGGTCCACTTACCCCATGTTTCGGAAGAACCAGACCCACTTACCTCCTTGGTTACCGGTGGTCTATGGTAAGCCCAAAGGCCCCTGATGTGGGTTCTATTCCCATCATTGATTGGAGAGTAGGAATAGTAATGTATGTGGATTCCATATTTCCTGAGACCAGCTTGGACCTTGGCCTGAAAGACCTCTGCCCAGCTTTCAAGTTGCCACCAGCTTCAGTGAACTGCTTACTGCCGATGAGGCGTGGGGTGTGTCGTCGTCGATACGATGAAGCTTTGTTCGTCATCGGTCCCTTGATCAGTCCGACTGCTTTGCTTCCTCATCCAGGTATACCTGTTGGATGTCTTACCTGAAGAGAAGATTCGTCAGCTGGTTTCATTTCCTGGATTTCATGCCCTTCCAATGTCACCCCTGATAGCGCTGTTCACTGCCGGTACTTGTAGCGTGAGGGGAACTCTAGCCCCTTCCGGGTTTTCTGCCAATGGCTGGAACCAATTCTTCTGGCAGTAACCCCTTCGTTTGCGAGTATTTCCTCGCACACCCCTCCATAGAGAGGGTAATTCGTAGGCAGCCCTGAACACAGGTGCTGCCGCAGGCCCCTGAGGATACCTGCGATGACATGGCCCCTCCTACGGACCTATATCAGGATTTTTGCTCTGACTGAAACGGACCCTGAATGCTCCCCTCCTCAGAGAGGGAGACATTGTGCAGCCCTGAAACAGGTGCCGCTGCCGCGGGCCCCCGAGGAGACCCGCGCTGATAACTCCCTCCTTTGGAGTATATCATAGTGGAGCAACCTCTCCATCAGGTGCTCTATGTGGGTTTAGGCGTCCGTAGACACACCCATTGAAGTTCCCCTCCTGGCCCGACTCACCCGAGTCCCAAGGCCTGACCGACTTACTTGTGGTTTGACCCCTTTCTGGTGCACCATAGCGGTTTAGGCCTGCACCATCAGCGACTCGGGTGGCGAGACCGGCTTACTGCTGGTTTTACCCCCGTTGTGGGGAACCATAGCGGTCTGGGAGCCGCTGACCACACTGTCAGCGACTCGGGTGGCGAGACCGGCTTACTGCTGATTTTACCCCCGTTGTGGGGAACCATAGCGGTCTGGGAGCCGCTGACCGCATTGTCAGTGACTTGGGTAGCGAACCCGACGGCCGCCGGCTACCCGCGGTTCCGCGGTGCGGACCGGGTTCTCCCCACGGTCCATAACCGGATTCCCCGCGGCACGTACGACTTCTCCCCGAATCCAGCAGGCAAACTCTGTAAAGAGCTTCCTGCAACACTAAAAGCAGAACCTAGAAATAAGTTTTGAAACTTACCTGTAGGTTTAAACTTACCACTGGAAGGAGCAGCGCGCCTCCCAGCCAGTCGTTGCGCAATGCAGTAGACGCAATGACGCGCATGCGGGCTGACGGCCTTCTTCATGTAGTCACTCACGTGACTCCGAAGTAAAATTAGCAGCTGCAAGGTTATTTGCAGGGTTATTGTGTTAAGTTAATAACCCAGTATGCATCATGATTTTATGTACACGGTTCCTAATGACAATAGGCACTCCCCATCCTTTCCACCACCCGTACATTTGTCCCCTACTTTCCAGAGGTCAGTACTTGAGGTGCTAAGGAATAGGTGAGAGACCATGTTGTAGATACTTGGGCAGAAGTAAACATTACTAATAGTTCCACAATTGCTGCCACAAAAATGCAGGGTTGAGGGTTCAAATGCCACCCCAGCCAGTGCAGAAAGATTTGTCTATCCAAAGCACTGGATAGGTTTCCAGTGGGACACATCCCCCAGAGGGTTTAGCTGGCCTTTCAGTGGATTTGAGTAGCGTTTCCATCTCCCTTCACTGTATAGATTCTGGGAGCCCACACTCTTTAATAAACACAACTCATCAGGTCAGACAATATCTCCGGAAAAAAGCAATATGTGATGTTTCAGGTCGAGACCCTTCTTCAGACTCTTATTCCTTTTCTCCAGAGATGTTGTCTGACCCGCTGAGTTACTCCAGCTTTTTGTGTCTATCTTCGGTTCAAACCAACATCTGCAGTTCCTTCCTACACAGTCACACTGTTGACAGTAAGGTAGACAAAAATGCTGGAGAAACTCAGCAGGTGAGGCAGCATCTATGGAGCGAAGGAATAGGCAATGTTTTGGGTCGAGACCCTTCTTCAGACTGATGTCGGGGGGGGGGGTGGGGGCGGAAAAAGAAAGGAAGCGGCGGAGACAGTAGACTGGGGGAGAGCTGGGAAGGGGAGGGGAAGGAAGGAGCAAGCAAGGACTACTTGAAATTGGAGAAGTCAATGTTCATACCGATGGGTTGTAAACTTAACAGTAAAGTACTTTTACTAGGTACACAAAAATGCTGGAGAAACTCAGCGGGTGCAGCAGCATCTATGGAGCGAAGGAAATAGGTAACGTTTCGGGCCGAAACCCTTAGTAAGTACTTTTACTATCTGTACTGTAACTGAAGGGAGGAATGTTACAAATGTTATTTCCCAGTCCCCCTCACCCCCACCTCCCTGCCTCCCCCAAATTGTCTGGCAACACTTTCGTGCATAATGCTGCATCCTATTAATTTCTGGCAGTTACTTTTAACCACTGTATCTGTTACTTTTAATAGGATGTCCTGCAAATGTGCAACTTGAGATGACTCACCACATATTACAGTAAATGACACTGATTGTGATTTAGTCTTTGATCATTAGTATTATTGTTCGTGGGCTTGATTCGGAATCTAGACTAGCACGCATAAACTGGTAATTCAGCTGTTTTGCTCTGTCACTATTTCTTCTATATCACCACCGAATGCAATTCCAGAGTAATTAATTTCATATGCAACATATAAAGATACATGTCCCTCTTGTTCACTTTGTTCACTATTTTCTCCCTATAGTTTTCATCACTCTATATCTTTCTCAAGTTATCCCATGTCTGTTCAGTTTACTTTACTTTACTTCAAAGATGCAGCACAGAAACAGGCCTTTCAGCCCAACTAAGTCTGTGACAACCAGCGACACTAACACTAGAGACAATTTTTTTAACACTTTTATCGAAGCCAATGAACCTCCAAACCTGTATGTTTTTTAAGTGTGAGTGGAAACCTGAGCACCCAGAGAAAACCCATGCGGTTACAGGGAGAAGGTACAAACCACGTACAGACAGCACCCATAGTCAGGATTGAACCCGCTGTTAGGCAGCAACTGGACTGTACCACTGTACTGCCCTATATAAACTCACGATGACCTAAGTTTGAATTAAAATAACAATTAACTAATTGGCTTCTGTAACACTGAGCTGTTGTTTTTGCAACATAATTTTTGATTTTTATCTTTGAGGTATTAGATTAAAACTGCACATGAGTTAACAACAGTTTCCACATGAATGAGAATCAGTCCACCACGTTTTGCATTCCAATTCCCACCTGTTTGCTGACCACGACCTTCATGTCTTGTGCTGCAGTCTTTGTTTGAAGCATGTGTTAAAAGATTCCTGCATATGGTAGACTTTAGTGTCATAGACTGCAATCAATACTGGAGCAAGGTGCTGCTTGATTCATTCTGTAAGTGACAATGACTTCAATGGATTTTAATCAAACCTTTCTCTGGCCTATCTCCATCCACACCTGTCCCCACCATAGAAAGGTGATGGAATATACATGTGACCTGAGATGGGTGGCCAGTGTCCCTTATATGCTATGTATTTGACCCAGCAATCAGTTCCTTGCCCTTTAATGATAGCCTTTAAATGTTCTTTTTAAACCATTTATCCAGTTCAAATTTAAATGTTGCTGTTGAATCTGCCTCTACTGCCCATGCAGCAGAATTTGTGATGTAAAGACAATAGCCAAGAAACCAGTGTCTATCAACTTAAATTTGTGTCCTCGTGTCACAGGAATCAATATCTACTTATTTATTCTAGCAAAAGGGAGAAGGGTCTCGATCCGAAACGTCACCCATTCCTTCTATCCAGAGATGCTGCGTATCCCGCTGAGTTACTGCAGCATTCTGTGTCTATCTACCAAAAGGATTCATTGTTTTAAACTCTTCAGTCCAAGGTTCCTTTATGCATTCTCTGGCGAAGGCAACCTCAGCCTCTGGCTCCCTCGTCATGCAGTCATTCCAGTTAATAGGCGCTGCTCTCTCTCTCTCAATGCTTCAGGGATGAAAAAGCAGAGTTTTTAGTGGAATCCGTGTCTAATTGAGCTGTTTCAGGTGACTTTTACCATTGGATTTGCTGGTCAGTACATTGCCTGCAATCTCCAGACTTTATTGTAAACTCTGACATTAGGTGTGAAAGCAGAATCATCTACTCTATAATCGGTCTGTTGTTTTATTATCGGTCTTGCAGTGAAGATTCCTGTCGGGGGTATGTGTACTTATTGATTTTATGTTGTGCTGGCAGCATGTATTTCATCAGACACTGAGGAAAACCATTTTAAGATGTTGTGAAGAATTTATTCAAAGTCAGAAGTGATAAGGATCTGGAGTCAAGTTGAGTTTAGTTTTGTGCCAAGTACAAATCCAGCAATCCACAACTTGATTCATGGACATCATGATAGTTGGGTATGTGGCACACCAGATGAAGTTTGATACACTCCCCTCCAGCACATAGGTTCCTGCACTCCCTTCAAACTCACTGAGCTTTGGTTCTCTCGCACGCTGTTTAAACTTACCAGGTTCATTGGTAAGTTTATTCAAATAATATATTAATTATTGTAATATCTACAGAGAAGCTTGTTGGGATATGAATAGAAGCATCCAATGATTCAATGATATTTTATTGTAACACGTACCTAGGTACAGTGTTGTTTTGCACACACGCAGTAACATCGTACAACAGGCCTCACCTGGTCAGTACTCAGGTGTCGCCACATGTCCAGCACCAACAAAGTTACAAAAGTTCACCAAAGACTTAATAACTTCCATTAATGCAGAAAGTCTGCTCATCTGGCACCATCAAAGCCCTGGGCATGCCCGGTTATTGGAGCTTCCACTGCTATTAAATTTCTGCTTAATGCTGATGGATAATTCTAGAGGCAAGTGTTAAGCATGTTTAATTGTCATATGTACCAACAGCAGGATGATGCAATTCTTATTGCAGCAGCCTAACAGGCCTGTAAACACAATACACAAGGATCATAAATAATAGGAGTACAGTACAAGAACAGGCCCTTTGGCCCACAATGCCTGTGCCGAACCTGATGTCAAGACCATCTCTTATCTATCTGCGCCTAATCCATATTTCCTGAATATCCACATGTCTATCCAAAAGTCTCCCAGATGCCACGATCGTATCGGGCTTAACCAGCAACCCAGGCTTTGCGTTCCATACATTTACCACCCTCTCTGTAATAAAAGTTGCCCCGCACATCTCCTTTACACTTTGCCCCTCACACCTTAATCTTTGGCCTCTAGTATTTGACTTTCTATCCTGGGAATAAGTTTCTGACTGCCGACTCTCTCGATGCTTTTCATACTTTTATATACTTCTGGCAGGTCTCCCCGCAACCTCTGGTGTTCAAGAGAGAACAGCACAAGTCTGTCTGATCTCTCCTTCAAAAGCTGACATAAGTGAGTGGATTTGCAGATTAAAGTGAAGATGGTCGTGAAAAATTGCAGCAGGATCTTGGTCAATTGGCCAGGTGGGCTGTGGAATGGTTGATGGAATTTAATGAGGTGTAGCATATTGGGAAATCTAATGTGGACTTACGCAGTGAATGGTAGTGTTCTGGGGAGTGTTGTAGAGCAGAGGGATCTAGGACCGCAGGTACATAGTTCCTTGAACGTGGTCGCAGGTAGATAGGATGGACAAAAAGGCATTTTGCACATTGGACTTCATCAGTCAGAGTATTGAGTATAGAAGTTGGGATGTTGCCGTTGTATAAGATGTTAGTGAGGCCACATTTAGAGTATTGTGTCCAGTTCTGAGCACGATGTTATAGGAAAGATGTTGTCAAGCTGGAAAGGGTACACAGAAGATTGACAAGGATGTTGCCAGGGCTTGAGGGTCTGAGCTATAGGGAGAGGTTAAATAGGCTGGGACTCTATTCCTTTGGGCACAGGAGGATGAGGGGAGATCTTATAGAGGTGTATAAAATCATGAGAGGAATAGATCGGGTATGTGCACAGTCTCTTGCTCAGAATAGGTGAATCGAGGACCAGAGGACATAGGTTTGAGAAGAAGTGCAAAAGATTTAATAGGAATCTGAGGCGTAACCTTTTCACACAAAAGGTGGTGGGTGTATGGAACAAGCTGCCAGAGGAATTAGTTGAGGCAATGACTATCCCACAAGTTAAGAAACAGTTAGACAGGGACATGGATAGGACGGGTTTGGAGGCATATGGACTAAAACGCGGGCAGATGGGACTAGTGTGGCTGGGACATGTTGGCCAGTGTGGGCGTTGGGCTGAAGGGCCTAATTCCACACTGTATCACTATATGACTCTATGACTCTCCCTGTAGCTAAGACACCCTAATCCAGACAGCATTCTGGTAAAGCACCTCAGTACCCATTCCAAAGTCTCCACTTTGTGTAATGGAGTGACCAGAACTGCACGCAATATTCTAAATGCGGCCAAACCAATGTCCTCTATACTGTAGCTGCATCATGACACCCTTTAGACTTTTTTACTTTACTCTTATACTCTTAACTCTCCTATTTAATGTGCTGACCTATGAATGCAAGTATATCATATGCCCTCTTTACCAATCTATCTTCTTGTGTTGCCATTTTCAAGAAGCTATGGACTTGGATGACAGGATCCCTCTGTACATCAATATATTATACATCTGTACATAATATATAATAAACACAAACCATACCTCTATAGAAGTTTCAGAAAGTATTCGTGGACATACCAAATCTCCTTAAGCTTCTCAAGAAGTCGAGCATTGATGAACTTTCGTTGTGTTTGCATCCATGTGCTCTTCAGAGATATGCACACCCAAGAACTTGACAATATTGCCTCTCTCCACTGCCAACCCGTTGATGAAGAGACTCATGGATCCTTGGCTTCCCCTTCTAACGTCTTGCTGACGTCGAGAGCAAGATTATTCTCCTGGTGCCATTCAATCTGATTTACAATCTCCCTCCTGTACTCTGATGCATAAATCCATGTTTCATCCCACTGACACCAAAGTAGAGCCCATTTTCTGTCTAGTTGGTTTTAGGCAGTGATTCAGGATTGAGGATGAGTTACTATGGTGGGTTCTGAAATAAGGCCAATGTGCAAGCTGCAGATTATTCCACAATGGTGAAGGAGGTGGCTGTTGGGGCAATGGTGGTGTGACAGTGTCTCCTCTCTCAGGTACCGCTCTGATCCCATCACCAGCAGGCAAAGCCAACGCTCAGCACCAACACCAGCGGCTGGTGCCAGAGAAACACCGGCACCCTGGGCAGAGCTCCTGACTGGGCAGAGACCAGAGCCAAATAAGTAGCAGCTATGTCCAACTAGCTGTTATTGGATTGGCCAAATTGAACCTCATCAGCCTCCTCCTTAAACATCAAGTCAATTCCAGGCAGATCAGATAGAGTCATCCAGCATGGAAACAGACCCTTTGGCCCAACTTGCCCACACTAACCAACATGCCCTACACTAGTCCCACCTGCCTGCATTTGGCCCATATCCCTCTGAACCTGTCCTATCCATGTACTTGTCCAAATGATTATTAAACGTTATGATAGTACCTGTCACAACTATCTCCTCTGGCAGTTCGTCCATATGCTTACCAAACCTTATGTAAATAAGTTGCCCCTCAGGTTCCTATTAAAATTTTCCCGCATCAACTTAAACATATGTCCTCTGGTTCTTGATTCCCCCTACTCTGGTTAAAAAACCATGTGCGTTTACCCGATCTATTTCTCTCACGATTTTGTACACTTCTATAAGATCATCCCTCATCCTCCATCCTCCTGCACTACTAGAGCTCGGGCCCTTGAGTACTGGCAACATCTTCTCTGCACCCTTTCCACCTTAACATCTTTTCTATTACAGGGTGACCAACACTGAACACAATACTCTAAATGTGGTCTCACCAGTGTCTTGTGCAATGGTAATATAACATCCCTACTTCTATACTCAATACTCCGACTAATGAAGGCTAATGTGCCAAAAGCCATCTTGACCACACTATCTACCCGTGACGGCACTTTCAAGGAATTGTGTACCTGTACTCCTAGATCCCTCTGCTCTCAACGCTCCCCAGAGCCCTGCCATTCACTGTGTAGATCCAGCCCTGGTTAAATGTCCCAAAATTTAACCTTGCGCTTCTGTGTAATAAACTCAACCAGATGTTCCTCAGCCCACATGCTCAACTGATCAAGATCCTGAAGCAATTGTTGACACCATCCTCGATATCTACAATACCACCCATATTAGTGTCATCTGCAAATTTAAGAGGATGAAAGTGAGAGAGAGGAAGGGAGGGAGAGAACATGGGAGCCTTCCTGTGTTACCCTTTTTCAGGTTTGGATGAAGACCATTAGATCAAACCCAAGTGCCAGTGCCTTCTCTTTGAGGCCAAGACTGAGCTGCTGGGACAAGACTGCCAGTGCCTCCTCACCTGCCCTCCAGACAACGAGTGACTGTGCCCGCACATTGATTGTAAAGGCTGAACCACCAGGAGAAGCCTGAGGCTGCCTGTACCTCCTCTGAGGCAAATACTGGGCTGCTGGGATCACCAGCTCCTTCTCTTCATGGCCAAGACATAGCTGCCAGGACAAGCCTGAGATCGTCCCGCCTCCTCGCTCGAGACCAGGACTGAGCCACCGACCGGGACAAGCCCGAGACCAGCTGCGTTTCCTCGTCCAGGTCAAGACTGAGCTGCCGGGACAAGCCTGAGATCACCAGCACCTCCTCACAATGCACACTGACATCAAGGCCCCCCCACGTGGACCCTAACCTTCTCGTCACTATTGTCATTCACTATAAATAAACCATTCACACTACTGAGAGTGTCGGTGTAGTCAATGGGGTTATCACTGATGCCACAGTGGGTAGTTTGGGAAGCTATTCAATCACTACTCGCTCAGCACTCCGTATTCTCCTGATGCATGGCCTCAAGTTTCTCACTGCCTCTCACAGCAATGTGAACATTGAACTCCGAGGGTGGTACTGCATGGGAGATAATGTAATAGTGTACTGGCTGTCTAAGTTCCTCGTCTTATATTTCCTTTTATTTCAGCAGCTTGGCTTGTGTTCCCTTGAGTATTAGAATTACAACGCGGCGGAAGTAAGCCATGTGCGTTAAACAAAAAATGAAAGGATTGGTGGAGAAGTTATTTCCTCCTTTACTATGACTTCAAAACAAGGGTGTAACTCTAAAATTTGAGCTGGGATTTTCAGAGGTGGTATTGAGAAAGAGTTCTTCACACGAAAAGTTGTGCAATTCTGGAATTCTCCTGAAAAGGAAAGATTGGACCGTTAAAATGTCTAGAGTGAGATCGATTTTTGTTAAGTAAAGATACTAGGGTGACATATCCACAGCTTATCGCTTAAGGTACAGATCATTCATGGTGGAGTAGGAATGACTTGCTCCAGTTCCCATCATAATCATAATAATCATAATCATAATCGTACTTTATTGGCCAAGTATGTTTTGCAACATACGAGGAATTTGGTTAACCCTACAGTCAAACCACAAATACAACGGCATAAACACAACAACATAAAAATTTGACATAAACATCCACCACAGCGGCTCCTCCCCATTCCCCACTGTGATGGAAGGCAATAAAGTCTTCTTTCCTCCTTTTCTCCCACAGTCGGGGCAGTCAAACCATCCGCAGTCGGGGAGATTGAAGCTCCCGCAGCCGGCGATTGACACTCCCACGTCAGGCCGATCGAAGCTCCCGCGGCTTGGAGCTCCCGAAGTCGGTCTCTAACCAGGGACCGCGAGCTCTGCGGTGTTAAAGTCCGCTGGCTCCCGCGGTTTGAGCTCCCGAGGTCCCAGCAAGAGGCCGCCAGCTCCACGATGTTAGGCCGCAGTGCAGATGGAGATATGACATGGAAAAAGTTGCATCTCCGTCGAGGAAAGAGATTAAAAAGGTTTCCCCCAACCCCCCCCCCTCCCCACCACCCCCTACATAATACAAAGCTAAAGATAAATTACAACTAAAAACACAAAGGAAAAAGACGAGTCAGACCATTGGCGAGGCAGCCATCGTACGCCACCACCTGGTGGATATTATCCCATGGACAATAGTCTGCCAGCTCACCATCACGTTGTACACAATGTTGGAACGTTAAATGTTCGCCAGGATTATGTAGCTATAGCAACAGCAACAGTTTGAAGTGCCCATAGACCTTATTCTTGAATTTCTGCAGTCCACGTGCTGATAGTAATTCCATGGTACATTGGACCTGAACTCTACCAGTTCAATAACACCTCTTATTCCACAACTCTGCCACTTGCCATTGGAATAAGTTTCAAGTTGGATTCATAGATCTACACAGGAAGGAATAGGCCCTTTAGCTCAAGTCGTCCATGCCGACCAAGATGCCCCAGCTGAGTTAATCCCATTTCACCGCGTTTGGCCCATTTCCCATGAAACCTATATTATTGGGGGCGGCACGGTGGTGCAGAGGTAGTTGCAAACGTACAGCGCCATGGACCCAAGTTCAATCCTGACTGTGTGTCTGTCTGTACAGAGTATGTACGTTCTCCGCATGACCACGTGGGTTTTCCCCGGATTCTCCAGTTTCCTCCCACACTCCAAAGACGCACAGGTTTGTATGTTAATTGGCTTCAGTAAAGATTTTAAATTGTCCCTAGTGTGTAGGATAGTGCTAGTGTACGGGAATCACTGATCGGCGCGGACTTGATGAGCTGAGCCCTCCTTTTCCGCGCTGTATCTCTAAACTAAACTAAACTAACAACTAAACTTGGATGTAAATGCTGATGGATTGGTAAGTACATTTGCAGACAACACCAAAATTGGTGGGACATTAAATGAGAAAGTGTTTTCTGCTCTCCTTCCTGAATAGGGCCTTTAAAATTGGGCCTCCCCGATATCATCCTGAGGGGAAATAGGTTCTCTCAGTATGGGCAGATTGCAATATTGTCATGGTCGGGGAGCGTGTGTGTCTCAGTGACCCCTAGAGCTATGCCAGCGGGAGATTCGTCTCCTGTTAGGATCTCCCATGCTGGACAGGTCGAAGGGTAGAGGTGAGACGAAGAGCGATCCACTGGTCCTCCAGGTTGGAGGTTGAGCACAGGGCTAACAACCCTGTCTCGTAAAACAAATATGTTACGGAAACAGCAACTGAAGGAATCAACACTACTGGGCGTGATGGACTTCCAGGGCTATCGACAGATGCTGGGATGAATGTCAACCAGACAGCATCCCAAGAATAGCCCTGAACTGGACACCGGAAGGGAAAAGGAAAAGAGGGAGACCCAAAACCACCTGGCGTCGAACTGTAGAGGAGGAAATGAAAACAATGGACCTGACCTGGGGTAGTGTCTAGAAGCTAGCCCAGAACAGACAGGAGGACCTTCGTTGCTGCCCTACATGCCAGGAGGCATAATAGGCAGTATGTAAGTAAGTAATATGGGCAGTGGCACAGTATATAGTGCCACTGCCTCACAGCTACAGTGACCTGGGTTCAATCCTGACCTCTGCCACTGTCGGTGTGGAGTTTGCAGAATCTCTCAGTGACTTTGTGGATTTCCTCCAGGTGCTCCAGTTTCCTCCCACATTTTGAAGGTGGTTGGAAGGTTATTTTGTTCATGTAAATTACCCCTCAAGATGATCAAAAGTAAATTGTTGGACATGAGATGAGAGACAAGTTACAGAGATATCAGTGGGGGAATAGGATTGCTTTGGGAGCTAGCATAGACTTGATGGGGCCAACACCTGCCTTTGGCATTGTAGAAAATATATATTAAGCGGCTTAATTATATTGTAGATTTATAGAAATTTATGGTTGATTCGGTCTATCCTTCCTCTAATGTCAGAGAAAGCCAAATCCAATTCTTGGTCAAGAGTGTTGGAAACATTAGCACCAAATTGGGGGTGTCCATGATAATTTGCCCCATAGTCCAGGTGTTAACGAGATCATGATGCACGTTGTGGATAATGGTCTGCTCACCACTTTCAGTGGCAGGGTCATTTAGCTACATATGTAGAGTATCCAGCGGATTCTGCCATGCATCAAGAAGTGTCTCGACCCGAAACGTGAGGAAGAAGGTTCTCACCCCAAAACGTCACCCATTCCTTCTCTCCAGAGATGGTGCCTGTCCTGCTGAGTTCCTCCAGCATTTTGGGTCAAGCAAGGTTGATCGTCTACATCAATGTCATTTTCCAGCACTATCACACAATACTTGATTCATTAATATTTAGACATCTCTTGGTCGCTGTTTTGAATGAACCAGAGACTGAGCCCCCACAATATTCCAATTTAGAGAAAGCTAATCATTCATAACCCTCTGAACAAATTTCTCCTCACCTAAATCCTAAATGATCTTTCCCTTATACTGAGGTTGTGACCCTTGGTTTAAGACTCTGCCAGTGGAAACACTCTCCCTGCATCCACCCTGTTGAGCCCCGTGAAGGTATGGTAAGTTTCACTGAGAGCATCATTCATTCTTCTAACCTTTGGCAACTACAGGCTTAACCTACTCAATTTGGAGAGTAGGATCTGAAGAAAGAAATCATGAGGATTGCGGGTTGGAAATAATTCCGTGAGCAGAATTGATGTTTGATGTTTCTGTGTTCCGTGAGTCTTTCATTGAAGTTCAAAGCGTAGAACTAGCCTGTGCAGGCAGGTAAACTCAGCTCCCCACCTCCTCTGTACACTGCGCCAGCTGAGGTTGCCCTCAGGCTAAAGAGGGGAAACCTTGCTCTGTAGTTCGTCCACTCATCGCTCTATAGTGAGACAGCTGCAAGATCTTGTTACACATGTATGAACAGAAGGTGCTGAAGATTTGGCTCCCGGAGTGAATTACCTCGCCTTATGCAAGACAGAAAGAAAAATGTGTTTTTATGGCATTTAAAGTCATCCAAATACTGCAGGCAAACCTTTTGAAGTTCATACACTGTTGTAACTTGTGCGAAGCTAGCTCTTGCACTCAGCAATCTTCTAAAGACAAATAATGAGTACTTAGTGATATTGACTGCAGGAGAAACATTATCCAGAGCAGGGGGAGAAATGCCCTTCCCTTTTGTCACGAACGACATGGGGTACGTTGTGCGATGACAGAGAGGTCCTCAGTTCAACATCTCATCCATTAATGGTTGAATGGTTTCTTCATTATCATGTGCATTACAACACAGTGTAAAAACTTTTTCTGCATGCAGCTCAGCAAGACCATCACCGTACAAAAATAAGCACAATCCCTGATTAGTACAGAATGTACAGAACAGCCCACTGAGTCCATGTGCAAGAGTAGCCATTTTGGTGCCAGGTGCAGTTGGCCACAAAGGCCCTTTGCAGCCGTTGCCTCTATTCCGGTCGTCCCACGAACTGTCGCCCATCTCCTTGCACGATCTTCTTCAGCCCTTTTTCCCTGAGAGTGGGGGGGGTGGGGGTGGGGGCGCCTCCCACAGCCGACCTTGAGGATGAGGAAGGTAAGACCCCCCCACATCCACGTTCTTTTTACCGGGTCCTTTGTACAGCGTCCGCCACCATTTTCCTCCATCCTCCTCTCCGCAGCTTCTCTCTCCGGTGGGTTCCATGACGGGTGAGTCAGACCTGTCGTTGGGATGGGCAATGTCTCACCAGGCTTCCCTCTCCAGGTGGGTTCCCAGTTCCGTGACGGGTGAGGCATGAGTCAGGCCTACCATTCGGATACGGCTCACCAGGATTCACTCTCTGGGTGGGTGGGCCAGGCCTCCCGCTGGGATGGGCCATGGCTCACTGGGATCCCTTTCAACGCACATGGCTCTCCGAGGTCTGAGGTGAGGAGACATGTCTTCACTGCGAGGGTGGTGAATGTTTGAGAATCTCCAGCCTGCAGCACTGTGCAAGCTCAGCTGTGTGAGGTCAGTCAGAACAAAGATGGAGAGATTTCTGGACGTGAGGAGACATGGGGATTAGGGAGGGAGAGGGAGCTGATGTGGGAGATCATGGAGACACAAGGAACTGCAGATACTGGAATCTTGAGCAAAATGCAAAGTGCTAGAGGAACTCAACGGGTCTGTGGGGGGAATAATTGGCAATGCTCTGCCTGTGTTAGACTCATATGTGACCTTGGATTTTGTCCTTCAGCCTTGGGAGTGCCACTTGAACCAGAAGCTTTTGGTTTAATGCAACATAGAAACATAGAAAATAGGTGCAGGAGTAGGCCATTCGGCCCTTCGAGACAGCACCGCCATTCAATAGGATCATGGCTGATCATCCAAAATCAATACCCCGTTCCGGCTTTTTCCCCATATCCCTTGATTCCCTTAATACTAAGTAAATCTAACTCTCTCTTGAAAACATCCAGTGAATTGGCCTCCACTGCCTTATGTGGCAGAGAATTCCACAGACTCACAACTCTGGGTGAAAAGGTTTTTCCTCATTTCAGTCTTAAATGGCGTACCCCTTATCCTTAAACTGTGACCCATTGGTTCTGGACACCCCCAACAATGGGAACATTTTTCCTGCATGCAGCCTATCCAATTCTCTAAGAATTCTACATGTTTCTATAAGATACCCTCTTATCCTTCTAAACTCCAGCGAATACAAGCTAAGTTGACCCATTCTTTCATCATGCGTCAGTCCCGCCATCCCGGGAATTAACCTTGTGAACCTACGCTGCACTCCCTCAATAGCAGTAATGTCCTTCCTCAAATTAGGAGACTAAAATTGCACACGATACTCCAGGTGCGGTCTCACCAGGGCTGTGTACAACTGCAGTTGGACCTCCTTGCTCCTAAACTCAAATGCTCTCACCATGAAGGCCAACATGCCATTAGTTTTCTTCACTGCCGGCTGTACCTGCATGCTTACTTTCAGTGACTGATGTACAAACACACCCAGGTCTTGTTGCACACCCTACATCAGTCTGAAGAAGGGTTTTGGCCTGAAACATTGCCTATTTCCTTCGCTCCATAGATGTTGCTGCACCCGCTGAGTTTCTCCAGCACTTTTGTCTACCTTGT
Source organism: Malacoraja senta (assembly GCA_038087875.1). Classification (NCBI taxonomy): domain Eukaryota; kingdom Metazoa; phylum Chordata; class Chondrichthyes; order Rajiformes; family Rajidae; genus Malacoraja; species Malacoraja senta. The sequence continues at coordinate 35,370,919 of CM075980.1, forward strand.
TGCACCTCCCCTTCTCTTCATCTGACACCATTCAGATAATTATCTGCCTTCCTGTTCTTGCCACCAAAGTGGATAACCTCACATTTATCCACATTATACTGCATCTGCCATGCTTCTGCCAACTCACCCAACCTATCGAAGTCATCCTGCAGCCTCATAGCATTCTCCTCACAGCTCACACTACAACCCAGCTTTGTGTCATCCGCAAACTTAGAGATGTTACATTTAATTATCTCATCTAAATCATTAATGTATATTGTAAACAACTGGTTGTCCCAGCACCGAGCCTTGCGGCACCCCACTGGTCACTGCAAATGTGGTGTGAGGCCTCAGTTGCTTATGGAAGCATGTATTGTCAGGAAGGGGAGATGGAGTGAAAAGGGGGGCAGGAAGGGATTAAAGAGACATGTAAAATGGTTCTCCCACTATGTGCCAGCACAATCTGCATTCTTCTACCAATAGACCCAAAATTCAGATTCACTAGGATGAGTCTGGTTTGATTATGTTTATGGAGAAGATGAATAAACAGACATGACACCACATCACCACAGATGTGCACCGGGCCATTGTCTTCATCACTTCTGGCTGTCTTTCCTCCACAGCCTCCAAACTTATTGTTCCCAGCCCCGCCACAGGGGTTCTCCCCAAAATCCATAAGCATCCCATTGTTTCTGCCTGCTCCTGTCCTGTTGAAATCATTTCCACATAACTGGACTCCATCCTATCCCCCCTGGGCCAATCCCTCCCTACCCTTGTCCAAGACACCTCACACGCCCTTCATCCCTTCAATGACTTCCGCTTTCCGAGTCCCCACTCCCTCATCTTTGCTATGGATGTTCAGACATTCTACACCTTAAAGCCTCCCGTTTTTTCCTCAACCATAGAACCATCCAATTTCCTTCTGCTAATGCTCTCCTTAACAACTTCTCCTTCGATTCCTCCCACTTCCTCCAAATCCAAGGCGTAGCTATGGGCACTCACATGGGGCCCAGCTATGCCTGCCTCTTTGTAGGGTACGTCAAACAATCCCTGTTCCAGGTGTACACTGGCCCTATCCCCAAACTCTATCTCTGCTACAGTGATAACTGCATCGGTGCTACCTCCTGCACCCATGCAGAACTCATGGAATTCATTAACTTCACGACTAATTTTCATCCTGCACTTGGACCATCTACTTCACCTCCCTTCCCTTTCATGGAGACAGGATATAGATTATTGAGTGATGTCTATTACAAATCTACTGAATCCAACAGCTATATAGACTACACTTCTTCCCACCCTGCCTCCTGCAAAGACTCTATCCCCTGCTCCCAATTCGTCAGTCTACACCGCATCTGCGCCCAAGTTGAGGTGTTCCATACCAGGACATCCGGGATGTCCTCATTCTTTAGGGAACAGGAGTTCCCCTCTTCCATCATAGATGAGGCCCTCACTCATGTCTCCTCGGTATCCCGCAACTCCCCTCTTGCTCCCCTCTCCCCTCAGTCGCAACAAGGACAGAGTCCCCTCATCTTTCACCCCACCAGCCGTCGCATACAGCATATAAATCCATCGACATTTTCGCCACCTCTAACGGGATCCCACCACTAGTCAAATCTTCCACTAGTCATTCCATCTCCACCCCTTTCTGCTTTCCGCAGAGACCATTCCCCTCACAATTCCCTGGTTCACATCCGTTCCCACCCAAACCACCCCCTCCCCAGGTACCTTCCCTGCAACCGCAGGAGATGCAACACCTGTCGCTTTACCTCCCCCCTTGACTCTGTCCAGAGACCCCAACAGTCTTTTCAGGTGAGGCAGACATTCACTTGCACCTCCTCCAAGCTTATCTACTGTATCCACTGTGCCAGGTGTGGACACCTATATATCGGCGAGACCAAGCGCAGACTGGGCGATCATTTCACTGAACACCTTCGCTCAGTCTGCCTGGACCTACCTGATCTCCTGGTTCCCAAACACTTTAACCCCATCCCATTCCCACACTGATCTTTCTGTCCTGGGCCTCCTCCATTGTCAGAGTGAGGCCAAACGCAAATTGGAGGAACAGCACCTCAGATTTTGTCTGTGCAGCTTACAGCCCAGCGGTATGAATATTGATTCGCCTAACTTCAAGTAACCCTTGCATTCCCTCTCCCTCTGTCCCTCCCCCACACTAATATTCCTGCTAGTTTTACTGTTTGTGTCCCTTCATTATCACCATCTTCACAGCCAACAATGGATCACGGTTGTCTCTTTGGCTATCGTAGCCAGCTCTTCTTGGTTCTTTTCATGCCTCTATTTTCTTTCTCCCCTGACTCTCAGTCTGAAGAAGGATCTCGACCGAAAATGTCACCCATTCCTTTTCTCCAGAGATGCTGCCTGACCCGCTGAGTTACTCCAGCTTTTTGTGTCTATCTTCTGAATAAAAGATAATGACGTTTAGTCACGTTCAAGCAGGGAAAGCAGATTTAGACCATTCAACCCCTTGAGCCCACTCCCCCCTTCAGGTGGTCTTCAGCTCAGCAAGTCTATTGCAGCCTTAATCTCTTTCCCAAATGCTAATTTATCTGCACCAGTCTGAAGTAACGTGAAAGTTAGTGTTGAACATTGAAGTGAAATGGTGACCTTCCTCTGTAGTGTTTGGGAAATACATGTGGACCTTATGTGTTGTGTTTGTTCACAGTGCCCGGCTACCTAGGATGCTTTAAAGACAATGGTGACCCCCCACCATTATCAGGGAGCAGTGAGACGTCGAACAAACTGACCATCCAAACCTGCATTAAGTTCTGCAGGAATAAGAGGTTTAAGGTAATGAATTACAGATTTACTCTCGCATGTGATTCTGAATAGATTGCTGATGAGAGGTGGTAAATGTTGTAAACTGCAAGAAAAGGCAGGATGGTTTGGACATTGAGGCCTCAACCTTGCCCACACCACTGGCATTGTGGGTAAATGCAGATGAGAATACTCACATCCCACCTGGCTGGGTGAGGTGGGTGGCAGGCTTTGGAGAGTGTTGTGTGTGGGAGGGGGGGTGGGGGTGTATGGGAAGGGGGGGAGAGTGGGAGGGGTGGGAGAGTGTAGGGGGATGGGAAATTGTGTGGGGGGAGGGAGGGAGGTGGAGAGTGTGTGAGAGGAGTGGGAGAGTGGGTGAGAGAGTGGGGGGAGATTGTGTGAGAGGGGTGGGGGAGAATGTTGGAGGGGGGAGTGTGTGGGAGGGGTGTGAGAGTTAGTGGGAGGGGAGGGATCAGAGAGAGAGAGAGTGGTGAGGGAGTGGTCAGAGGGAGAGGTAGGTGGGTGATGTGGATGAGTGTTGGGGCAGTGTAGTGGGTGAGGGTGGTGTGAGAGAGGAAGGTAGATGAGGGTGGGGTGAGAGAGGGGGGCGGGGGTGGGAGGGGATGCGGAGAGAAGGAAGCTGGGAAGAGTATGGTGGAGGAGGAGAGGCCAGGGAAGGATGGAGGAAGTGTAGGTTGGGGAGGATTGGGAGAGTGGAGGTCAGGGTATAAAGATGCTGGGGAAAGGAAGAAGTGGAGTGAAGAAACAGGGATAAAGCTGGGTTGTGACGACCTTTATTTCCTTGCCTCTGCTTTGGATATTCTGTGCTGAGATTTTATGGCCCAATTTACCGCCAGCCCAGGTCACACTCTAGTTCTTGCCTAATACCATTCGGGAATTAACTCTACACTGTGTGTTTGGATCAAAGGTCCTACACTTCCAATAGTGTCTGCCTGTAGTGTCTTTAAATTATGGTCGAATTAATCATTTGGATTATTGGGTCATAATTTAAGAAGGTTGAAAATTGCTGCTTTAAAGTAATTCATGGAATTAACAAGGTTTCCATCATAAGACCAGGGCCACTTCATAATGAGCACATACAGTATGTACTTCTCTTAATGGAGTGTTTTAAAGCAGCATTAGAGATAAACCTTTGGATTGTTATCCTTTGTGATGAGATGACATCTGTACCTTTGCATAGAGGTGGCAAAAACATCTGAAGTAATGTGGATGTTTGTAACCAAAACCCCTTTAATTCAAACTGGTTTACTTTTGCCATTGTGCCACAGGGCGACATTAGAAGGATGAGAGGGTATCTTATAGAAACATATCAAATTCTTAAGGGATTGGACATGCCAGATGCAGGAAAAATGTTCCCCATGGTGGGGGAGTCCAGAACCAGGGGTCACAGTTTAAGCATAGTTTAAGCATAAGGGGTAGGCCATTTTGGAGAGTTGTGAATCTGTGGAATTCTCTGCCACAGAAGGCAGTGGAGGCCAATTCACTGGATGTATTCAAGAGAGAGTTAGGTTTAGCTCTTAGGGCTAAAAGAATCAAGGGATATGGGGAGAAAGCAGGAACGGAGTACTGATTTTGGATGATCAGCCATAATCATATCGAAGGGCCGTGGCCTACTCCTGCACCTATTTTCTATGTTTCTATCTCTCTATTCTATCAATTCACTGCTCACTTGTGTCCCTTTCAATAACTACTCCAGGCCTCCAGAGAGAGACAGCAATAGAGTAAAGGGATAGGATGTAAGCAATGCTAAACAATGTTTGTGCTGAGAATGATGAGCTGCATAATATCTGGATGTGTCATTGCACTGTATAAAACAGCCCCTCTCTTCTGCGTAAATTGATTACAGCTGTTTTACTTTGTTTCTGCTTTATTATCATTTTTAATTTGTTGTTGCAGCTCGCTGGCATGGAGTCAGGCTATGCATGTTTCTGTGGGAACGATGCTGATTACTGGAGACATGGGGAGGCGAACAGCACAGAATGTAACCACGTGTGCTTTGGTGATCACACTCAGCCCTGTGGAGGAGATGGCAGGATAAACATTTTTGACGGTGAGTAATGCAAAACAGAAGTCATTCCTGGCCTTCTGCAGCCAGCTTGAGGCTGCTGTTGTACATTCTCAACTTCATTTTCTTTGTCCCACTTCAAGCAGCCATGTCTTTAATTTTTTTGAAGAAGGGTTTCGACCCAAAACGTCAACCATTCCTTCTCTCCAGAGATGCTGCCTGTCCCGCTGAGTTACTCCAGCTTTTTGTGTCTATCTTGGGTCTGTAATTGCCCTGGACTGTCAGTTGAGTTATTCTGCCCCACCCACTTTTCTGCATCTCTACCTCTCCCTGCCCCTTTAAACTTGTCTAAAATCTACCCTTTTGACAACTTTCGGGTCACCTGTTCAACTACTGCTATATCTGGCTCAATGTAAAATATTTATATTTTGATAATGGTCCATGAAAAGTTGGGATATGTACTATATAAAAGTCATGGGGTCATAGAGTCTTAGAGTGATACAGTGTGGAAACAGGCCCTTCAGCCCAACACCAGCCAACAATGTCCCAGCTACCCTAGTCCCACTTGACTGTGCTTGGTCCATATCCATCCAAACCTGTCCTATCCATGTCCCTGTCCAACTGTTTCTTAAATGATGGTATAATCCCAGCCTCAACGACCTCCTCTGGCAGCTTGTTCCATACACCCACCACCCTCTGTGTGATAAAGTTACCCCTCGGATTCCTATTAAATCTTTTCCCCTTCATCTTTAACCTATGTCCTCTGGTCCTCGATTCCCCTACTCTGGTCAAGAGACTCTGTGCATCTACCCGACCTATTCCTCTCATGATTTTGTACACCTCTATAAGATCACTCTTCATCCTCCTGTGCTCCATGGAATAGAGACCCAGCCTACTCAACCTCTCCCTATAGTTCACACCCTCTAGTCCAGGCAACATCATCGAATATCTTTTCTGAACCCTTTCAAGCTTGACAATATCTTTTCTATAATATGGTGCCCAGAACTGAACACAATATTCTAAATGCGGTCTCACCAACGTCTTATACAACTGCAACATGAACTCCCAACCTATACTCAATACTCTGACTGGCGAAGGCCAAAGTGCCAAAAGCCTTTTTGACCACCTTATCTACCTGCAACTCGACCTTCAAAGCACTTGTACCCCTAGATCCCTCTGCTCTACAACACTACCCAGAGGCCTACCATTTACTGTGAAGGTCCTGCCCTAGTTCGATGTCCCAAAATGCAACACCTCACACTTCTGTGTATTCCATTCCACCATCCATTCCTCTGCCCACCTGGCAGTGTTTTATAAATACATTGTTATTGTTGCTGCTGAACTCTCAACGGCCATCTATTCCAGCACATGCTCGCTGCCAGAATTGGCACTACCTCCCAGTGTCTTGGAATAGGCCAGCATGACCAGCAGTGCCAAAATTAACCATGTTCCTTCAGTCCAAGAGAAATTGAGCCAAAGATCAGAAGATCAGAAGACATGGGAGCAGTTAGATCATTCGGCCCATCGAGTCTGTTCCATCATTTGATCATGGCTGATCTATTTTTCCCGCTCAACCTCAGCCATAGAAGGAAATGAGGTCCTGCTGTCAAAGAGACATTCAATTTCCTTCATCGCCGCTGAGTCCTGCTGATAGGTCTTTTGCCCAATTCCATAGCCATTGTTCACTTATTGCCGAAGATAGACTGGAGAGAAGGAATGGATGACGTTTCGAGTCGAGACCCTTCTTCAGACAGAGAGTCTGTGGAGAGGAAGACACAGAGATATGGAAGGATAAGGTGTGAAAATGAGGGGAAGTTGACAAGGAGGCATACAATCAGTAACATTTAATCAGGACAGTGAAAATAGTCAGAGAACTAGGACGGGGGAGGGATGGAGAGAGAGGGAAAGCAAGGGTTACATGAAGTTAGAGAAGTTAATATTGATACCGAAGATAGGCACAAAATGCTGGAGTAACTCAGCGGGACATTCCCAAACCCTAACCTCAGCGTGTATTCATACCGCTGGGGTGTAAGCTGCCCAAGCGAAATATGAGGAGCAGATACACATAACATTACTGCCATCTTGCTTTGGCTTCACATGCTAATGAACATTTGTGGTTTGTGAGTTTTAACTGCAGCCACCAGCAAGCTGTTACACTGTCAAAAACATTATAACTTGGCCCTGTCCTCAGCCAGTGACCAATCCACCTATTTCCCTGAGCATTTTCTGGACAGCAAGGTTACTTTTACCACTTATTTTTACCAGTACAACAGTTTTGTTAATAGTGGCGCAGTTATTTCTCACAGCATTGCTTCATGGACAAGAATTGAGAAGCCTTTTTAAGTAATTGTATGAATACTTAAATGTGCTTGAGAGGCGTATGAGGCGCAAGGTGCAGGTCATCCTGAAAAACCCCGGGCATCCCCTCCATGTCATTCTGGAGAGTCAAAAGAGCACTCAGAACAACAACCGGCTCCTCTCCCTGCGCTGTAGAACGGAGCGGTTCAGGAGATCCTTCACCCCTGCAGCCATTAGATTTTATAATTCAGACCGCTAGGCTGTAGGGGGATGCATTTTTTTGCATTTTAAAACATTTTTTATTGTTAATTATTGGTCTTTTTAAGTATTTATTGCTCTCGGGTAGTGTCCACCTTGTATTGGATGTATTGTCTGTCTGCGTTCGTTTTGAATGTGTGGGTTGGTTGGTTGGGGGCTTCTGGACATCTGAATTTCCCTGAGGGGATCAATAAAGTATTTATTATTATTTTTATTATTATTATTAAAATAGGTGTAGGAGTAGGCCATTCAGCTCCTTGAGCCAGCACCGCCATTTAATGTGATCATGGCTGATCATCCAGAATCAGTATCCCATTCCTGCTTTCTCCTCATATCAAAGTCAAAGTCAAAGTCAATTTTATTCGTCACATGCAGTGAAATGAATTTGCCAGCAGCGATACACTTAAAAAGAACACACAATACACAATAAAATGTGACACAAACATCCACCACAGCATTCTTCACTGTGGTGGAAGGCAACAAGGTTCAGTCAGTCCTCCTCCTTTGTTCACCCATAGACAAGAACGATGTTGCTATACTGAGGGACAGCCAAGTCTATCCCTCATTGCTGGCAGCTGATGGGAAGCGGCTGCAAAGTGGGAAGCGGCTGTAAAAGGACAGTGCCGCTGGGGGGGGGGGGGGGGGAGAGTTCCTTTCACAGCGTGTGGGGAGTCTGGCCCGGGTCAGCACGGCCTGGGCTGCACAAATTGGCTGGGCCGCCAGGGGTAAAGTTGCGAGGAGGGCAGGAGAGGGTTGAGAAGGAGGGAGTCGGGGATCATGCCAGCAACTCACTCACTCACTCACTGCTGCTGCAGCACTCCGGGCGTGGAGCCTCCGCATTGTGGCCGGGGAGGGAAGTAGCTCGGGTGGCTGTGAGCGGCCACCGGGACCGGACAGTGGAACCGGCCGCCATCTCAGCGCCTTCTGTCAGCCCGCCAGCCACGGTGTCCTTCAGCACAGGCGCAACTGGTGGAGGTGGTGGTTGGCGGGTTGCTACTGGGCGGAAGGCTGGCTGCTCCGTCCCGGGCTCTCTCTCTCTCTCTCTCTACTAATCCTTGGGCAGGCGAACTGGGCGCTACAGCCAATCCCGGGACAGGCGACTTTGGAACTGCAGCCAGTCCCGGGGCAGGCAGGCGACCTTTCCGACCCCTGGACTAAACCAAACCCTTGATCCTGTCCCGCCAGCCTTTTCTCAAAATTTAGCAACTTAAATTGGGGGTGCGTCTTCGACGCAGGCGCATCTTCATTGCCGGGAAATACGGTAAATGGACTTCATTCAGGCCTTTGATAAGATTCTGCACAATAGGCCACTCTGCAAGGTTAGTTCACATGGCATCCAGGGGGAACTAGCTGCTTGGATACAGAACAAGCTTCATGGAAGGAAGCGGAGGGCGATGGTGGAAGGTTGCTATTCGGACTGGAGGCCTGTGACTAGTAGTGTGCCTCAGGGATCAATGCAGGGCCTGTGGTTCATAGTAACAATTTAAATAAGAGTGTGCAAGGTATGACTAGTAAGTTTGAAGATTACGCTACAGTAGGTGGTATCATAGACAGCAGGATCTTGAGCTGTAACGTGGGCTGCGAATGGCTAATGGAGTCCAATGCAGATGTTTGTGAGGTGAAGTCAAATCAGGGCACGACCTTGACAGTGAGTGGCGAGGACCAAGGCAACATTATTGTCCAGAGGGATCTAGCAATACAGGTGCACAGTTCACTGGAAGTGACCACAGGTAAATAGGGTGGTAAAGAGGCTTTTGGTACATTGGCCTTCATCAGTCAGGGTACTGAGTGTAAAAGTTGGGATATTCTGTTACAGATGTACAAGTCTTTGGTGAGGCTGCATTTGGAGTATTGTGTTAGTTTCCATCACCCTTGCTATAGAAAGGATGTCATTAACCTGGAAAGAGTGCAGAGAAGATTTACGAGGATGTTGCCAGGACTCAAGGGCCAGAGATATAGGGAGATATTGGACAAGCTAGGACTTTATTGCTTGGATCGGAGTGGGCCAAGTGCTGATGTTATAGAGGTGTTTAAAATGATGAGGGAACTTCATAGGGTGAATGCATGGTCTCTTACCCAGGGGAGGGGAATTTGTCGGGGAAAGCCAGAGTACATAGTTTTAAGGTGAGAGAGGAAAGTTTTGTTGGCAACCCAAGGGGCAACTTTTTCAGACAGAGGGTGGTGGGTATATGGATCAAGCTGGCAGAGGAGGTAGATGAGGCAGATACAAAACAACATTTAAAAGACACTTGGACAAGTACATTGTTAGGAAATGTTTAGAAGGATATGTATAAAATGCAGGCAGATGGGACTAGCTTAAGTGGAGTGTCTTGGTCGGCATGGACGAGTTGGGCCGAAGGGCTTGTTTCCGTGCCGTGTGACTCTATGACTTGAATGAAAGACATGGTGATTGGACAACCACCTGCTGGGTTTAGCTGCAGACGGCCCTGCCCTGTGCTGTCTGGGCCGCCCTTTTGGAACTTCTCTCGATTTATCTTTGGCTTGCAAAGGCTGTCGCCTCTCCGCGTGAAACAATGAAAGAGATGCTCCAGCTCCCCCTGCTTTCAATTACCTCCCTTTGTCACACCAAAACAGAGAGCTGAGCACTGCAAGAAACAAGCCTGTCTGTGTATGAAGGACCTCCAATACCAAGTTAAATGTAGCGAGAATACCTGGGAACAATTACCAGCCTTATTCCAGTCTGACTTTTATATGATATCATGCACCACAAAAACAAAACAAAATTGTTGCCTGTAAATCATGCCAGAGTAGCTGCTTTAAAATAGCATCAGTGGGAGACTTTTTGACTCATTTTATCCAGCCTTGAGTCTGTTTTCTGTTGCATGTTGCACAAGTAGCGTTAATATGAGCCGTCGGCACTGATGTACAATAAAGTTGCACCAACTGAAGGTCCACGTTATTGACAACATTTAGCTAAAGGTTTACCAGGTTTTTGACTATAATTGGACCATATGAAGTCCTGAGTGCAAGATGATTGCTTTTGTTATCAGCTCATTGCTGTATAAAGTGCTTACATTATGATATGGAAATGACCCCATGAAAAGAACCCAGCCTTCACGTCACTTTGTCCAAGGTCAGCTATCGGGCTGTTACATAAAAAATGAAGCCTCCTCTGATCTGTCCTAACAACGCGACTGAGGTCAAATTCAGTGTCCACTCTCTCTGTTTCATAGAGTCATACAGTAATACAACGCCCAACTGGCCCACATGGGCCAACATGTCCCACCTGCCCGCGTTTGGCTCATATCCCTCCAAACCTGTTCTATCCATGTATCTGTCTTACTGTTTCTTAAATGTTGGCATTGTCCTTGCCTCAACTACCTCCTCTGGCAGCTTGTTCCATACACCCACCACTCTTTGTGTGAAAAAAGTATTCCTCAGATTCCTATTAAATCCTTTCCCCCTCACCTTAAACCTATTTCCTCGTCCTCGATTCACCTACTCTGGCGAAGAGACTCTGTAAATCTACCCGATCTATACCTCTCATGATTTTATGCATGGTTCTTCCAAAAACCTTACTTGGAAGAGTTTCTTGCTGATCCTCTGCTGTCTGCGTTGTAAAAGCATTGGTATCATTTTATTTGTTTATTGAGTTGGATATAGCTCTTAGGGCTAACGGAATCAAGGGATATGGGGAGAATGCAGGAACGGGGTACTGATTTTCGATGATCAGCCATGATCATATTGAATGGCAGTGCTGGCTCGAAGGGCCGAATGGACTACTCCTATTTTCCATGTCTATGTTTCGATTATTGTCACATATACCAAGGTACAGTGGAAAAAATTGCCTTGTGTGCTATTCATTCAAATCATACCTTCCATCTGGTACTTGTATAGTTTTTGTAGGTAGGATGTTAGAAGATAACAAAGGCATAGAGATGTATGTTAAAGTCAGGATGGTGCTGAGCTAGTTACAGATGTTGTTTCCATTCACCAGGGTTTGGAAGATACTACCCAAATGATCATGCTACTATTGTGTTGTTCATATTGCTCTGGTTATTTTCCATTGTAGCTCGGTTGCACAGGATTCAACTCTGGGTCAGAAATGTGTAGGTTTAAACAATGGTCCGCCAGACCTGAGCATGGAATATAACATGTAATAAGATCCTGCCTTTTCACTGTTGATTATCTGAGGCCATACATCTAACCCAGTGGCATTATTTTGTTGAAAATGGGCAGCATTGTGTCGCAGCGGTAGAGTTGCTGCCTTACAGCGCTTACAGCGCCAGAGTCATGGGTTCGATCCCGACTACGGGTGCTGTCTGTACAGAGTTTGTACGTTCTCCCCGTGACCGCATGGGTTTCCTGCGAGATCTTCAGTTTCATCCCACACTCCAAAGAGGTACAGGTGTGTAAGTTAATAGGCTTGGTATAAATGTAAAATTGTCCCTAGTGTGTGTAGGATAGTGTTAATGTGCGGAGATTGCTGGTTGGTGCGGACTCGGTGGGCCGAAGGGCCTGTTTCCGCACTGTATTACTCTACTAGACAAAACTCAACTAAACTAAAATGAAGGAGTTGTATGTCATGGAAAATCAACAAATTTCTTCTTCAACTGAGCCACAATAAAAATGACCCAGAGCAATGTTAAATTAACATGGGCATTTGGATGATACAAACCCTGGTGAATGGAAACAACATCAGTGCATGATCCTGACCTGGACATACATCACTATGTGTTCAGATTCGCTGACACTTTATCCCACATTGCATCCGTGACTGCTTTACAAAAATACAACAATATTTCAACGTGTGTAAGGTTCTTTGGGATGCCTGTAGGTTGTGAAAGGCAGTATGTAAATGTAAGTCTTTCTTCAAAACTTTTAGTTATAAGGCCATGAAGTGAGTTGAATGGGAATTAACTTATCTTCCACTTTGTAAAATTTTGAAAATCACTTTGCAACCAATTCCCCCATCAGCCGTGACTGCAATATAGTCAGCCCCTGGAGGACAGTCTTTGCAAACATCCAACCTTTGCTTGAGTTTCCCCATCTGCATTCATTTTCATGGCAGTGCTGGGGATGCCAACTAGGAAACTCTGAAAACAAATAAATATCTTCATGATCGATGCATTGCCCTGTCACCTCATAGTACCACTACAGTTTGTTTAGCTTGACTTGGTCAGAAAGGGAGCTTGATTCCATCTAATTTAGGACACACTAACTTTGGGCAAATTATACCCGCAAGGTTGGACAGTAAAACTCCAATAATCCACTGTATGACTATTCAGAAATCCTGATGATTCAGCATCTAGCTCGCAAGTTGAGGTTTGCCATTCTGCTTCTCCAATCACCAGAGTCCCAGTTCCCCCACTCCCTATTCACTCACCAGGGTCTCAGTTTGCACACCTCTGTCCATTTGCAGTGACCCAGTTCCCGTGCATCCCTGTCCACTCACCAGACCCCCAACTCCTGCGCTCCCCACCCACCCACCAGAGCCTCGGGTTCTGCAACTCTATCCATTCTTCAGGTTCTGCTGGCCTCACTCCCTTGAACCTTACCAGGTTCATTGGTAAAATTATTATTCTGCTGTGTTACATCTAAAGTAACGTTAATTGAATGTGTGTTGAGAGCATGAATTAAAAAATACCATGCAATAGAATCATACAGCAGGGAAACAGGCTCTTTGACCAAACTTGCCTACTGTATGTAGATCAAGATGCCCAATCTACACTAGTCCCACATGTCTGTGTTTGGTCCGTATCCATCTAATCCTTTCCATCTATGTACCTGTCGAAATGTCTTTTAAATCTTGTTATATTATCTGCCTCCACTACCTCCTCCAGCAGCTCGTTCCATATCCCCAGCACCTTCTGGTGAAGAAAGTGCCCCTCAAGTTACCCGTCTCACCTTAAACTTACTATGTCATCTGGTTCCTGATTCCCCTACTCTGGGTAAAAGACTGTGCATTCACCCAATCTATTCGCCTCATGATCTTGTACATCTCTATAAAATCACCCCTTATCCTCCTGCGCTCCAAGAAACAGTCCTAGCCTGCTCAACCTCTCCCTAAAGCTCAGGCCCTCAGACCCTGGCAACATCCTCATAAATCTTCTCTGCACTCTTTCCACCTTAAGAACATCCTTCCTGTTTACCTGTGAATCCACTTTCAAAGAACTATGTACCCGCATTCCTAGATCCCTCTGCTCTATGAAACTTCCCTGGGCCCTGTCTCTCACTGTGGCAGTCCTGCCCTGGTCTGACTTCCCAAAATGCCAACTATTGCACGTATCTGCATTAAACTCCAGTAATCATTCCTCAGTTCACTTGCTCAGCTGATCAAGATCCACATGTAATTTGTGAGAGCTCTATTTGCTAGCTACGATACCACCCACTTTAGTGTCATCTGCAAACTTACTAAACATGCCTTCTACATTCTCATTCAAATCATTCCTACAAACCATAAGCAGCAATGGGCCCAGCACCAATCCCTGAGACACACCACTGATCACAGGTCTCCAGTTCGATTAACAACATTCCACCATCGCCCTCTGCTTCCTCCGTAAAGCAGGTATCAGTCAGCTAGCTCTCCCTAGATCCCATGATATCTCACCTTCTAGTGGAGCCTACCATACAGAACCTTATCAAATGCCTTGATGAAGACCATATAGACAACGTTTATGGCTTTGCCATAATCAATATCTTTGGCTACGAGTCTGGAAAATCTGCTCGTCCGGTACCATCAATGTGGTAAACATGCCAGATTAACGGGGTTTTATTCACTGTGGTGTCCAGAAAACAATGGTGTAATGCCAAGCACATTCATCTGATTGTTTCTATAATGTTGGGCGAGTCCAGAACCAGGGGCCACAGTCTTAGAATAAAGGGGAGGCCATTTAAGACTGAGGTGAGAACAAACTTTTTCACCCAGAGAGTTGTGAATTTGTGGAATTCCCTGCCACAGAGGGCAGTGGAGGCCAAATCACTGGATGGATTTAAGAGAGAGTTCGATAGAGCTCTAGGGGCTGGTGGAATCAAGGGATATGGGGAGAAGGCAGGCACGGGTTATTGATTGGGGACGATCAGCCATGATCATTATGAATGGCGGTGCTGGCTCGAAGGGCCGAATGGCCTCCTCCTGCACCTATTTTCTATGTTTCTAAGGTGTCAAGAAACATGACTAAATACAATTGTACTGTTACATGGAAATATTGCAAGTGTTTAGTATATTCCCTGTTTATGTTGAATGAATCCCTCCCCAATTTATTTTAAAAATGTTTGCTATTTTCAAAGGAGAACTTGTCTTAACATAAATCAGCAACAAATAACATTAGCTTTCAGTTTAGGCCCTGATTGACTAATTATTCTGCCTCTCTTGCAGCAATGATTGGGGCCTGCGGTGGAAATTATTCAATGGATGCTGGGATCATTTACTCTCCTGATTTCCCTGACAACTATGCGAGTGGCAGAGTGTGTTACTGGACCATTCAGGTGCCAGGTGCTTCTCTCATTCGATTTGACTTCACCTTGTTTGACATCAGGGACTCGAGTGATATGGTGGAGTTTCTGGATGGTCGCAGCAACAATGTTCTCGCCAGGTTCGATGGGACAAACCGGCCTCATGACAGTCTGAATGTGTCGGCCAGCTTTGTGATTCTATACTTTTACTCGGACCGGGTTAACCAGGCTGAAGGCTTTGCTGTCCTGTACAAAGGTAAGCAGGGAGCCTGTTTATTGCCTTCATGCTCTACTGGATATTCGGGAATAAACATCAGCATTCTGCGGCAATGCGGGTGAGAAATCAATGATGTATGAAAATAAGTGTCTACTATCTTTGTTACAGGAACCTTGAGTCTAGAGCCTTACATTTAATAATGCTATCTCTGTGAAGTATGTAAAATGTCCTGGGGGATTTCAAGAATAGTAACATGGATTGTCTGAAGAAGAGTCTCGACCCGAAATGTAACCCATGCCTTCTCTCCAGAGATGCTGCCTGTCCCGCTGAGTTACTCCAGCATTTTATGTCTATCTTCGGTTTAAACCAGCATCGACAGTTCCTTCGTACGCATACATGGATTGTTTCTTCTCCCTTGAAGGAGCAATGGTTTCAGAACAAAAGGAACCAACGAACCTTGTCTTGCTTTTTTAAACTGCACACATGCACGCATACACGCACACACACATGCATAACTCCTCACACACACACGGACTCACACTCACACACACACTCGCACGCATACACGCACACACACTCACACAGGCACAAGCACATGCACGCGCACACACGCACACACGCACACACACATGCATAACGCCACATTCACACACACACACACACTCACACTCACACACACACAAGCACATGCACGCGCACACACACTTTCGCTCAGACACACTCACATATGCACACACACATGCACATGCGAACACACACACACATGCACACACGCACACACACATACACACACCCCATCAAGTGCACAATCATTTGCATGTCAGTCCTACACTCATTCCCCCATGGCACACTTACATTCCCACGCATGCACATGCTGCACACTGTCACACACACATCTCATGCACAGCATCTGCATGGAACCGCAGCTCTCTGCTCACAACACATTCGCACTCCTGCAATGACGACTTGAAAAATGACCCGACCTGGAAATGGAGGTGCTCTTTGTCTTTATCTTCCTGCCATTGAGGAGGAGTCTGTTGTTAGGCAAGATGCTGTTGTTCGGACTGATAGTTTAAAATATTTCAAATAACTGTTACCATTCAAGGAGCACAGTCACATTCTATCTTTTCTGTACCATGCACTATTTTGTTTTCATTTTGTTTTTTATGCAGAAAATTATTCAGTAACTTGCTGTGTTGTTCCTTTAAATGAGTAATCCACAGCAATCTCTCCCAATGGCAGTATATTTGTGAAAGGTAATTCTACCAACCGGGGGACTCATTCTAACAAAAACCTTTCTAATTGGAGTCACAGAGTCACGGTAGCCATGCAGCACAAAAACAGGACCTTCTGCCCAGCTTGCCCATGCCCACTAAGATGGCCCATCTACACTTGTCCCACCTGTCTCCGTTTGGTCCAAGTCCCTTCTAACCTTTCCTATCCATGTACCTGTCCAAAGTGTCTCCCTCTCCCCTGACATCAGTCTGAAGAAGGGTCTCGACCCGAAACGTCACTCCAGAGATACTGCCTGTCCCGCTGAGTTACTCCAGCATTTTGTGTCTATCTTCAGTTTAAGCAGTTCCTTCCTACACAAATGTCTTTTAAATATAGTTATAGTTTCTCTCAACAACCTCCTCGGGCAGCTCATTCCATATACTCCATTGCCCTCTGTGTGAAAAAGTTGCCCCTCAGGGTCTTATTAAATCTTTTCTCTCTCACAAACCTCTCATTCTCCTATGTTCCAAGGAGTACGGTCCTAACCTGCCCAACTTATTCCTATAGCTCAGGCCCTCAAGTCCTGACAACTATTCAGAAATCCTCACTGCACACTTTTCAGCTCAGCAAAACAGGGTGACAAAACTGAACATGATACTCCAACAGCACCTTATACAACAGTAGCATAACATCCAATGTTTATACTCAGTACCCTGACTGATGAGAAGACCAAAGCTGATCAGTCTGAAGAAGGATCTCAACCCAAAACGTCACCCATTCCTTCTCTCCATAGATGCTGCCTGTCCCGCTGAATTTCTTCAGCATTTTGTGTCTATCGTTGATGAAGAACAACGTTCTGAAAGCTTTCTTGACCACCTCATCTACCTGTGATGCCATTTTCAAGGAACTTTGTACCTACACTCCAAGATCCCTCTGCTCTCAACAGTCTTCAGACCTCTGCCATTTACTGTGAAGGTCCTGCCCTGATTAGATTTCCCAAAATAAATCTGCATTAAACTTTATCAACCATTCCTCTGCCCACTTGCCCAACTGATCAAGATTATGCTTCAACCTTTGCTATCTACAATATCACCCACTTTAGTGTCATCTGCAAACTTACTATTCATGCCATGTGTGTTCTCATCCAAGTCGTTGCTATAAACCATGAACAGCAATGGGCCCAGCAGCAACCTTTGAGACACGCTACTAGTCACAAGCCTCCTGTCCAAAAATCAACCTCCACCATCATCCTCTGCTTTCTTCCATGAAGCCAAGTTTCTATCCAGTTGGCTAACTCTCTAATGATCTAACCTTCCAGAGCAGCCTACCATGCGGAACCTTGTCAAATGCCTTGCTGAAATCCATATAGACAACATCTACAGCTCTCTCTTCATCAACCTTTTTGGATACATTGTCAAAACAATCAGATTAGTGAAACACGACCTCCCATGTCTAAAACTCTGCTGACAATCCCCACTCGGCCCTTCTCTCTTTATCTAGTAGTAACTTTCCGACCTTGGATGTTGGGCTCACTGGTGTATAGTTCCCAGGCTTTTCCTTGCAGCCCTTTCCTTGCAACATTTACCACCCTCCAATCTCCCGGCACCTCACCCCTATTTAATGATGACTCAAAGATCTCAGTTAGGGAACCTGCAGTTTCTTCTCTAGCTTCCCACAGTGTTCTTAAATATATCTGATCAGGCCTAGGAGATTTAACTACCTTCATTCAAGTTAGGACATTCAGCACCTCCTCAACAGTAACACTGACTGCTCTCATGATACTTCCATCGACTGCCCCAAGTTTTCTGGTCTTCATAGCTTTCTCCACTGTAAAAACAGAAGATAATTACTCACTGAGGACATAGTTCATCTCCTATGGCTCCACACAGGTGCCCGCTTTGGTTTGTAAGTGGCCCTATTCTCTCTCTGGTTACCCTTTTTCCCTTAATGTACATAAAATCTCTGGATTTTCCTTCGTGATATCTACTAGAGCTCTCTACTGCCCCCTTTTTGCCCTCCGGATTTCCTTTTTTAGCATGCTCCTCAATTTCCCAAACTCCTCCAGGGATACACTTGATCCCAGCTGCCAATACCAGTCCCATGCTGTATCCAAACTAAAGCCTTCTTAAATGGAGAGGACTTGCAAGTAAATTAGCACCAAATACCCAACAGGTTGTTTACCTGCCACCCTATCCCTTAACACCAAATTACATCGCCGTGCAGTGTACAATGCACTGTAATCCTAACAGTTCTGAGTTCTAAGCCAGAGTTACACTGTTTTGCTTTGTATCAAAAATAATTTATTTAATTACGATCACGATACAAAAACCAAACCGTGGTAACTGTGGTAACACACCCACCACCATAGTACACAATCACCAAATTATCTAGACACTAAATTTTCAATCCTTACAAATATACTAAATAACTACTATACAACGATGTCCCTCTCTAACACCACCTGGGCGTGGTTGTAACCCCAGTAAAGGGGCAAGAATCTGGCTCGGCACAAGCCTCTTCCGCCTGGCGCCGTGACTCGCGGATGGCCAGCTTGGCCAGGCCTAGGAGCAATCCAACCAGGACATCTTCAGCCCTACCCACTTCCTAGATCCCGTGGCTAGTCCTCCGGCCGCTGATAGCAGAGCCACTCCTCCCCCTCTGGGACCCTAGGTGGAGCGGATAGCAGAGCTCCTTGTCCTCCGGACCCTGGCTATAGGGACTCTCGACTGGTAGAGTTACACTGTGGGTGGTTTGAGCTTGACAAATGACACTGGGGACTCACCTGTCCAAAGGTGCACCTCTACTAACTGAACCAACACACAATCTGAGCAGCTATTGAGGGCATACATTCTCTTCTTCACTGAGCTTTCTACTGCTTTCCACATCATGTGTGAGCACAAAAAGGACACAAAGTGCAGGAGTAACTCTGTGGTTCAGGCAGCATCTCTGGAGAACATGGATAGGCGACGTTTCGGGTCAGTACTGATTGTAATAGTGGAGGAGAAAGATGGAAGGGAGTTCGAGTCAAATCAAAATTTGGGAAGTAATAGTTTAAGTAATAAGTAACAGGAGGGGGGGGGGTTGATTAGTTTACTTAGTTCATCGATACAGTGGAACCAGGCCACTGAGTCCGCGCTGACCAGTAATCACCCATACACTAGTTCTATGCTACAGAAACCAATTAACCTACAAACCTGCATGTCTTTAGAATGGGGGATGAATCCAGAGCACCCGGAGAAACCCTCGTGGTCACAGGGAGAACATACAAACTTCACACAGACAGTACCCGTAGTCAGGATCGATCCCAGGTCTCTGGTGCTGTAAGCAGCAACTTTACCACTGCACCACCGTGCCGCTCCAAGATGGCAGATTGTTGAACAGAAATGAAAAGACACAAAGTGTGAGATAGGGAGATGAGAGAACAATCTAAAGGGGAAGGAATATAAGTAGAAGAGGGTGGGGGGGTGGTGAAACAGAGAAATGTGCGCATATAGAGAGATAGTAACATATAAAATAGGTGTAGGCCAATCGGCCCTTCCATCCAGCAATATGCTCATGGCTGATCATCCAAAATCATTACCCCGTTCCTGCTTTCTCCATATATCCCTTGATTCTGTTAACCCTAAGAGCTAAATCAAATTGTCTCTTGAAAACATAGAGGCAGGACGCAAGGAAGAGAGGGGAAAGGGGGGGGGGGGGGTGTTTGAAGGTAGTTAACTATAATTGGAGAATGCAATGTTCTTAACATTAGATTGTAAGCTGCCCAAGAATAAGGTGTGCTGCTTTGCATGTGGCCTCACTCTAGCAATGGAAAATTCCTAGGACAGAAAGGTTGGTGTGGGAATGGGAATGGGTTTTAAATAGTTAGCAACCAGGAGATGCAGCAGGCTTGAGCAGAGTTCTCCAATCACCACTTCCCTCTTTTTCTACCTTAAATTTAGTTAGAGGGTGGTGAATCTGTGGAATTCTTTGCCAAAGAAGGCTGTGGAGGCCAAGTTAATGGATATTTTTAAGACAGAGATAGATAGATTCTTGATTAATACAGGTGTCAGGGGTTATGAGGAGAAAACCAGGTGAATGGGATTAGGAGGGAGGGGTAGATCAGCCATGAGTGAATGGCAGAGTAGACGATGGGCCGAATGGCATAATTCTGCGCCTAGGAGAGTCAGCATCAGTCTGAAGAAGGGTCGAGACCCGAAAGTCACCCATTCCTTCTCTGCAGAGATTCTGCCTCCAGTTAATGAGTTAATCCAGCATTTTGTGTCTATGGAAGGGATGGATTCAGGTCCTGATCACACCACAAAAGGCACTGAGCGTACATGGTATGAAGGCGCACTCCCTCATCCATGTGGTATGTAAGCATAGCCAAGTCTGGAAGTCAAAGTGAAAGTTGACTCTGAAGTATGACATGTGAGCCATTCCTATACACAACCAGCACAGACTGGAGCCCTGGAGTAAAGGAAGGTGAGGGGTGACCTGATTGAAGTATATACGATTATTAGAGACATAGATAGTATAGATTGTCAAATGTTTTCCATGGTAGGAGTATCATAAAACTAGAGGGCATAGGTTTAATGTGAGATGTAGTAAAGGGGATTGTAAGAGATGATGCTGGACTCAGATACTCAGATGTTTAAGAGGTATTTAGACAGACACTTTAATAGGCAAGGCATAGAAGAATATATACTTTTTGTAGTGGTTAGGAGTTTTGCTTTTTGGTTTTCGTGAAGTCTTGAACCTTTGGCACTGGAGCCCTTCACATTCCATTCAGCCCTTAAATTGCTTTAGAATAATGCAGAATGGCTGAAGGCTAATGCCCGAGGTAATTGAAAGGGTTGTTAGAGAAATGGATTCGCTTTAAATTCCAACCTACTGACAAATTAGACCTGAAGATGAAAGAAGGGAAGACTTTGAAGTGGTTTACTACATATAGTCATTCAAGGAAATATTTAAAAAGAATGTTTATTGCGCTTGAATGTTGTGCAATTTGCCTTCTGCTAACTTGCCATTTCCGCAGCCATTAAAGACGAGCCCCAAACACAGCCTCCAGCGAACAAGAACGATC
The DNA here is from genome assembly GCA_038087875.1 of Malacoraja senta. Classification (NCBI taxonomy): domain Eukaryota; kingdom Metazoa; phylum Chordata; class Chondrichthyes; order Rajiformes; family Rajidae; genus Malacoraja; species Malacoraja senta. The sequence continues at coordinate 35,392,168 of CM075980.1, forward strand.
TAAATATGTCTGACGTGTTAATCGAGAAGGTGGGCTCTGGGACCAATGTGGCACGGTCTTCAAAGATTCTCTACTTCATCACAGCGAGTCCCAACCAACCAAACCAACCAGAACATGCCAGGTCAGTACCACTCTGCTGCTGAACAAATCTGTCTCGTTCAATGTCACCGATCTCCATTAATCATCACTGTGCTTATTTACAGTGTGGACTATCTATGCCTTGGCAGCCCTGTTGACATTGACTGTGATAGCAATGGTTTCAAAGATTCTCCTCCACCTAACAATAAAGTAAGTCTCGACCTTTCCCCTCAGTGCAAACCATTTTCAATTAACGTAAATGGAAAGTCCATTGATTCCGACGTGTGGCGTTGAATTCTATATGGAGGAAAGTTACAGGCTCAGTAGGAAGGGATGAGTGAACCAAGCAGTTGCAGAAGGAGCAGTCTCTGTCAAAGTGGAGCGCGGTAGAGTGAATGACGACTGATTTGGGGAAATGTGACTGATGGTGGGATCACATTGATTTAGCAGAAACGTTGGAGAATGGTGTGTTGGATGCGGAGACTAGTGGGGTGAAAGTTAAGGACCAACGAACTCTATCCTTGTTCTGTTTGGGTGGAAGGGGAGTGAGTGTATTCAAGAGAGAGTTAGATTTAGTTCTTCAGGCTAATGCAATCAAGGGATATGGGGAGAAAGCAGGAACGGGTTACTGATTTTGGATGTTCAGCCATGATCATATTGAATGGCGGTGCTGGCCCTATGGGCCGAATGGCTCATTCCTGCACCTATTTTCTATGTTTCCATGTTTCTATGAGTGCAGAACTATGGGACACCGGGGAAATGCAGGTAAAGGATCCACATCTAAAGAAAGTGGACATGTTGGATGTCCATGTATTGAAAGCCTTGCAAGCAGCTGCGACAGAGATGGAGAAATTGAGAGAGGTGGGAGGAGGTGTAGTTCAGATAACTGTGGGAGTCGATGGGTTTGTAGTAGACATCTGTCGATAGTCTGTTCTGTCTGGCAGAAGGATGACTATAGTCCTGAATGGAAGTAAATCTGTCCTAATGCTACCTGGCCCACAAATAGTTGCAGGAAATGTGTTTGCGTCTTAAGTCCCCTCAGAAATGGGCTGACAAATATTCAGTTCATGGGCAGTTTGGGAAGGATAAGATTCTCGCTAATCAGCAGGATGAACATCAAGCTATTACCTCTCATTGCGTGACATGCAGATAAATGGCATTGTCTTTCATTATGTTCCGTTACCCCTTGCATAAGTCAGATTTGATGCAAGTCGGAATCACCTTAACACTAGGTAGAAACAAAGAAGTGTAGATGCTGGTTAATACATAAAACAACACAAAGCACTGGAGTAACTCAGCAGCTCAGGCAGCATCTCTGGAGAACTTGGATACATGACGTTTCAGGTCAGGACCCTACTTCAGACTGATTCAGTCTGCTGAGTTGCTCCAGCAATTAGTGTCCTGAAACAATTTTCACCTTAAAACTTGGTGCCAATACTGCTGGTCTGCACCAGCGAGCCCATCTTCACCGGTTGCCGCTGCTGTTCTTGTGGCTCACGTTGTAGCTCCTGGCCCAAAGTGCGTTCTTCAGGCCGCCGCCACTGATAGGATGCACTCGGTCACTGTGGGGCTCCCTCCCTTCTCACCAGCTGCCTCCTCCTCCTTCTCCCGTCACCCCACAGTGGCAGGAACTGGTAGATCAGCGAGCCCAGGGAAGGGTTTGTAGCTCTGATACTGACGGGAAGCCCTCACCATCCTCCCGTTGCAATAACACAGGTCATTCAGGAAACGGAACCACCCGCTGTGAATTGTTTATCAAAGTGTGAGTTTATGCTGTCTGCTATGTACGTCGGGGAGTGTCTGCACACTCTTCCCACTGTCATATTTCTGGTCTGGCAATTGGAAATGACAATAAATGTTGGCCTTTGTGCAGCAAACTTACAGTTTATTACTATATGTACAGTAACCATTATAAATAGAGATAACAAATTATATTCTACTTCATATTTATAACACTATTAATCCAAAAAAAGTTAAAGGATGGTTCATTCTCAGTTTAAGCGTACAGAATCATTAACAGAAAATCATCTTTATCAAGCAATACATTATTTTTTGCAATTCCAAGCATCTCATTCACTATTCACTGGATGTATTCAAGAGAGAGTTAGATATAGGTCTTAGGGATAATGGAATCAAGGGATATGAGGGGAAAGCAGGAACAGGGTACTGATTCTGGATGATCAGCCATGATCATATTGAATGGCGGTGCTGGCTCAAAGGATCCACTCCTGCACCTATTTACTATGTTTTGATGTTTCTAAGTTATCAAAATATTTAGTTGGGGTTCTTAGTGAAGACTGGTTGATCGCTCCTTGAGGTGAGCACCCATCCTTGGAATGAGGTAACTTAAGAGTTGGCCAGTTGAGGTGAGTGCCAGACAGGTGTGATGATAAAGTGGACACAGATCAGCATTTCCAACTACGCAGTTGTGGCAGGATAATAGATCAAGGACAGGGCCGGATTTACCACTAGGCTTCATAAGCTGAAGCCTAGGGCCTCGAAATCTAGGGGGCCTCCAGCCAAGGCAGGACACCTGCTGTTCAACTGACCGGGGCCCCCCTCTCCATCTCTCTCTCTCTGTCACTCTCCGTCTCCGCCGGGTCTCCGCTCTCCGCTCTCCGCTCGCTCCTCACCCGCCGGCACAGCCGGCCGCCTTGCACATGCGTACTGCTACGGCCAGCACATTCTCCCCATGCACATGCGCACAACCACGGCCAGCACATCATCGGCTGCCCTGCACATGCGCACTGCCACGGCAACTGGTAGGCGCTGGGCACTTTCTCCCTCGCTTTGAATTGTGGGAGATCTGGCTGCCATTGATGTCCGGTCACCGCCTCGCCGTGACCGCTGAAAACCAACGCAGAATCGCTCCCTGGAGCTGGAGTAACTCCCTGGAGTAACTCTTGCTTCTGGTTTCCTGGTCCGCCAAAAATATTCTGAATGGAATTTAATCTGGAGTTGGTGGAGGGTCCATCACCAAACTCCAAACTGAACAATAACAGCCTATTGCATTTTATCTGTTTATTTATTGTGTATATATATGGTCTATGGTATATAAACACACAGAACTTTTATCTCCTGTTCTGTATTATGTTTACATATTCTGTTGCGCTGCATCAAGCAAGAATTTCATTGTCCTATCTGGGACACATGACAATAAAACTCTCTTGACTCTTGACTTGGACAAGCAAAAAAGGGTTCTTGGGGAAAAAAGAGCTTCCTTAAATGTAGTTGCGTCTGGTTGGGTAACTATGGTAGGGTGAAGACTATTCCATGCTTTAATTGTGCGGGGGAACTCTATGGAGCAGCCAGCATCTGGATAGAAGAAATTGGGTGACGTTTCGGGTAGAGACCCTTCTTTAGACTCCCTCTGGTTTTAGTGTTTTTAGTTTAATTTAAAGATACAGCGTGGAAACAGGCCCTTCAGCCCACCGAGTCCACGCCAACCCGTGCACGAGTTCTATCCCACACATTAGCGACGTAAGTCAAGTCAAGAGTGTTTTATTCTCACATCCCAGTTAGAACAATGAAATCCTTACTTGCAGCAGCACAACAGAATAAGTAAACATAGTACTCTGTAAACAATGTTATAAATGAGAAAACAAAACGGTGTATATTTATACAGTATATGAATATATAACTATATAAATATATATATGTGTGTGTGTGTGTGTGTGTGTATACATATAATATATATACCCACACACACAATTTCCCTCCTGGGATTAATAAAGTTCTATTGTTTAGTATCGTGTGTGTAAGAAGGAACTGCAGATGCTGGTTTAAACTGAAGATAGACACAACAAGCTGGAGTAACAGGTCAGACTGAATCTCTGGACAAAAGTAAAATATTACGTTCTGGGTTGGGTCTGAAATAGGTTCCTGCACACCTTTGGAATGTGGAAGGAAACGAGCACCCAGAGAAAACCAATGCGATCAAAGGGAAAAGGAGCAAACTCCGTCCAGACAACACCCATATTCAGGATCAATTCCGGGTCTCTGGCACTTATAGGCAGCAACTTTATGGCCAATGTACTGCCCCATGGTCTTGAACTGAATTAAAACATACAGTAGCTGTAAAGGGGGACATAGCGTCACTTGGAGAATTAAGACTGAAAATGGATATTTTCTTTTTTTTTAGTAACCAAAGTTATCAATGTATAATTTTGTGTGTGTTGGAAAACAAAATATAGTGGCACAGCTGGTAGACTTGCTGCCTCACACGCCAGAGATCTGTGTTCGATCCTGTCCTCGGGCACAGTCTGTGTTGAATTTGCACATTCTCCCTGCAAGCGTGTGGGTTTCCTCCCACATCCCAAAGACACATTAGCTTTGTAGGTTAACTTGTCTCTGTAAAATTGCCCCTAATGTGTAGGGAGTGGGTGAGGAAAGTGGGATAACAGAACGTGTGAATGGGTAGACAAAAATGCTGGAGAAACTCAGCGGGTGAGGCAGCATCTATGGAGCGAAGGAAATAGGCGATGTTTCGGGTCGAGACCCTTCTTCAGATTGATGTCAGGGGAGGGGACACGAAAAAGAAAGGAAGAGGCGGTGACAGTAGGATGTGGGAGAGCTGGGAATGGGAGGGGAAGGAGGGAGAAAGCAAGGACTACCTGAAATTAGAGAAGCCAATGTTCATACCGCTGGGGTGTAAACTACCCAAGCAAATATGAGGTGCTGCTCCTCCAATATGCGGTGGGCCTCACTCTGGCCATTGAGGAGGCCCAGGACAGAAAGGTCGGATTCGGGATGGGAGGGGGAGTTGAAGTGTTCAGCCACCGGGAGATCAGGTTGGTTATTGCGAACTGAGTGGAGGTGTTGTGCGAAGCGATCGCCAAGCCTGCGCTTAGTCTCACCGAGGTTGATCATACGCCGAATAATCCAACCACATTTTTGTTTGGAAGTGGAAAGAAATAATAGAAATTGTATTCATTGCAACGTATAAAAAGAGTTGAGATACTGTATTATAATTTTGCTGCATGTCATTGTGGTATATATCATAATGTTTAAGAAGGAACTGCAGATGCTGGAAAATCGAAGGTAGACAAAAATGCTGGAGAAACTCAGCGGGTGCAGCAGCATCTGTGGAGCGAAGGAAATAGGCAACATTTTGGGCCGAAACGTTTCGTGTCTGAAGAAGGGTTTCGGCCCAAAACGTTGCCTATTTCCTTCGCTCCATAGATGCTGCTGCACCCGCTGAGCTTCTCCAGCATTTTTGTCTACCTGTGGTATATATCATGTCTTGATTGGTGAATATGTTTAGTTTGTGACTTTATTTGAAGCAGAAATAATATGTGAATGCTTCATTGAGCATAATTCCGACTGGTAACTACGCACTTCGTCCGAGCACATTATCGCACACGTCATGCAAGCTGTCTTAAATGACCACCTAAACTGTCATTTGGCAACTTAAAATACTGCCAATGTTGCCCGGCTGACAACAGAGAAAAAAAGTTAAGTGAAAGCCCTGCAAGGTGTTTAATATTGTTGACATTGTCATAGGCCTTTCTTACATATGCTGTCACAACGCACTGTAGTCTCTAAACAACCCTTCAGTAATTTTCCTTGCCCTCCATTTCAGAATAATAGTGTTTTAAGCCGATAACTCAACAAATAACTGGCAATAAATAAATTAATTAAAAGCGCAGCTTTCCAGCCCCTTATCTCATTGGCCACGCTCGGCTGCAAATCGGTATCAATCTGGTGGACCATCTTCCTCTAGTCGTGGGGGTGGGGGATTGGGAGGGGCCTCACAAGTGGAACAGCTTAGGGCCGCTCTTCATCTAAATCCGGCCCTGGTCAAGGACACAGGAAAGAAGCAAATTCCAGTATCAGTTACTTAGAATATAGAACAATTAGAGAACAAGAATATGTCCTTCAGCCCGCAATGTCTGTGCCAAACATGATGCCAAGAACAACCCTTATCGACCAGCTCATAATCCATATCTCTCCATTCCCTGCATATCCACGTGCCTATCCAGAAGCCTTTTAAATACCACTATCGTATCTGCCTCAACCACTAAACCTGGCATCACATTCCTGTGAATAGAAAAAGAGTGGCCCCACACACCTTCTTTTAATTTGGCCCCTCGCATCTTGCAGCTATGACCTCCAGTATTTGAGTTTTCCATCTTGGGGAAACACGTTCTGACTGTCTACCCCATCTATGCCTCTCAATGTGTTAAATATCAGGTCTACCCACATCCTCCAGTATTCCAGAGAAAACAATTTGTTTGTCGAACAAAATGAAGAAGGGTCTCGACCTGCTGAGTTATTCCAGCATTTTGTGTCTATCTTCACTGTAAACCAGCATCTGCAGTTCCTTCCTGCACAACAAATTGAAATACCCTCTATTCCAGGCACCATTCCGGTAACTCACTCATTCCAAAGCCTCCACATCCTTCCTTGTAAAGGAGCAACCAGAACTGCACAAAAGTGTCCAATTGCAGCCTAACCAAAGTCCTAAAATGCTGCATCCTGACTCCCTGATTATTATACTCAATGCCCTGACCAATGAAAGCAAGCATTGCTTCTGCCTTATTTTCTACTCTATCTACTTGTTCAGGGAGTTATCCTCCTATTTCTGTAGCTGATCTATTTCCCGCTGTATACCTTGACATACCTTCCTCACAGCCAGCGACCCTGGCAATCTTGGTGTCATCTGCAAACTGACTAACCAGCCCATCTACGTTTATGTCCAAGTCATTTATATATATATATATATATATATATCACAACAGCAGCGGTCCCAGCACAGATTCCTGCGGAACTCCAATGGTCACAATCCTCCCGCCTGAATGTTGTCCTTCTACCACAACCCACCGTCTTCATTCAGTAAACCAGTTCTGAATCCATACGATCAAGTCATTATTAATCCCATGCATCTTAATGCATCAGCCTACCAATGCGTGCATTATCAAATGCCTTCCTGAAATCCATGTAGACAACATCCACCACCCTACCCTCATCGATCACTTTCATCATTTCCTCAAAATTGTGGTCAAGTTAGTAAGACATGACCTGCCATGTACAAACCTATGCTGATCGTCCTAAAGAATCCAATCCAATAGATTCCCTACCACTGACTTGTGGTTCACTGGCGTATAATTCCCTGGATTCGCTCTACTTCCCTTCTTCAATAAAGGAACAATGTTAGCTACTCTCCCCTCCAGGACCTTGCCTGTAGAGAAGATGCAAAGATCATTGTCAAGGCTCCCACAACCCCCTCTCTTGCTCTCTCTGCACGGGTGTCATAGCCTAACAGCACCAGAGACCGGGTTCGATCCTGATTACGGGTGCTGTCTGTATGGAGTTTGTATGTTCTTCCTGTGACCGTGTGTTTTTTCTCCGGGAGCTTGTGTTTCTTCCCACACAGCAAAGACGTACATGTTTGTAGGTTATTTGGCATCGGTAACAATTGTAAATTGTCCCTAATATGCAGGATAGTGCTAGTGTACGTGGATCGCTGGTCGCAAGGGCCTGTTTCTGCGCTGTATCTCCAAACTAAACTATACTAAACCTCAGATATATGCCATCAGGTCCTGGGAATGTATCCATCTTAAAGGGCCTGTTCCACTTACCCGATTTTTTCGGCGACTGCCGGTACCCATCATAGTCGCAGCAGGTCGCCGAAAATATTCATCATGTTGAAATCCCAGCAGCGGCCAGAGTGGGCGACTACTCACGACCATACAGGCGGTACCCCGCGCGACATGCCAGTAATCTGTCTACAGAGTCCTTTGTCTCCCACTTGCTATTGGGGGCCTATAGTTTGATCCCATTTGAGTGCCTGCACCTTTCTTATTTCACGATCCCATCTGAAACATTGAAAACACAGAACATTGAGCTGCCAGTTGTGTCCCTCCAGCAACCACTTTTCCGTGATTGTTATCCTCTCATAAACCCAAGCATCATAATCCAAAGCAGCAGGAGCAGGTTGGTGGAGGATCTTTGCTTTGTATAAGGGCCATTCTCCTGTGTGCTTCAATGAAGAAGCCGGGCTTGATCTACAAATGTGTGCGGCGCAAGTATTGGCTGCAACATGCAGTTTCACATCCAAGAATACAGTGAGTGGAAATCAAAGACATCTAAAATAACTGCGGGAAATACTGGAAATACTTGACAGATCAAGCACCATCTGTTGAAAGAGCAGCAGTTGATGGTGACAGTTAAAAACTGTAATAGAGAGAAACAAAATGCTGGAGTAACTCAGCGGGACAGGTAGCATCTCTGGAGAGAAAGAATGGGTGACGTTTCGGGTCATTAAGATCACACTTCCTTATCTCCGTATCTCCGCCTCCCCTGGCTCTCAGTCTGAAGAAGGGTCTCGACCCGCAACCTCACCCATTCCTTCTCGCCAGAGATGCTGCCTGTCCCGCTGAGTTACTCCAGCATTTTGTGTCTATCTTCGGTTTAAACCAGCACCTGCAGTCCCTTCCTACACATTTGGAAAGAGAGAAAACCACTTTATTCAATGGTACAAGGCAGTGGACAAGAGAAGGAAAGGACAAAGCAAATATATCTGATAGGGTGAGTTCAGGGCTACCATGAGGATAAAATATTGAAGAAGTGTCCTCACTGACAGATTAGGAAGGGCAGTTAGAGAGAAATAACACAAAGAAGTTTAAAATCTGCGAGATGAGGGCAGTGGAGGGAAAAGTGGAAACAAAGGAATGTAAAAGCTGCAAAATTAGAGCAGTAGGGAATGCTAAGTAGGGCAGGCCATGCTCGTGGTGAGAGAAAATGGGACCAAAATTACAGATTATTGTCAGAACTGGCCCGAGGGCCTTTGTTTCTGGAGCGGAGGCGATGTGGGTTGAATAATTCCCTGTTTATCCTGTGGTTTGGCTTCACTCCAGCAGCAAAGTTCTTGCAGATGAGGTACAGTGTTGCAGGAAAAAGATTGAAAATAAGGGTTGAGGTGACATTTCAGCCTCGATTGCTACCAGTATGCAGTGAGATCGGATCTGCAGTGGGCCTGTTGATTATAATGACTGCATGCAATCAAGTAGCAGATGTGGGATTGAACTCAATTTTAGCATTGAAACAGGAACAGACTTCAAAATAGTTTAAATCACTTAAATTGTGGCTGCTGTGCACAGAGTGCTTCTTTGACCGCATTACAACAATGGACAGTGCTGCCCATCTGGGATTTACCTACCTCAGACCTGAAAGCTGTATTTCTTCCACCACCACCTCCCCTGGAGATTCATGATTTTTACAAACCTTAGAGAAATTGCTTCATATTTCCCTCCCACACCATCTCACTCTGATTTTGAGGAAGGTCTCTCAGCTCACGATTTTCCTTCAGCAGGGAAATAATTCCACCTTACCAATTGAGGCCCAATGCAAATTGGAGGAACAGCACCTCATATTTTGCTTGGACAGTTTACAGCCCAGTGGTATGAAATTGATTCTTTTAACATCAAGTAACCTTTGCTTTCCCTCTCTCTCCATCCCTCCCCCACCCTTGTTCTCTGACTAGTTTCACTATCCTGCTGATTAATTTTACTGATTGTATACCTCGTTGTCACCGTCCCCTCAGCTGGCAATGAACCGTTCTACGTTTTCCTTGAACAGCATCTGCTTTGATCTGTCGTTTTCACACCTTACCCTTCCATATCTCTATGTCTCCCTCTCCCCTGACTCTCAGTCTGAAGACTCTCAGTCTCAACCCAAAACATCACCCATTCCTTCTCTCCAGAGATGCTGCCTGTCTCGCTGAGTTACTCCAGCATTTTGTGTCTATCTTCTCTGTGAACCAGCATCTGCAGTTCCTTCCTATACATTGTGTCTATCTTACCAATCTTCCAAATCCATTTTGCATTTTAAAACCTAGATCACCCTTCAGTTTTATGTAGGGAAGGCAAGCCAAATTTATCTAATCTGCTCTCAGATATTTTGCTTCAAAGCCGGCCTGTACTACAATCAGTCATAAGGTGCAGTGTCTACAAGCACACACACACTACAGATAAGTCTTACCAAGGTTCCACACAGCTAAAGCATAACTTTGTCCCACTTGCATTCTTGTAACATAAGCTGTTTTCACATCTGATTTCTGGATCTGGGTGGCATAATAGGGGCCTCCCTGGCTTTGAACACAATCCCATTAAAATAACACATTACATTTGAAAGACACCTTTCTTATGCAGGTTGAACTTCAAAAGTAGCAGAGATATCAACTCCAGGCCACAGAACAACATTAAGAGTGATTCAGGCATTTATAAATTTCAGGCCAAGTAATGTGAAACAGTAGCTGGAATTATATAAAAGGCAGGCACAAAATGCTGGAATAACTCAGCGGGACAGGCAGCATCTCTAGAGAGAAGGAACGGGTGGCGTTTTGGGTCGAGACCCTTCTTCAAAAAGCTTTTGTAAGACGCCTTCAACCATCAAATGTTGGTGAGGACATTAGGGCACGAACTCTGAGAACTAGTGGCATAGCATTGGGTTGAACAATAACACAGTGTCAAATCTCCATGAAAAATATTGAACAAAACCATTTAATATGGTTGCCAAATCAGGAACCGATGCATCTTACGGTATATGATAGGAAATGATTTTGACATGATGTTTTGTAAGTAACGTGAGTAACAGATTCAAACAGACATTAAATCATCTGAATCATTATGCCAACTCTCAATCTTCCCTCAATGTATTATAAGCACTAATTATATTTTTGTTTCCAGTTCATAATCGCATGGAATTTATTATTCCCATCCCTGTGATCAAACCGTTCATTTGTTTGATCTCTGTAACTTCCTTGGTCCCAGTAATCAGTAGAAACTTTGCAATCCCCTCAGTCTGATTTTTTCTGGACCTTGTCCTCATCAATGGGACCTTATCTTCAATTAACCTGCCCCAAGCTCTTGTCCTTTTTGGAAGTCCATCTTATTTTGGTCTGACCCTGCATATTGTTGGATATAGTAGAGTTGGAGACAGTCCAGGCAAGATTCACCAGTCACCAGACTTATTCCTGGATGAGGAGGCTGTCCTAACACACATGCTTGAAGAAGTTTGATTGCTTGGAGTTTAGAACAATGCGGGGTGACCACTTTGGAACGTAAGGTGCTAAGAGGGCTTAACAGATGGTTATATAAACTTTTATATAATTCCAGCTACTGTTTCACATTAGTTGGCCTGAAATTTATTAATACCTGAATCACTTTTAGATGTTGAAATGTTTCCACTGATGAGGGTCTCAAATAAGGGGATATAGTAACAAGACAAAGGTGAGGCCATTAAAACAAGAGTCAGAGGAATGTCTTCTTGCAGAACTCCACACCAGTGTCTTGTGGAGTGACATCACAGAAGGAACAGTATATAAAGAGGAGGTAAATAAATTATTTGCAGATCAGGGAATTGAGGGTTGTGAGGATCTGGCACAGTAAAGTTGAGGCCTGGGGAAGCATCAGTGGAGCATGCTGAGAGACCAGCTACCATACTCCTGTTCCCATATCCCTGTGTTGGTGTGGTCCCGGTGATGTACTGTGGGACACTTTACTGTATGAAGGCTACATAAATACTATAATTTGTTTGATTTGTTCACCATTTGTAGACACCAATGACCTACATTGCCCATTTATAATTGTGCCAGAATTAAGGAGGCATTTCAGGTGGGATTTGGAGTCATGGATCGGTCAGGCCAAAGAAGAATGATAGACCTTATTTCCTGATGGTCATCAGTGCATCAAGCGGGGTTCTGAAGCAATACACTGCTGGCTTTGTGGCACCATTATTAAAGGTGTCTTGCCATTGCAGTGTTATTTAAGTACTTGGATCTAACGTTATGGGATTTGAACTCAGTACTGGCACAGTGACTTAACATTTAAACTGCTTTAACTACCAAATTAAAATGAATATCTAAAAGGAAAACTCAACCAAAAGCTGTTATCTCTGATTGTTATAGTTTCTAACTTTCAGTTCAACTTAGTTGATTAATTCAGAAGGTAAGATTGTAGTAATTGGATCAGTATTTCATTCTCAGACGACATCTAGTTCTTACTAGCTTGTGTGTTTAGCAAAGTGACCAATGGTCTTCAGCCCTGAAAACTTTCAAATAGGCATTAGGGAGCGTGGATGTTAGATTGCAACTTAATAAGGCAGGAGTCAGAATCACACAAATCTGTCTACTGGCTTCTTTCGTTTATTCCTCTTGGGATGGGATAATTGGAAAAGTAACTGCTTGCCAACTGGTAGATTGATCAATTGATTTTAGTTGCCAGTGGCGCTGCTCAGAGAGGCTGGGAGACCAACAGAGCTTGCAGCAGATAGGATTAAATGAAGGCACAGGGGGCACACTAGCCTCTAAAACGGTTATTGATGGAGCCATCTGGTTGTTAGGCTATTAAGGGGAATTAAAGAGAGAGAGAATACAAACAAAGGAACATGTAAAGGCTGTGAAACACAGAAGTAGGAAGGCCAGCAGATCGGGCACTGTTAGCACAGAGGATAAACTGATTACTATTGCATATGGATACTCTACGGAAGAAGTGGCTGCTTCAAGTAAAAACGGAGAATCTACCTGAGAGTATTGAGTGTAGAGCTACAACAAGCCCACACGTGAGAAGAACACTGTTCTTCAGCTTGATAGGCGTTATTATAATGAATTCAAGAAGGCAGGAGAAGAAGCGCTGTGTTGAGGCAAAGTGCTGAACTGAAGCTTTGGCTCAAGAGGCTTCAGTGAATAGGGCTGTGGACAGGGTAATGGCAGTTCCATGGTCTATTTCTCTGTAATTCTTCATAGGTTTGGATTTCATTGAGATGGCAGACGGGATATTGGAATGCTCCTCCGGCAGGATGTGGGAAGTCAGGGGGATTTCCAGTGCCCCTGGGGACCGCACCTGCAGTAAGTACATTCAGCTGCAGCTGCTTAAGGACCGCATTAAGGAACTGGAGCTGCAGCTGGGTGAGTTCAGGATTATGTGAGAGATCATAGACATAGAAACATAGAAACATAGACAATAGGTACAGGAGTAGGCTATTCGGCCCTTCGAGCTGATCAATATGATCATGGCTGATCATCCAAAATCAGTACCTTATTCTTAAATTATGACCCCTGGTTCTGGATCCCCCCAAAATCAGGAGAATTTTTCCTGCATCTAGCCTGTCCAATCTTTTAAGTATTTTATATTTTTCTATAAGATCCCCTCTCGTCCTTCTAAATTCCAGTAAATACTAGCCCGTTTGACCCATTATTTCATCAAATGGTGGGGATGTCTGTACCTGTGATGGTGTAAATAGCTCGTTCTAAGCGTCCCCCCAGTCTAGTTTCAGTCAATAAAATACTGAGTCAAGCACTTGCGCTTCTAAACTTTATTTTGGAAAAACACAATAACAGTCCCCACTACTAAACCTAACCACCGCGGGTTCAATCCTCATATCCGCCTGGCCAAGCCCTCCTAGCCTCGTTCAAGCAGAGACACTCCAGAAGGTCACACTAAGCGCTCTCCCAGAAGATCGATACAGGACCTCGTGGCAGTGGCCTTTTATAGGTCCCCGAACCTTGAGGGGCCGAACCACATGGGGGTGGTTTCTATACAGTCCAATAACAGATATCCATTAACACAGTACATGATAGACATTTCCCTAACCCAATAATACAGTGACTAATACAATGTATCTGACGAAGTTTCTAGATGCAACTTAAAAGAGATGAATTATGCAACATGTGCCTTGATAGTCAGGAAACCCAGACATGGCTCAACACTTAACCCAATCAACATCTAACAAAGTAAAGGTTTGTAACATTATTTACAATGTATATGTCTGGTTTGCATTCACCCAATCCGTTCCATGCAATTTGCACCTAATTGCCCGAATCTGCAGATGTTCCATTCTCTTCCTGCAACTCTTATCTGGGCTCTAGACAAGCTGGCACCATTCTGCAGCTTGTCTCATTTCTGCAGAAGGCACATTAAAATTAACCAAATGGCCTGGCAGCCCAGAAGCCTTTATTCAATTTTAGTGTCCTGGCCTCTCCAATTTGGCCAGAATTAACAATGGAAGGGGCAAGGATTCAGATTTTTAGACCATTGGGATTTCCTCTGGGACAGAGGCGGCCTGTACAAGTGGGACAGGGTGCATTTGAATTGAAGTGGGACCAATATCCTTGGAGGGAGGTTTTCTAGTGCTACTCGGGAGGGTTTATACTGGAGAAGCCGAGGAGTGGGAACCAGAGTAACAGGTCATAAATTGGAAGAGGCTATGGGTAGGTGGAGATTAGGATCAGTGAGATGCAAAGACAGGACAGGCAGGGAGAGGTGACGGAATACAGTGATGCTGATGGGCCTAAGTGGGTACATTTCGATGCAGGGGGTATTGTGGATAAAGCAGATGAATGTAGAGCCTGGATCAGTGGTTGAGACTATGATGTTGTGGTCATTGTGGAAACGTGGTTGCAAGAAGGACACACAGCTTAATGTTCTGAGGTTTTGTGATGGAGACGTGACACTACTAATGTGGGACTATCACGGCAGTATTGCAAGGTCTATCATTATAGACCTTGCAATACCACATGGGAGAAAGAGGAAGAGGTATGTAGACAGAGAGTTGCTATAGCAACATGGTTGCTTTAGTGGGTGAAGTGAGGGGATCTTGCATGACCAAAGAGCTTGTAATTTTGATCAAAAAGCAAAATGGAGCACATGCAAGATTTAAGAGGATAGAATCAGACATGGGCTTTGAGGAATATATAAGGGAAGAATGAAAGAACTCAAGCGGGCAATTAGAAGGCACAACAAAATGGCTTTGGCGAGTTGGATTAAATAAAATCCCAAATCTTTTTATACCTATGTTGAAAGACAAAAAGTTAACCAGGGAGAAAGTAGGACCACTTAAGGATCAAGAGGGAATTTGTACTTGGAGTCTGGGTGTGTCGGACAGATAGTCAATGAATATTCTGCATCTGTTTTATAAGTGATAAGTTTGAGATTGTCAGAGGAGGCTTTAAGGCTCTTGAAGGGCATTAGATCATCAATCCCCAGGACCTGATGGGCTTTATGCCAGGTTATTGAGTGAGGCAAGAGACCAGAGTGCATGAGCCTTGATGAAGATCTTTGCATCATTGCTAACCACAGGCGAGGTCCCAGAGGACTGGAGAGGAGCAAATTATGTTCCTTTATTTAAGAGGGGAAGTAGATTGAATCCAGGGATTTATTGGCCAGTGAGCCTGATAACTATTAGAGAGGATATTTCGGGATTGGATATACTCCCATTTGGATGAGAAGATGTAAGACAGCATTGCAGGTCATGTCTTTCTAACATGATTGAGTTTTTTGTGGAGGTTATGAAGGTGATTGATAAGGGTAGGGTGGTGAATGTTGCCGATATGGATTTTGGCAAGGCATTTGATAAAGTCCCCATGGTAGGCTTATCCAGCAGATTAAGATGCACGGGATGAGTTGGTTGCATGGATTCAGAGTTGACTTATTGATTGAAGATTGAGGGTTGTGGTGGAAGGACAATATTCAGGCTGGAGGTCTGGATCCACTGTTCCACAGGATCTGTGCTGGGACATTATATATAAATTAATTACTTGGACATAAACATAGACAGTTTAGTTAGTAGGTTTGAGTATAAGAGTGACAATGTCATGATGCAGCTTTATAGGAAATTGGTTATTTGGAATATTGTGTGTAGTTTTGGTCACCCCATTACAGAAAGGATGTGAAGGCTATGGAAAAGGTGCAGAGGAGTTTTACCAAAATGTTGCCTGGATTATGGAATATTATTTACAGGGAGAAATTGGACAGGACTTGGATTGTTTTCTCTGGAACACTGGAGGAATTTGCCTTGGTGCTCCGCCCACAAGTGACAACATGACGGTTTAGTTAGTAGGTTTGAGTATAAGAGTGACAACTGATAGAAGTATACAAACCTATGAGAGACATACATAGGTAGGTTAGATAGTCAGAACTTTTTTCCAAGGATGTAAAAATCGAAAACTAGAGGGCATACCTTTAAGGTGAAGGGGGTCAAAGGTTAAAGGAGATGTGCAGGGCAACTGGTTTACACAGTGGGTGGTGAGTGCCTGGAACACGCTGCCAGGGTTGGTGGTTGAGGCAGATACGACAGTGGCATTTAAAATGCCTTTGGATAGGCATGTGGATATGCAGGGAATGGAAGGATGTGATTATGCGTAGGTAGATAAGAGATGGTCTTGGCATCATGTTCGGCACAGATATTTGAGGTCCAAGCGCCTGTTCTTGTGATGTACTGTTCTAATGTTCTAAGTTCTATGGCACAGGCAGATAGATTGGAATGGGATGGAGAATTAAGATGATAGGTAACTGGAGGCTGAGGTTTGCCCTGTGCTCTCATGATAAAGAGGTGTAACATTTTGTGTTCTCAATGTAAACATAGTTTTATTCCATGAATATATGTTGAATTAAAACACTTAGTTTGGGAATGGGCAGAGTTCCAACATTAGTTGTGTATAAAGTTTATTGTCACATGTACTGAGGTACAGTGAAACATTTTGTTTTGCAAGCTATCCAGTCAGATCAGACATTACGCGGGAAGGGAGAGTTGCTGCCTTACAACGCCAGAGACTCGGGTTCGATCCCGACTACAGGTGCTATCTGTACGGAGTTTGTACCTTGTCCCCGTGACCTGCATGGGTTTACTCTGGGAGCTCCGGTTTCCTCCCACACTCCAAAGTCATGCAGGTCTGTAGGTTAATTGGCTTGGTAAAATTGTAAACTGTCCCTAGTGTGTGTAGGATAGTATTAGTGTGCGGGGATTGCTGGTCGGCGCTGACTCGGGCCGAAGGGGGCTGTTTCCGCACCGTATCTCTAAACTAAACTAAACCAAACTAAACTATACAGTAATGCAGTCAAGTCAAACTCATGTACAATAGGTGACCTAACATTTGAATATTACAATTAAATTCTGCTCCAAGGCGCAAGCTCCAACAGAATCACGGTACACAAGGAGACCTTTTGGCCCACAGAACCTCTAGTGGCCCTTACAAAGCCATCCATTGCAATGCATGTCCTTACTCTCTCACTGCAGTCCTGTGAATTTACCCATTGCAGTGCATAGCAAGAACATTCAGGAGCAATCTAATGATGGTTGTTTGATGACAGCAGGACATTGTCTCAATAAGTAACAAATCTGACTCATGCTTTGAAAATCTTTGCTTAACTTGAAAGACGCTCACTCAACAATGTAGATCTTGTTATTTATCTGTGCTCAAAATGATCACCTCAAGCAAGCTTCACATACAGATCAGGACTTGATTCTTGGATTCTCTTTGAGCTATGATTTAGGCAGTGCCGTCGGGTCTGTAAGCTTCTCTCTTACATTATTAAAAAAAGAATTCAGAGCCTCATCTGTCTATTTACTATTTAACAACACGTATTCCCGAGCACATTTTGCGTAGGCAACTAGCTGGGGACATGCAGTAACTGCCTTCACTGCAGGATTGTTGGCAGAGATTCATCTGGCTGTATTGATGATGTGGCCGTCAACTAGCACCATCTAAGCTATAGTTGGATGGAAGAGGAACTTAAAGGGTTGAATTTACAATCAATTAAAACTCTGCGCTGTGGATAAAAAAGGCTGTTTTACATTCAAAATGGACAGTGGAACCTAGGAGACACTGAAAAACAATTAAATACAAACAAAGGGGTCAGGCTAAGTGGAGGAGAGCAAACAGACTGTCAGGTTGTGGTGCTTACTGGGACTTTGTTTTCTCGAGAATGGCCACATTATGTGCAAACATTGACAGTGCCTGCAGATTAACGTCACACGATGCACATGAAGTGTTCCATATAACCATATAACCATACACCAGTTACCTATAACATCCTTTAGGATGTTTATAGATATTACGGCTCATTTGTCTTTGTTAAAGATGCTGCATGTCTTTCCCCAGTCATGACAGGGTTCCATTCCTGAGAGCAGATCACAGGTCAGAAATGCAGATGCCCTTTAAATAAAAACAAAAACAAACATCACTATTTATTTTTCTCCAGAGATGCTGCCTGACCCGTTGAGTTACTCCAGCATTTTGTGTCTATCTTCGGTGTAAACCAGTATCTGCAGTTCCTTCCTACACAACATGTAGTTTAATTCAGCTATTGAGATATTGCCGCAAACCAAATTGGCACATGGCAGAAGATGCCCTCAATGCCACAGCAGCTGGCACACCCATTCTGCCAGTCTCCCAAATGCTCGTACATATGTACAGGACATACATAAGGCAGACATTCATAATGTGGGGAGGTTGCATATTAATAGAAATTGATATTGGATAGGGTTCCTCATTAGGTCATAAGTGATAGGAGCACAATTATGCCATTCGGCCCAACGTCTACTCTGCCATTCAAATCATGGCTGATCTCCTAACCCCATTCTACTGCCTTCTCCCCATAACCCCTGACACCCGTACTAATCAAGAATCTAGCTATCTCTACCTTAAAAATAGTCATTGACGGCCTCAAAGAATTTCACAGATTCATCACCGTCTGCCAAAAGAAATTCCTCCTCATCTCCTCCCTAAACGAACGTCCTTTAATTTTGAGGTTATGACCGCTGGTCCTAGATTCTCCCACTAGTGGAAACATCCTCTCCTCATCCATTCTATCCATGTTGATGTACATACAAGGTGTTAGATAACAATGGATGTCCCCTTGAGAAAAAACTGAAAAGAATGAAAGAAAATAAAGATGGAATGGCAGCTGTATGGTCGGTTAGTGGGTTTGTTACTAAACTAGTCATCAAACGATTGAGAAATAGTTGACGAGATATAAGAACACAATTAGCACAGAGGGAGATTCCACATTCAGTTGATTAAGTATTAGAATTAAAAGGAAAGGTGTCACTCTTACCTGTTCTGACCTGTGCTGTTCACCTCCAACACACTGCACCACCTGGTTGTTCACCTCCCTGCTAGAGGCCATTATAAAACAGACAGATTATCTGGCACGGTATCAGGCGGCAGATACAAAAAGTCTTCCTTACCAATGCATGGAGATATGTCAGAACTTGGACAAAATTAATTGATAAACATAGGGACGGTCACGGTAGCGCAGCGGTAGAGTTGCTGCCTTACAGCGGTTGTAGCGCCGGAGACCCGGGTTCGATCCTGACTACGGGTGCTGTCTGTAGGGAGTTTGTACCTTCTCCTCGTGACCCACTTGAGTTTTCTCCGAGATCTTCGGTTTCCTCCTACACTCCAAAACGTACAGGTATGGAGGTTCATTGGCTTGGTATAAATGTAATTTGTCCCAAGTGTGTGCAGAATAGTGAAAATGTGCAGGGATGACGGGTCAGCGTGGATTCGATGGGCCGAAGGGTCTGTTTCCGCGCTGCATTTCTAAACTAAACTAAAAGATGAGTCCAGCAGTGGCATGGCTTTATGGTGATGTCTGTCTACCTGCCCAAGCAGCTGGTGGTGAGAGAAGCAACATGAGGGAGAAGCATTCTGGCACTCGACATTATCTAGATGTTGCATTTGTCCATGGCAGTGTTGACGGGAGACATTGTTCCATATAAAGTAAAATATAATGTTGGATAGAATGTAACATTGGATATCAAGTCTGTCATTCCAGTCAGTGGGCTTTCAAGTAGAGATGGTTTGTTCCATCTCATAGATGATTAGACTTTAGAGATACAGTGTGGAAACATGTCCTTTGGCCCACCAAGTCTGCACCGACCAGCGATCACCCATACACTAGTACACACTAGGGACAATTTTTACAGAAGCCAATTAACGTACAGACCTGTCCATCTTTGGGATGTAGGAAGAAACCGGAGCACCCGGAGAAAACCACATGGTCACAGGGAAAACGTATAAACTCCATACATACAGCACCCACAGTAAGGATTGAACTTGGGTCTCTGGCATTCTAGGGTGTAAGCAGCAACTCTACCACTGCGCCACTGTGCTGCCCCAAATGGCACTTGGGCACAATGGGCCAGCCTTGGTATCCACTGCATTGGAATGGACTTTGTGGTTCCTATAACAGTCCACATAGCAGCATTCAGTTACACAGCCAGAGTCTTTACATTGAGGAGGCAGGGCATAATTCTGCAGCAGAGTAAACCAAGCATATTACTGTGATGTAGAACAGCTGAGCTCCAGCAAGTTTCTAGAGCAGGTTCACAATTGTTTTTACTTCTTGGCCAGTTTTAGTTTGATGAGATGGTGTGCGGGAGTTCCATCTGAGACAACAGTCAGGATGAAGCCAGGATAAGCTGGGAGAAATGTGACATTCTTTCCTGTTATTCATGTGGAATGTTGGCACTGTCATTTAACCTGTGTTGGCCCAGAGGCATCAACTCCAGAAATGGCTTTTCAGTGCAAGCCAGTCATTTATGAGTGTCCTACTCC
This sequence comes from Malacoraja senta, assembly GCA_038087875.1. Classification (NCBI taxonomy): domain Eukaryota; kingdom Metazoa; phylum Chordata; class Chondrichthyes; order Rajiformes; family Rajidae; genus Malacoraja; species Malacoraja senta. The sequence goes on from CM075980.1 coordinate 35,412,584, forward strand.
ACCCTCAATAATGTCCGCGGTACATTATCACCAACACAAATAAAACGGGGGATTCAGTGCCAGGCACCTGCTATGCTAGTTTTGACCACACAAAAGCATAGAAAATACGAGCAGGACTAGGCGTATCCACCAATCAGTAGAATCAAGATCGCTCATCTAAATTCAGTATCTGTTTCTGCTTTCCACTAA